>MU218972.1:585005-646095 GCA_018584345.1 Thuja plicata
ACTGATACCAATGCACAGGTGCCCTGCTATAAATAACAATCATGACGATCACCCAAAATAAACACTTACTATAAATAGTAAGTCTGTCAATCTGACCCAAACAAAGAGCAATCCTGGCATCACAGACTTCCAGAGTGGAAACTGACCACTGGCTCTGCCACACGACACCCTCCAACATCCCGATTAGCCTACGAGGGTCATAGAAATAAGCTAATCCCATGTGCCTAAAAACAGGGACATTACACGATCCCTAGTCTTGCAAGCTAGGATTTGGACTGAGTTAGAAGTTTCAATTGTCAAGTCATGATCCACACGCTTAGTGAAATCTCTGGTATGATCGTAAGCAAGGTTCCTAAAGACTACCTTATTTCCAACTTGGATGAGACATTTTGACCAAGCAACCACCTAATTTTTGTTGAGCATGATTAAAATCCTCAACACTTGGTTGAAATTCGATCTCCTCTTTGTGGAGAAAACCTTTGGCAATCATGGAAACTGGATTGAGTGTTGATTAAATTTCGAACAAGTGTAAAATTCCTATTCAACCCAAGGCTATTTGTGCAAACAAGTGATGAAATTCAATCTGAATGTTGATGGAAACCAAAGAAAACAAAGTGAAAATCTGATTACTCCAAGCTGAGTTTCCAACACTCCGTGAAATTTTTGAAGTCAATCTTAGTACAAGAGCCCAAGAGAGGTCGGAAATTTCCCAAACCAAGGCTAGTTTCTGACCTGCCTATGGAGAAGAGTTCTTAACACACATTGGAATTCTGGTTTGATTCCAAATGAAATTCCTGAAAACTATCATTTTTTACAATCTACCATGAGGGCAGTTTGTACAACCAAGTAATGAAATCTGATTTGCATATTGATGAGAAATCTTAAGGGAAGATGAAATCTGGTTATTGTGAGGAGAGTTTCAAACACTTGGTAAAAATTTCTGATCTGATCCCAAGCAATTTCCAAACAACATGCAAATTTCTGCCCAACTTATGAGATTTTGTCCCAACAAGTGTTGAAATTCCGACTTAGTTGAGCAAGGAAATATCTTAAGGCAAGGTGAATGATCTGATTGTTCCAAGATGGGTTTCTAAGACTTCGTTGAGCAAGGAAATATCTTAAAGCAAGGTGAATGATCTGATTGTTCCAAGATGGGTTTCTAAGACTTAGTGATTTTTTGAAGTTGATCTTAATAAGAAAGCCCAACCAAGGTCGGAAATCCGACCTCCCTTGGGCTAAATTTCCCAAACCAAGGGTGAAATCGACCAGCCTAGTGATGAAAATGCTTAAGGGAAGGGTGAGATCTGGGCATTGTCAATGAAGTTTCCAAGCATCAATCAAGGAACTCAAGCTGATTGCCATGTGTTTGTCCAATAAAGTTGCCAAAACTTTGAATCAGCATTGTGTAAACTCCTAACAAGCGCGAGAATCTTGATTTGCATTTGAAAGTGGAAATCAAAAACAAGGTGGAAGATCTGAACTTTGCATAGGAAAACTGTAAACACTTAGAATTTTTTTGAAATGGCCTCAATGAGAAGAGCCCGAGAGAGGTCATAAATCCGACCTCCCTTGGGGCAAAAGCCCAAGAAAGGTTGGAAATCCGACCTCCCTTGGGCAAATTTCCTAAAGCCCAAGAACAGTGAAGTTTGACTTGCAATCTATGAAAAAGCTTGGTCTAGTTGTTATCAATGAGATTGCCAAACATTCAAGAAGCCTAGTCTGATTGCCATGCACTTGTGCAAACAAACATCATACCTTCAACAAAATTGTAAGAATTCAAGTCAAGAATGAAGACCTGATTTGCATTTGGAGAAAGAAATCCAAGAACATGACGAAAACCTGAATTTTTCATGGTAAAATTTCCAAAACTTGGCGAAGATCTAATATCATTTCAACATACACTTAGTGATCTTGACAAACTGATTTTAATAGGAGACCCCAAGAGAGGTTGGAAATCCGACCTCCCTTTGGAACTCAAGGCCAACTAAGGTCGGAAATCCGACCTCCCTTTGGAACTCAAGGCCAACTAAGGTCGGAAATCCGACTTCCCTAGGGCTAAAAGCTCAAAGACATGATGATTTCTGCCCAGCAATTGGGGCAAATTCCAAAATGCAAGATGAAATCTTGTTAATGTTTGTAGCTTCAGTCGTATGATCATTTAGAATACATATAATACTTAGATATTGATTAATAATAATATATTGTATTTGTATATATATATATATATGATTTATATATATGTTATAGTATATATATTATTATTAGTAAATATTATGCAAACTTATGTTATTCTAATATATGATTGATTAATGAAACATTATAAAATTATAATGAATAGACATGTCCCTTCATGGGACATGTTTCTCTCCTAGTCTCATTCCCAATATAAATGAAGAGAGATTGTTGCATTTGAAAGACACATACCATATACAATCTAGGCAGTGCTATTATATTTGCAGCGATCCTTAAACTCAACATGGTATTAGAGCTAAACTGCAAATGTATGGAGGCTGCCAATACAGTATTGAAAAATGCTGTGCAGGCTCCGTGTGCGTCACTCATCTCAATACGTCCAATCAACAGGTCGATAGTCCAGGCCAACATACAGGGGGAATATTAAATCAAGCAGTCAGCGAACCAGGGGAGAAAACCACAAATCAGTGCTGAATACACCCAATCAGCATATTTATATCCACTCAGCCATTGATACATTCATCAGCAACATATGGGAAGCAATAGTCGATTCAGTATTGAGGACAAGTGTAATATCAGTGGAGCTGATCTTCGAGGATTGTTGACGGGAACCATATTTCATATTTGCCGTGAAGAATAGCAAGAATCACAGTCAAGCCAGAATTCATCAACGGGTATTGCAGATGCAACAGAGGCATGGTTCATTCGAAGACTCTAATGTCGTCAGATGATAGCTATGGTGGGGCTCCAGCATAATGAAATTACCAGTCTGTTATCACAGCTCGTGACGCTCTTTGCCCAACCGCAGTCGACCAAATTAAATACAATACATTTACATAATGACTGAAGTCACAATTCATACATTATATCACAGAGGACATATATAGTACTGAAGTCACAGCTTATATATTAGATTGCAGAGGCTAAAGAACATTGAATTTGCAATCTTATATTATCACAGAGCTTAAATCAAATTGTGGTATATATATTATCACATAGGATAAAGATCACAACATATATGTGTGTTACCACAGACGATAATATATTCAGAGTGAGATCACACTATAGCAAAGGATAATATATCACAGAAGACAATATTATTATCGTAGAGGATAATACATATATTGTAGAAGATAATATACATATAGCATAACATATAATATTGACATCAATAGGTATTATAGATTGATACTTACAACAGTATATATATGTAAAGTGACATCCATAAGAAGAGTGCAAATCGATATTAAGTAAAGATCATTACTACATATTGATCGACATAAAATAAGACCAGATTACAATTACAAATTGAGTCCTTTTGAAGGGTCATAAAATTGACCATATTGTAGTTAACCATTTCAAACTGATCAGGCCCTTGGTATTTCTTTCACGGCTTGAGTCGACTGTGTCAAAGTTAAATCAGTCCATGGACGTTACTGAAAATTTCTTTTGTGGGATTTTAAAATCTTAAAGACATATTAAAGTTGCTGTAAACTTCTATTGGTGCCGTAAATGACTACTCTTTGACGTTTCTTACTAAAGATTATTCATGTAAGGAATTTACTATTCAAAGTGAAGGGTTCTGGAATATATTGGATATTTGGACTTAGCCCTGCTATCATTCGTAGTTGCTGTTCAGGAGACACTACCGGTGTCATTTGTAATACTAGCTGATGAGAACAGTCACAATGAAGTTTATTAGTCAAGGTGTTTTGGGAGTGGTAAATAGATCTCATGAGTTCAATGGATAAATGTTCAAATAATGCTGAAGGGACTTCTTGGATATTGAAAGCTGCGTCATTCCATTGCCGTGTTTTGTTAGGTTTATGTTCACCAATGCATAGAACTTCATACTAGGTATTTTGCTATGAAAGCTTGTAGCTGCATTCTAATTCTATGGACTAAAATAGAAGAAATTCTTGAGGAACTGAATTTGCCAGGCGAATTTCACTACAAAGAAATCATTGAGAAAATAGATTGGCTGAGGTGACATGAATTTTCAATCATCAAATTCACAATTAGACACTTTCAACTCGAGTCAAAATGAAGTGATTGAAGACTTGAGGAGGAGACATGAAGAACTCCAACACATGTATTTAAATCTGGTTGAGCAGCCTGTTATGTTGGAACAATCTCTCTTGGAAAGGAATCAACTTATTCGGAGATGGGATGAGGTGTTGGATAATGCCCAAATGCCTCTTCCAGTAAGATCAATGGAACCAGGGAATTGACCTGAGTGGCTTGTTAGAGCTTTGGATCAGGCTCAATAGGATGTAGCTAATACCCAACTTCAGATTGGAAATGTTCAAAGTATTGCTGCAAAGAATGGAAATATTCAAAGTACTATAAATAATAAATGATTCCCTGTTGAACAAGAAGCATAAGAGATTGCATTCAAGGAGAAAGAACTTGATGCTTGCAGTCAAGGGACTTCGTTGATAACTGAAAACATTTCTTCAAAGAAGGGGAAATAACATTTAGAGGGAGTCTGACAAACTTACAGAAGCAACCTTGGACAAGAAGGTTAGGAAGTGGATGCATGTACTTGGAACTTAAGATGGAAGCCTGATTATCATGAATGTTTGGTGTTTCCAAGCCTGGGGATAAATCCACAGTATATTACATTCACTCATGTTACTATGAAATCAGACAAGTACATTTGTGTACGAGAAACCACTCCTATGAACAATGTTATGATCAAAATTTCAACATTGTATAAATGATCATGTATCAGATGATGAGTCTCTTGAAGAAAGATATTTTTCATGATTGGGACCATGTATGTTTTCGTAACAAAGGGAGCTACTAGAGGATCTGCCAAAAATTTATTTTTAAGGATCTTAATCATACAGACTAAAGAACAAAGACACGACCTGCTAGAGTGAAGTCAGAAGGCTGATATTAGATTCAGAGGGAGTCTGATAGTTCATCTAAAAGCAACCTTGGACGAGGAGGTTAGGAGGTTGTTGCAAGACCTTAAAATTTAAAGGGAGCACCTAGAGGATTTGATTCATTCTGATCTCCAAGGAATTTGGTCATATTGGTTCAGAGGGAGTCAACAATGAAGATGGTTTTTGCAGTCAGAGGACTATGATCATGAGATTGAGTCCCATGTGTGCTGGCTAAAATGCCTTTATGCTAACATCTACATAACTTGAGGTTCACCAAGAGTGATGCAAACTATATAAGAGATATAAAGCATAAGTATGCTATTCAAGGTTCATTATCACTACAGAACATATGGCTGATATTCTCACCAAATCTCTTGCTAGAGAGAAGGTTTTATACTTTTGAGATAAACTTGTTATGTTGGAGAATGAAGCCTTAGATGAAACGGAGTTTTAACATCTGTGATCTATTATTTTGGATGTTATTGCATTCTTCTCTTTGAGAGAGAAGTCTAAGGTGAAAACCCTTGTTTCACCCTCTGAGATGAGTCAAGCTGGATGTCATGTGTGTGACTCCATGACTTTATGGGCCCACCCATCCTGTGTACATTTATGAGAGGTGACGACTTCTTAGACAATGAACACTTGTATTTGATGTTACAAGGTGACGATCTTGTAATGGGGATTCGTTATGGTAGACTTTTTGATATGTCAGTGCACATTCCATAATAGGGTTATATGTAAGGGGAATGTAATGTTCTCTAATTACTATATCCTTGTATCACGATCTGAGGCGATATGAAAATCAGGTATCACGTTCTAAGGTGATTGCTCATATCACGATCTAAGGTGATGTGAAAACTAGGTATCATGATCTAAGGTGATTCCTTATATTACTATCTAAGGTAATATATAAAATTAGGTATCACAAGTTAAGGTGATTCCTCACTTCACAAGTTAAGGTGATGTGCAAAATAGGTATCATCTATATAATGATTCCTCATATTACTTGGTATCACATGTTAGGTGATCTGTAAAACTTGGTATCACGTGTTAGGTGATATGTAAAGCTTGGTATCACGTGTTAGGTGATACTTCATATCACGAATTATGTGATATGTGATACTCTGTATCACGAGCTAGGTGATACTTCATATTACGAGGTATGTGATATATGATAATCCATATCATGAGTTAGATGATACTTCATATCATGATTTATGTGATATGTAATTTCTTAGTATCCATATGAATCATATCAGGATCCTTCTGAACTTAGTATCACATATTGATTGGACCCAATGAAACATGTCAAGTAGTGACATGTCTCTACTTAAGCTTATTATCCATATGGCAGACATCATAAGACGTATTGTCATTGCACATACCATGGATATTTATGAGCTATGGTGAACATCATGTGACTTGATATTTCTGCATATACCATATCCCTTGATATCACAGTGAGGTGATATCTCCTCTCTTTCAAAATTAATGGATTTATTAGCTTGATGGATTTTATCTTCTCTAGCTAAGAGGGAGTGTTGATGTTTTGTGTAGCTATGGCAAGGGTCATAAGTGTTGACAAGGGAGACCACTACACATTTTGTTTGATCATCCTCCCTAGCTAAGAGGGAGTGTTAATGTTTGTAGCTTTAGTCGTATGATCATTTAGAATACATATAATACAAATGCTTCCAATTTAAATTTCATGAAGATCGGAGCTCGTTTGAAATATTAATTTAAAGTTTCAATTTTCTCAATCAGAGGAAAACCCACCTAATATTTTGATGTCAAATACTTCCATTTTAAATTTCACGAAGATTGGAGCTCATTTGAAATATTAATTTAAACATTCAATTTTGCTCCCGGACGTAAAACATGTCACAAAAAAGTTTCAATTTTGCACAATCAGAGGTAAACCCACCTAATATTTTGATGTCAAAAGCTTCCATTTTAAATTTCACGAACATCGGAACTCGTTTGAAATATTAATTTAAACTTTCAATTTTGCTCAATCAGAGGAAAACCCACCTAATATTTTGATGTCAAATGCTTCTATTTTAAATTGGAAGCATTTGACATCAAAATATTAATTAAAAGTTTCAGTTTTACACAAGCTAAGAGGGAGTGTTAATGTTTGTAGCTTCAGTCGTATGATCATTTAGAATACATATAATACTTAGATATTGATTAATAATAATATATTGTATTTGTATATATATATATATATATATGTTATAGTATATATATTATTATTAATATATATTATGCAAATTTATGTTATTCTAATATATGATTGATTAATGAAACATTATAAAATTATAATGAATAGACATGTCCCTTCATGTGAATGTCTCTCTCCTAGTCTCATTCCCAATATAAATGAAAGAGAGATTGTTGCATTTGAAAGACACATACCATATACAATCTAGGCAGTGCTATTACATTTGCAGCTATCCTTAAACTCAACAAATCTGATTTGCAATAAGGTGAAAAAATCTAAACGATTGAAGGAAAATCTGTTTTGCCAAAGTAAAAAATTTAAAGGAGAGAAATTTGAGTTGTAGTGGGAGCAAACATGGGCTTGTAATGTCATTCAAACAAGAGCCCAATGAAGATCGGAAATCCGACCTCCCATGGGCTAGATTTTAAGTGCCTTTAGAAGAAAGTCGACCCCCATTGAGTGGGAAATTTAAAAGTTCAAATCAGTTCAATCTTGCTGGGAGATGCAAACAAAAATGTTAATTGCTAATCAGGTCGGCGTGCTTAGAGTATGTAAATTACAAAAGGAAATGTTTTAAGTGCTAAAGGAGATTGGCCTTGTAAGCCTAATGGACATGCCGCTTGGAAGGATGCATATAAAGGAAGATCAAATGCCTCCATCCCAACCACAATTCAACGCACAGACCAAAAGCAAGTAGATCGAATTAAGTCAGAGCAGACTTAAGAGAAGTGAAAATCAGAATGGAGAGAGCAAGTTGAGTGTTTGGTAACTTTCAAAGAGGATCAAGATTGCAAGCTGAAAGGTGGTTAGAGTAATAGCAGACTTAAACTTTGAAGAGAATTCATAACTTACCAAAATTTCAATCAAGTTTGAGTTTAAAAATAGAATGTGCAATGGTGAAATTTCAATCAAACTGGGTAATTTGCTGGGCATTTTCAAGTGAAAAATCAGGCGTTCAGTGTGAAAATCAGAAATTGATTTGGTGATGATTGATGGGTGGTGGTCAAGATGTCAAGGTTCTTTAAGGGTAAATTTGCAAATTAGGTGCAAGTCACAAGTTGATTTCTTTCAATGTCTTGAATAAAAATGTTAATGATTATGTTCTTACTAAATTTTACTTTTAACACAAGTCTCTCCTCTTGTTTTGGAAGGATTCATACATAGAGAAGAGGATACATGGAGGAAGAAGTTCAAGCGAAAGACGATTTTCAGGATAGAGATGACAAGCAAGAAAATGGCGTGGGCTAAGCACTTCACATGCAAGGATAATGCTCAAGGTTGAGCCTTTTCATGAACAAGGGAGAAATCATTGCAACATCCAATAGCAACATGATGGAAGAAGACATCATTGATGTGATGATCAATGTTGTATATCCAAATTTGTTGGAAACATCAACGAAGAGTAATGATTGAATTGCAAATATACATCTTATGGAATAAGGAAAGTCAAGATGCAAATCAAGTTCAAAGACAAAGTGATTGAAAGGGAAGATAAAGGTCAACAAGTTCAAGTCATGAAAAAGGATCAAGGTCAAGATATCAATACAGAAACAATTTCAGGAATGTGTCAATGAGAAGATTCCCAAAACAAGGAGGATGAAGAAGTGGAGATGAAACAAAGATTGCAAGATAAATATGTTGAGGTGGCACCCTTTCATCTCCACGAATCAAGTTGTTCCAAGTGGACATGTGGAATGTATTTAATGTTTTACCCCATTGAATTTTCTCATTGTTCCATCCTCAAAAGGATATGTATTCAATGCAATGCAATTTTCTCATTGTTTAGCATTCAATGCTTGTAAGTGGTAGTTAGGGAAAACCCTAATTAGGGTTATTCTAAAAAACCTGGGCCGTTGATCTTGAATCAATTTGAGCCATCCATTTACTTGGGGCCTAAATATAAGGCTTGCTCAAATCATTTGTAAAAAGAGGAGATTTTGGAGAAATTGTTGCTAAAATGCTGCCGAAGTAATTGTAGATTCATTGTTGATTTCATGGTGAATACTTGTGTTGTTTTGGAGTGTTGCATGGTTTCCTACTTTTCACTTAGATAGAATTTGTTTATGTTAAGTAGTTGAGTAGAAGACAAAATGTATTATTGTTGGTGGCTCATGGTGAAATTTATGTTCATACCTTTTGGTACTTGTTGATTGCAAGTAACAGTTTAAGGTTAGACTGAACTCCATTGCAAATCACTTAACTTTAATTGCTTCATGCTCATTGATTTGCATATTTTATGGTTTTGATGTGTATGAACAATTTGAAAATCATCCACGCATCCTTAGAAGATAGCACCTTCCTTTGTGTAGTTGTTTAAGTTGGCGAAACAAGGATTGGTTTAGTTTCACCACATCATCGATAGTCTCTTGTATTGATAGAGTTAGATATAGAGTTGGCTTAGCTTCCTAAACTCAATCCTTTATGCACTTTGTTTTATTAGAAGTAATTGAAGAGCTCAAATTGCCAAATCATTCACATTAGAAAGTTGATAGATTCCATTGAATGAATAGTGTAAGTCCTCGCGTGGTTATTGGCAAATCACATCACATTCACTAAGTTGTATCCGACACAAAGTTGCTAGTTCGCAGTGTAAACCTTGGGTTGCCTTATTTGATCACACGATTACCATATTGTTTAGCATATGAGGTTTCCTTGTTTAAGAGAGGATAAAATACTTGGTATTTTATTATGCATGTTGGAGTGGTCACAAAACTCACATCAACTTAACTCTCGTTCCTTAATTATGTGTTAATAAAAAATTTATCTTTTATTCTAGCAAATTGCTGTCTTGAACTGTTTTCTTAATTTAATTTAATTACCATTATTTCCTTAAACTAATATTAAATGACTTTCTTATTTAAACTGTTGTTAGAATACAGTTTAGGGGCTGCAACTTCTCATTTTGGTGGACAGTCCGCCCTCCCTAAGATTGCTTGCCCTCAAGCAGTGTTAGTTTTAATCTGCCAAACAGAATCATTTTGCTAATAGCAGTATCCCAAATTAAATTTAGAGTTTTGTAATTTCTATATCCTCCTTGTGATGTAGTTAGGAATTGGAGATTTTACACAAGATATGTATCTTTTATTATCCTTGTTAAGGCCAACCCTGAACTGCCCTGGAGAGTCATTAAAGCGTTCCTCACACCACCATTAGAGTCTTTTAATATCACAAGGTTGACACCATCCTTAAAGTGTGAGGATAATTTATTGCCCAATATTCTCTAGGCTTATGTATTGGTATTTCCAAATAATTCTTAATAACAAAACATGAGTTGGTAATTGGCAAGGTTAGTATTTCAAGAAAAGTTTTCTCTCATCCTCGAAGAGAAGAAAGAAAAGAAATCTTGCAGTAGCATAGTTTGAAACCAAGTAATGGTAACATCAATCCAAAAATTAATTTTCTCTTTTGCATCAATTGCATTTGCGAGGAACCACTTTGGTGTGCCCAACCCTTGCACAGTTTTATATACAAATCCTATCTTTCAAAAATTAAATGCAATCTCCTTTCTATACTTTTCTTTTAAAATCTGCATATACTCTTCTTACAAATGTGCTAGATAACTCCTTTGTAATGATCTTCTTTTCTATATCTTCATGTGCAGATCTGTAGGTGTAACTCTGATATACTGTAATGACCCAAATCGGGTCTTTTCCAAATTTTCACAAATATATCTCATACAGATTTAAACATTCAAATGCATGCAGTAAACCATTGATTCGAGAGCAATAAACCAACAATATATTCCAGTGAAACCATCAACAAATATTATTGTATCATATAACAACAATACAATAACAAGAGGATTTTCAACAATCCAAATCCGAACTACACTATGTAACAGGATATCAAATAACAATAAAGAACTTGTGAATACAATGGCAAACTTTGCTATGAATCTGCATCGGAGATGAACTGGGTTTTTGTCCAATCCACCGAGAAAGCCTGAAGGTTTCCGTCCTCAGGTTTTAGAACCGGAAGCTGAAGCTCTCTAGATTCTCCAAGAGAAAATAAATTCATAAAACTAAGCATACACAATGAGACTCCAAGTCTTCTTTTAAAGCTGCAGCTGTGACTCTTCAGTTTCCCCACTTTGTCTCTTCATATTCCACTTAAAGTCACTTTTTAAATAAATATATCCGTTGGGTTATAAAGTGACATAATAAAATAAAGGAATCTTGTGGCATTAAAATGGAGGGCCAAACGAACTCGGATGAAGATGTGTGATAGCTTGCCAGAAAGCTCTCGGCGAGACGCTCCAAGTACACTACTGAAATGCTAGGAAAACTGAGTTCTGCCGACTTACTATAAATAGTAAGCACCATGGAAACCTTGTGGATATTGCTCCGATTGGCCTGAAACTGAAAACGCCTAGGCCAAACATCCCTCTGATCACCTGCCAAACCTCGGTTAGCCCACCGGACCATGATGAAAAGGCTAACTATAAGGCGCGGAATAATGTGCCCCGAAAAGGGGACATTACAAATCATCCCTTCCCGGAGATTGCTTGCCCTCAAGCAATCAGTATCTGCATGCTACGATCATAATACCTGGATCCCAAACCAACCTTAGGGAAGCTGCTCCACCAACCTGTCGTGTGAAACTGAAACAGATATTATGCCCTGACCTGTGAAGCCATTCACACATTAACAAAACAACGATCAGTCTAATCCCAAGATCCCAAATCACTGCAGGATCAGTCGTACCAAATTGCCCTATGCCACCATCATCTGTGAGAAATTCCTCAACCAAACTGAGAACCTCACTCCAACTGAGATCACCAGCACCTCTACGTTAGATGCAGGAGGAAACCAAACCTCACACCAATCGATTCCCTGAATAAATACCAACCGCAAGTACGTTCCTCCTGGATCCCATAAGCAAAAGGGCCATCCATCTCCCCAGCTGGCTAAAATATCCTGATGCCCTATGCCCATATTGAGTGAATCACCAGAAATGTCCAACTGCCATAACACTGCCCCTCTGATCCGCCGCCCAAACTGGAAACTGTACTGAGGAGGCATGGTACCTAGACTACCGGACAAGGCTTCCACCTGCAAGCAAGGAAGCGTACCAAACCAATCACTCTCCCCACGCCTCTGCAGTAATCGGAAAAGAAAGTTCTCTGTAGGTGGGCTGAATGGAAAACAGAATGCATCCCATACAATGTGGCCAACATGCGATGCACTAACCAACTCTACTGGAATTCCTGAATCAGGATAAGGATTCCATAACTGTCACTCAATACCTGGAGTCATACAGTGTATACCACGGTGTGAAAAATTCACCCCAACCAGCATAATCATCATACCAAGCTCGATAACCCCGTACTGAATAAGCTCTACCCGGTCATCATCATGCCTAAAATATGTGGTGATAGAATTACCATAAGCACTGGATGAATCAGTATGATAATGTAGAGGGGTCGCGGCTGTGTGGAAAGAGGAATGATCTAAGGGATGCTCGCCAACACGAGACATCTCACCATCAACGAGAGGTAGTGCAAGGAAAGGCATATCACCCATCATGCCACAAGACACAACTGCCCATCCTGGATTGCGGGTGTAAAAACCACACTGCTCAGCAACTGTGCTCGTCCCGCTACTCCAACCTGATGACCAAGATTCACCTCTAACAACTGACCCTGGGTCCCAAATTCTGTAATCAACCTCATCCTCGTCATGGGGATAGGAAATACCTTCCTCATCTAGCTCAAAGAAAGGATTATCAAATGTCAAATAAGCATCCAAGTCAAACAAGGAATTGTCAACCGCCTGAAAGTTATCTAACTCATAAAGAAACTCTGGATGATTCAAAGATCTTTTGGGATAGCTATCAAGGTCATAGGTCTGCTATATGCTATCGAGTTCCTGAATCACCTCCTGAAAGAATTCGGACCTTTCCCTATCGTCCTGTTCCCTGTACTGACTAGTGGCAACAATCTGATTTCTTGCTTCCTTAAGAGCAAGATGTGTGTGCTCCAATGTTTCCTGAGCAATATAAGCTCTTTGTTGAGCTTATTAGCCTCATCATCCTTTTTCCTTAACTGTTCGGCATAATTTTCTGCAACTTGTAATAGGTAGTCATGATCCTACAATAAGCATAGATATTCTGATTTCCAAACCTCAAAAGCTGTTTTGACCCCCTGTAAATCTGCAACATAAGATCCAATTCTTATACCACCTTGTTCTGCCTCTTTCTGAGCTTTCTTGTAAAGATCCTCAATAATCTGGCGAGTGCTATCATGGTGAACAAGAGCTACAGTAATAGCATCGTCATTGACTTTCAGCCGACTCATTAAGGCATGCTCCTCATCATTGTCATTTTGGGAAACATTATCTAATGGGTCATTCAAATCAGTATTATACATAAGTGAGGTGCTGCTAAAGAAGTCACATGACTCCTCATTACATGAATTGTTAAAGATATCCAACTGGTGGTCATGATCTTTAACCATATCTTTTCCATCTTTTCTTTGATCAAGCGAAGGCTGAGAATCAATGGAAGTTGGTTGCTCTTCTCTAGTAAACCATCCTGTAACCTTTAGATCTGCTACCTCTTCTTTAGCCTCTCCTTCATGCATTGGTTCAATATCTTTTTTACAATCTCCTGCTTCAATGACAACCTCACAAGGCTTTTCTTCCATAATTGGTTTAGTTTTTTGTTCACTTATGGGTTGATTAATGATAGCTGGAAATTCTTCATATAAGTTTCTGCACCTGTCTTGTGCAAGTAGATCCCGAGCCAAATCCTGATACTGCTTCTTTGCCATTAAAGTCTTGTGTTGAAGCTTTGGATGAAAGTCCATGAAACTAGAGAAGGTTAAATCTCTCTGAACTTGTGGAGGAAGTGTGTTATACTCATCATACATGCCGAGTATTTCTGACCTTTTATCAGGTTGTGAAATCTGGGCTAATTGTTGCTGCACCTTAACAAGATCCTCCCAAACTTTTTCCAAACCATGTATTTTTCCTAGCTAGAAACTACTTTTCTTTGCAGGTGAAAGTCAGACTTACACTGCTCAAAATCTTCAGAATAACTTGTAGCTGCCAAGGACAAAGCTCCACTCTCCGAGTATGGATTGTTTGGCACCTTCCAGAAGTTTGACAATTCCCTCAAGCTGCAGGTGTCAAGTTCCTCTTGTCGCCAATTCAATAATAACCCCTGAAGTACAGGCTTCCACTTCCCTTTAGAAATGACCTCCTTGTGTTTCGTTCCACAACTCGCCCACCCCAGTGTTTGTTTTTTTAGCTCCTTTTAGTGTCTGGACTCTGGATTGTATCTCTGTAGAAATGTAATGTTCCAAAATTCAATGTGTTCCCATTCTTAAGTAAATGATAGCTTCAAGGTATATGACAGTTTCATATTAGGAATAGTAGACTGCCCAGTAACCCAGACTGTAACAATCAGTGCTCAGAATTTCCTTTGATACCAACATAAGCTTCCATCAGAACTTTGCTCTCAGAGACTGGAATGATTAATTCTGATTTTCCACCATCTAACTTCTTCAACTCTGCATGTCTATGTCTCTGGAACGTAAAGGTATTAGACCGCTCACTGTATTTCCCACTGTGTATTTCAGATTTTCAACACAACAAATGATAAAAATTTCTTTCCGTGACTCTCCTTCCACCAATCTCGATAACTTGATATGAGGAATGGTTCCCTTTATTTCATTACTCCCATTCGCAACAATATCACTGGTTTAATAGTTCGTTCAGAAATCAACTCCTCTTGTCGTATTTTCACCGCTCCTCCCATACCTGATGCTTGTAATCCTCTAGCACTTTTAAATATAGATCAACTTCAATCCATTGAGATGAATGGATGCGGCTCTCAAAGATTGCTTCACCACCTGATTATTTGTCAATACTGGAAACCATTCTGTTCTGCGATAACACCAAGATTTTTCAGCCCATAGGTAGAAGGAGGCCACGTTACCCAGTTGATGAATTGACACATTCAAGGAAGATGCAGGACATATACAGAGTGACTGTTCTCCTTCGCGAATAGCCACGGTATACAAATGAGACGTCTTTTACAGTTTACTGCAACACCATACACATGCGCACGAAACCCACAGATACGTTTGTTAATTTCCTCTCCTCTTGATGGTGATTATCATCAGTTCGAACTCCCGGCAGACAACTTTAATGCGAAGAGAATGATTGAGCTCAATCCACGGCAAACAAATCCACCTGTAATGACATGTAGTCACTCCCATAATTGCCGTGTTACATTCCCGTGCCTTCCAAACCAACTAAGACTATATCCGAATCCTCCAAAATAGCTCGAAACTTAATATATTTCCCTCTCATAAAAGAAACGATTAATTTTCTCTAAACAAAGCTAGAAAAACCTTCTCCAGAAGACATCGCATGAACACCAGGAGTCACGTCCAGTAGGGAAAAATAATAATAAATTCTTAAATTTTCATTCCATGAACCTTTGGTATATGTAGCCGACTCAAATCTTCAATTTAATTTATTCATTCAATTTTTCCAAACTTTCCCAACTATTAGAGGAATGTAGAAGCCGCCGGATAAAATATTGCCCGTATTAGGCAGGTTGAACTTCACATAAATCCCAAAATATATTTCGGGCCCCACTCAAATATAAATTTTATTATTTTCAAAGTTCCAATAATTAATCCTCAATCTTAATTACTGTAAGTTTCAAACTCACGACAGTTCTAGAAGATATTAATTTTTTCCACGGCACTAGGAGTATGCGGTCCTGAGAATGTTTTGTCACTTAATACTCAAAATCGAGTATTGTGAATACAATATAAATCTTTAAGGCTTAGACCAAATATGAACATTCAAAACTCAATATTTATACTTCTCCTTAAATATTCTGAATATAATATATATCAGACAATAAGCAATTTTATACCCTCCTGTGGATATTTCTGAATCAAGCACATGTGTTTACAAATTTGTCTACTGATGAAGTGTGTACAAGTTCTGTTATAATGCCAATCACAGATTCTGGAGAATGCTTAACCTTGCTTGCTTGTTGTAATACGCAGGGAGTAAAACTGACTTCAAACTGATCTATCAATCTTTGAATTGAAACCAATCTTCTCAAATCAGATAAACTTCTTCAGAACTCCAAATACCTTAATCTGTAAAATTTTTCTCTGATAACAAACTCTAATAAACCTTTCTGGAAAATTGTTTCTGAATAAACTCCATAGGCTAGCAGGAAAACCAGCTCTGATACCACTGTAATGACCCAAACCGGGTCTTTTCCAAATTTTCACAAATATATTTCATACAGATTTAAACATTCAAATGCATACAGTAAACCATTGATTCGATAGCAATAAACCAACAATATATTCCAGTGAAACCCTCAGTAAATATTATTGCATCATATAACAGCAATACAATAACAAGAGGATTTTCAACAATCCAAATCTGAACTACACTATGCAACAAGATATCAATTAATAGAAAAGAACCTGTGAATACAATGGCGAACTCTGCTATGAATCCGCACTGGAGATGAACTGGGTTTCCGTCCAATCCACCGAGAAAGCCTGAAGGTTTCCGTCCTCAGGTTTCATAACCGAAAGCCGAAGCTCTCTGGATTCTCCAAGAGAAAATAAATTCATAAAACTAAGCATACACAATGAGACTCCAAGTCTTCTTTTAAAGCTGCAGCTGTGACTCTTCAGTTTCCCCACTTTGTCTCTCCATATTCCACTTAAAGTCACTTTTTAAATAAATATATCCGTTGGGTTATAAAGTGACATAATAAAATAAAGTAAGGAATCTTCTCACATAAAAACGGAGGGCCAAACGAACTCGGATGAAGACGTGTGATAGCTTGCCGGAAAGCTCTCGGTGAGACGCTCCAAGTCCACTACTGAAATGCCAGGAAAACCGAGTTCTGCCGACTTACTATAAATAGTAAGCACCCTGGAAACCTTGTGGAAACTGCTCCGATTGGCCTGAAACTGAAAATGCCTAGGCTAAACATCCCTCTGATCACCTGCCAAACCTCGGTTAGCCCACCGGACCATGATGAAAAGGCTAACTATAAGGTGCGGAATAATGTGCCCTGAAAAGGGGACATTACATATACTCTCTTTGATTCCAACACACATTTATATCTCCTTCATCAAATCTTGTAAAAGATATCCATTATCCACTTTATACTCTTCCCTCAAATATTTCACACATGAGACTCTTGGTGTTTAAGCTTTTTATCTTCTTACACTCACACCACTTCTCTCTTCTTTTTTTTCTTTTCTACTTCAAATCAATTGATAGTTCATTCTATTCTAATTGTTCTGCCAAGAGTCGAATGATATTTCCTTAAGAAATTTCTTGCTTTTTGCCCAACTCATCTTGCTTTTATATCCATTGTACTTATGGAGGGAGGTGACTCTTCACATAGAAGCATCCCTTTTTTATGCCAACATTACCTTAAATCTCAAGCGCTGTCTTTTAATATAAGCACTGAATTATTATTGCTCCATAATAAAGAATGTGTTAAACACTACTTTGTCTTATATAGTCAACTTTTCTTATTCCTTTTTAAGTGCCACCCTCTTATTATTGATATCTGCCTCACATAGTTGCACCACATCTGATTGAATACGATGTTTTGTCTTATTAAATAGTGATATCATCCCTTCATGTATCATATGAATAAGATTTATTTTTCTTATATGTAGAGCTCCATATGAAAGGAGGTCGACATTCTCTAAATACTCTTTGCTGCCTTCTTATCTTTTGTCACTGCATTATTCATATTATACTTAACCTCTTGTCGTGGCAATGTTAATATGTCTTCAATTAAGTCGTTGCTTCTTTCTTATGTATTATTTAATATCCGTTCTTTTCAAATATAAAAGTTTTCTCGAATTATTTCTTGATTAAAGACAAATTCACCATTGATGAAGTCCCTGCTGTAGTTTGTTTACATCAAAATGCTGCTTCTTATTTCTCCAATAAAGTCACTGCTATTTAAAAAGTGCTGCCTTGTTGTTATGTAATCACCATGGTCTAATATTTGTTTCCAGTTCAATCCATGCCACTGAGTTTGGATTATTGCATCCGAATAGTTTTCAGATTCCATAAACATTTCAGGTGACTAATAAGTAATATGTTAACTCGACAGGAAGAGTATAAGACTATTAGCTTCTATTTTCGGCTCTCTTATTCTTACTATAATGTTGGCTTCAATTTCTGTGATTTATGTCAAGCAAACTAATGCGAGTTTTATTAAACAAGTTTAAGATTTGTATTGAATGTAACAGCCAAATCATATAATCATTGTACTCAGAAGTGTTCCCAAGCATCTTTAAAAGCTCAAGGTTGGAGCTTTTATTATTATTATTATTTTCCTAAAATATCTTATTTTAAAGAAAGAGGGAAAGGTTAATGTTGTATTAAATTTTTTCTAGGTGTATCTGTTCAAAGCAAACAATCATAAAATTGCAGAGTTAAGGGGATGAAGCTCTGAATTATCATTTATCATTAACTTGCAGGACTACTTGTTTCCCAATAAGTAACATACATCATTAAACATTATTATTCCTTAAATTAAGTTATTGAGATTAGAAAACATCTAATTCTTCATAATGTAATAAATAACCAATTATATTTAGGGTTTGTCCTCACTACTTATCTAACCCTAATAGAGGACGACAATTACTGTGCTAGGGTGCTTGGAAACCATTTACAAGTAGTCTCCCTTAAGGTTTTAGGAACACACGTTAATACTCATTTGAGGACTTCTCCCACAAGGCTTCATAAATACATGTCTTGAATTACTCTACCTCTCCCTAAACAAACCCCCTATCCTTACAAAGGTATTAGCGGAAGACTAAGGACTAGGCCATTAATTATATTGGTCTTTCATGTACTACAAATGTATATGCATAAAGTGAAATTAAGCATGACTGTCATATTAATCCAAACATAGTTTAAAAACTCACCAAAAACAACTTGCCAAGGCCGGAAAAAAAAGTTTGGCAAAAACTTGGCGAAAACTCGACAACTTGAAAATTTGCTTAAATTTAATTAGAAATGCATTTTTTTTTTTCAAAATTCAATGAGGAGACGCATTTGATGAGTCAATAAATGAGTACATAAAAGAAACAAGCTGAGTCTAGATATATTTCATTGATTTAAATGCAAATTGGGTACAAAATAACATCCTCATGTGGAATGCTGATGGCTGGTTGCCTGATAGATTGAAGCAAAATTAAAATAGCAAATTGTTTCTGTAAAACTAAAAGTAAATACAACATCAAAACATTTTACATCTTCCTCTTCCCAACTCTAGTAAAAACTAGGGGAGAGGTAGAACTAGAGGGTCTAGTCGTAGGAGTTCGTTGTGGCTGTGCCTCCTTGCTCGGCTTGACAGGTTGTGGTTCGACCTCCATCCTGGTTGCAGATGTTGCTAGCACTGGCAATGACTCATCATCATCCTCAATGTCATCCAATGTGAATCCAAACCCACACCCTCCTCCTCCATAGCCTGCCTCTCCAAATCATAGATGTCATCCTCGACAAACAATGGAGGCTGCTCTTGTGCTATCCAATCACTTTAAGAACCTATATCATTCAAATCTGTTGAACCACCTAATATTTCCTCTACCTTCCTTGTGTGCAACTAAAGATTATATTGCACAAAGACAAGGTCATTGAGGCATTTATGAGCTAACTTATCCGCTCTTCATGTGGATGGCCTCATACAAGCTCCAATTGCACTTACAACTGGATGAACTACAAATCTTCACTCTTTAGTGCAAAATCATTGCAAATGACCTTGTTGAAGGTTGAGAGGGTTTTATTTTCAGTTGAGCAAAAGAAACTAGTCACAATGAAACTAGAATGAGTTTATTTTTTGCTTCCTAGGTGTTGCATTCGTTTGCTGCCGAATTTTTGTGGCGAGTAACCGAGTTAATGGTGTAAATACTTGCAAGCTTGAAAAACTCGCGAGTTAATCACTGTTCGGCGAGTATTTCGTCTATGAATCCGAATACTAGTATTACATATATTCCAAGACCACAATATATGTATTTTAATTTGCTGTGTATTCCATTTCTTATTCAATCCGATCTGCCCCTTTCCTCAAATGAACCTTCTTCCCTTTATATCTCTCAATGTGAGGGAGAGGTCACACCTTTTTATCATAAATGGCCTTTGTCAAGAGACAAAACCTTTCACCATTAGCACCCTTGATAGAGTGCAACTCTATATTATTTTTGCCCTTGTGAAAGGGACACCACCTTTTATAGTCAGATCTGTACTTATTTAAATCAGATCTGTACTTCTGATTCCTCCTTTTCTGATTATAGAACAAACACATATTTCCTTTCTATTTCCTTGATCCTTTTTGGATGCCTATTTCAAATGAATCCTTGTCCCTTTTATATCTTCCCATATGAGGGTCGAGTCACGCCTTTTCATTAATTTGCCCTTTGGAAAGAGTTACAACACTTAACCCTTAATTATATGTTAATTATCTTTTACTCTGGGAAATTGCTGTCTTGAAATGTTTTCTTAATTTAATTAAATGATCATTGTTTCCTTAAACTAATATTAAATGACTTTTTTGTTTAAGCTGTTGTTAGAAATTTAGAATACAGTTTATGGGCTGCAATTTGATGTAATCAAGACTGCTGCAACTTCTCATTTTGTTGGGGACATGACATAAAATGAGGATATTAAATATGACGAACAACTTATTGATGGCTAGCTGACCATATTTCAACATTATCAAACTGATATATCAATGTTAAACTGACAGATAAATTATGATACACAAATCTTGGTCAATACCAAACTAGTAGAAAACTCTGAAAAAAATGTTTCAATGCTTAAATGACAAACCACATCATCTGATTCTAGATTAACTCCACTTTGGTGCATATTACAATTTTGTCAATGCTATTTCTAATTGGCGGTAAACCATCTAGTTTATTACAACTTTGAAAGTATAACAATTACTCCATAAAGTATAACAGCTGGGAATCAAACTGTTGAAAATAGTGAAAGATTATTCAGTTGATACTTAAACCCAAGATGACTTTATGAAAATGCTGTTCTGATTTTCCTGAAAACTTCAAGTAGAATTTCTATAGTAGCAGGTTGTGCAGCTGGATTGATTGCTGAAATTTCTGATAAACTTTGGCACTCTCTCTTTGGTCTGTACCTCGTGAGAGGGGGTTAGACACCAAGGGGATGGAGAATGGACGAGGGGTTGGGGAGGGGGGAATCTCTGAAAGGAATCCCTGCAAGGATGTGACTAATAAAAAGGAGATACCAAATAACTACCATGGGAAAAGATAAACAAGTAATGCCCAAATCAAACACACCCATTGTGAAAGGAGCTAAGAAGATTTCAAGAGAGATTAGAGGGAAATTGAATCAACAAGGAAAGTGAACATGGCAAGTCCAAATGGTGAAGAAAGAAGACAGAAACAGAATTTTGAGAGGGAAGAAAGATACTGCAGAAAAGAGGAGTGAGCACACCAATGAGGGTAATGCTGAGCGCGCCAAGGTGGGTGTTGCCAAAAAATAGAAAGAAATAGAGAAGAAGAATGGAAGACCTTGGAAAAACTGAATTCACGGTTGCGAAAAAGAAGGAGAATTCATAACAAGTTTGGAGAAGAGCATTGGTGATTGTGGAAAATCTAAAAAGTTTTTGTTAGGAGACTAGTAGCATGAAGGCTCCATCCCTACTGCAACTCTCCAAAAGTATGACAATTAGACCAAATCTATCAAACATAACAATCAACTTAGATGATAGATTCCTTGAATCCCATTAGACTCCAGATTGGCAATAGCATTCAAACTTAAAACTTCAATTCTGATAGATAGAAACGATATTGGTTGACAATGATGGCACACAAAGAAAATATTTAAATGATCCTTTATCCATGTTATTGGACCCTTCTCCACAAACATGCATATGTGTTGTTAATCATTAGGATGTGTGGCAATGAACAAGTCTCAAGTATCCATTCCATCTCTCTGGATCAGAGTTTGCAACTACAACAAGTCTTTTACTTTCCATCTCTCAGATTTTGAATAAGACGAAGAAGATGAACCCATTGACATAATTTAAGGCAAATTGATTTAATTCTTCTTTAGAAGATACTTCAACTCTTGATTTGCTTTGAATAACATTGATGTTCATCATGCCCGAATTTCTTGTAATAGGCACATTTGGGCTTCTCTTTCTTAGATGATTCCCTTTCCAAGGAGGGATTTTATATTCTTCTATGGAGGTGGATATGGATTATTGTAATAGGCACATTTGGGCTTCTCTTTCTTAGATGATTCCCTTTCCAAGGAGGGATTTTATATTCTTCTATGGAGGTGGATATGGACTATTGTTGTGTTTTTTTTAGGCATGTTCTTTTTTATTCTCTTTGCCACTAGAAGCCTTGTTGTCCTCTACAATCAAGGCTTGTGATTTCAAAGACTTCAAGGTGCCCATTTAAATAAGTTTATCTTGCTCCCCAACGAGTGACATAGCAAGGCTTGTGATTTCAAAGACTTCAAGGTGCCCATTTAAATAAGCTTATCTTGCTTCTTAGTGAGTGCCATAGAAAAATTCTCTAAGGCAGACATCTTAAACTCACTCCCCAAAGCACCCTTTGTAGAATAGAAAGTAGATACAAACATTGAATAATCATGTCGTAACTTGGAGACAACACTAAATATCAACTTTTAATTGGAAATTAAATTTTACAATCCTACGATTGTGATCACAGTGACTTGAATTTGGTGATGAAATCTAGTATGTTGTCAAAATCTCACGGATTGACACTTTTTTGTTCATTTTCCAACAAATTTCCTTGCATGTTATCTATTTCCCATACAATTTTGATAATGTAGCCCACAACCATAGGTGTATCCAAGTGCTCAATGTGAAACAACTTTGGATAGACATACAAACCCAAATTGCCAATGGCTTCTTAACAATCATTCAACCAATCATTCTTTTTGATTGAGAATAGGGTGTCATCAATGTTGCATGTGGAACAAGTGGAAATCCCATAAAATTTGCTAAAGTGATTAGTTGGAACTTGGACAAAAATCATTCATGTCAGAAAGGTAACCACCACATTAATGCTGGTATGACATTCCTCATACTTCATCTCTTGTAGTACATTTGAATCTGTTCCCATAAGATGGATAGTTGATTTGGGTAGGAAAGTCCCCTTGTAGTAGTTGCAACATCAAATTTGATCATTAATGGTGACTTGGGTCATGCAGGGAGGTAGGTGGGAGTAAATAGTGCAAAAAGTGAGAGTTTCGAGGATCAAGGTTTGGGGATACCTCATGACCCATACCACATGTTGAGGATTGGGGATCAGGTGTACATCATATCTCATGCCTAAAGCAAGTAAATTAAATTATCCTTACATCATTGACTTCAAAACGATATGTGATGAAAATTATTGAGAGTTGGGGATATCGAGGAACTCATCTCACCAGGTGTGCAAGTAAAGATAGGTCCACACTCACAAACCTAGTAGAATAACATAATGGGCAATGTCAAGGATTGAAAGTTGAGGATACTTAATAAATCATGGTAGAAGGATTTTGTTAGAGATATTATTGCATCTCCAACTTTGAAAAGTATATGAAGGGAATCTTTGGAAGTTTGGGATTAGGGATACCGAGGAGTCCATGCTATAAGGTATGCAAGTAAGAAGATGACTAACATCGTGACTTTGAAACGTGATTTAGTGTAAAGTGTCAGTGTGGGGGTCCAAGGAAAAGAATGTTAGTAAGAGAAAGTTTGAAACTTTAACAAGGACAAGAGAAAAAGTGGGGTTCAAGGGAAAAATATGCCAAGATGGTAAATTTTGAAGCTTTGACTTTTAGCATAGACCTTAGAAATTCAAACATAAAACCCACTCATTTTTATAGTTTTTTGCAACTTCTAACACATGATAGGCACATAAGGGATGGTAGAGAACAAAACTTGTGCAAACTTTGACCAAGGAAGACACATCAAGAATTATATCAGATTGGTTTTAAATGATGGGAAGGATGGGGTTCAATGCACAAAAGAGTTGGGGTTCAAGGAAAATTTGACATTGTCAGATTGAATCCCAATAGGAAGAAGAAAAATTTGCATTCATTAAGTAAAGTAGAAGGAATTAGCCACCTTTACATCACTTTGCTAGAAGCTTTGCATCCTTTCTTCTAAGAAAAAAGATCACTTCAGAAATTTGCAAGCCTCTTTGCAAAGCCAGTTCCTAGGTCTCCTATTCAGGTTCTAGCCTAAGTTATCGATCTTGATTCTGTTTCAGGTTCAGGTTTGTGTTCGAGTATGCAGGTTTGGCAATTTTTTTTTGCTTGGGTTCCGATTCCGCATATATATACACACACACACATTGATATATTATAAAATTATAAATTTATATTTACATTATAAATTCATACATGTTCATTCATCATTGTTTCAAACTTCAAACATATAATAATACTAATAAGTCAACCAAAGGCTTGATTTATAGGTCGAAATTAGGGTTTTAGTTGTGTTTTTTAGGTTTCAAAAATATAAAACAAGGCATGTGGGACCCGTTTAGAGCACCCACAACGATGGATCCCTCTGAGTTTTGTCAGATTCCGCCTAGGTCCTTCCCAGGCGGTCGAATTCTCTATGGGTTTTGCTCAGCTGATTCCACAAAGAATCCAGCCGCTTGGGAAGGACTCGGGCAGAACCCAAGTAGAATTGGATCAGAATTGGGTCCATAATCAAACTCATGCTGGAACACAGGTCATAATACAAGAGCCTGGTAACTTAGGTTCTAGCCTTTACATACAACACCACGAAGCTTCTATCCTGCTAAGAAATCTCCAATCTTAGATCTTCACTTTCATCAAATTGGAGTAACCCAAATTTGGAAGAGGATAAACAACGATAAATCAAATTGGATCCTTTGAAGACATAGTGCATGATCCCAAAGAAGCTTTGTCAAAGATACTAGTAGGTTTTCTTGTTTTAAATTTTGTAGAAGCTTTTTAATTTTATTTACTAGCTTAGTAGTGATTAGATAGTTAAAAATTGGCCATTGATAGTATTTTGTTATTGCTTCTTAGTTAGATTAGAATTTATTATTGCTTCACTTCTTAGATTAGATTAAAATTGCTTCAAGATCTACTTCTGCAACCTTCTCAAGAAGCCCTCAATAATCACGAGGTAGTTCAATCCGACACTTAAACATAAATCAAAATTGAAAATCCAAAAACTTAGTTCAAATGCATTCAAATAATATAGAGTTAACTAATTCCAATAGCTAATTAGATCATATTACACTTTAGGAAAAATACGAAAAAACATAGAAGACATATCTTTAGCATTCATTTAGATCTCATTATTATTCTAAAAATATGATCAAAACACATGACATTCAACAACAACCACCAAATCCAATATTCAAACAAAAGAAGAAAACTCAAATGAGCAAAAACAAAAACAACCCACTAATACTTTTCTCTTAAAGTTCTTGTTCTTCCATCACTTAGGATTCTCATGCCCAATGTGTCCTAGTATTTAGAAGAATTAGATTGAGCCAATCTTGAGTGAAATTTGAAAAATTTAACCCATACAATAAATGCCCTAGTAGGAGCAAACTCAAGAACAAATAGAGATTCTTAGGAAAATCCAAGAAGCCAATGAGAGAAGTGTTGAGTTTTTAGCTTGGAGAAACACAAATTTAGTGTGAATGTGTTGGAAAGTGGTTCAAGTGGTTCAAGTTATTATTATTTGCATTTCAATTAAGTATTAACGTTGTGCTACACATGGATGCATCTCCACCCCTCAAACCCTTGTTCTCGTCCTCGTCCTCTAAGGCATTTTGGGGATGGAGATGTTAGGTGACGCACCCTAGCCTTCCCACCCACCTCCCCAAATATGAGACTCCCCAAATATGAGGAAATCGGAAACTTGTAATGTCCCTTTCTTGGACCACCATATATTTTGCCTTAAATTCAAAGATCCAAAACAAAACAAAGATCAAAATCTAGTTAGAAATATGATCCTTACTCAAGAATAAGATGAGATAAGCTTGTTTTGGAAACTTGCAACTAGATTAGACAATAATGTAGATACAACTCATGAAATACATCCAATTCTAGGGTTAGGAAATACACACATACACACACACACAAAACAAATCTCAATGATTACATGGGAGCTCAACCATAACAAGGGTTGTGTTGGGAGACACGATGAGGTGCCCCAAGTATCCCCTAACCTAGGCCCAACAAGCAGGACCTTATCCCCTGTGGCCTCATGTGGTCTATAACTGATGGTACTTAAGCATCGTCATGAGGTGGTGTACCTAGTGAGGGCTTTACAGCATTCCCCTCCATCATGTCAACCTCTCACCTCTTATGATTGATTCACTTCAACAATTGATCAATGTGGAGTTAGTAGGGGAGCTGCGATGGGGTGCTCTTGATCCTCAACCCTAGGCCCAAGGTCAGGCCCTTATCCTCCTTGGCCTGATGTGGTCCTTAACCATCATCATGAGGCGGCCTTGTGGTCCTTACCATCTTTACAAGGTGCCATACCTAGTAATGAATCTTTCACCATTTCCCCTCCTTGCACTCCCTTCCCTCAACTAGATCGATTATTGCAAAATTCCATATTGCTAAATAAATAAACATTAAATTCAAGTATTCTTTTATTGTATATAATGAGATATAAACCTTATGTATTCCCATCTATATAATTATATAGTTATAAATGCATATGTAAATCTATTCCTTCACACCACAATGATTTAAGATGTTACCACAGATCGCCCTGCTGCAAATATGATTACTTTTGCTGCTTATTCGATTGCCTCCTTTTCTCTTTTTATCTGATTACCTCTTCCTATATCCACTGCTGACTGATTTTATTTTCTTTGATTCCACCGTAGTTCTCTTCCTTTTATATCTGTACGTCTCTGTGAAGAGAGACGTTTTTTGGAGGCTGCTGCCCCTTAAAGAATGGTCACAGCCTTTCATCAACAATGCCTCTTCAAGTCCAATATCTCTTCAAGACCAATGATGCCGTTGTTTATTCATTGATCATTGTTTTAATATTTTAATTGTTGGGTTTTATATTAAGTATTAATTAGTTAAATCTCTGCTTTAGTCCACAGCTTGTTACCAACATTGATCGCTGACATTAATATGGTTGCTGTAGGATAGATCTGCTGGGTTCAATGGTCTGAGATCACTGATGAGTTCTGCTTTTTCTCTTACTCAATGAGTTCAGATTTAAATCACTGATGGGTGCTGCTTTTGATCTTACTTGGTGAGTTCAGATTTAAATCACTGATGAGTGCTGCTTTCACTCTTACTCGATGAGTTCAGATCTAAATATGATTCTCCGCTCTTCTTTCCTTCCTGTTGTGAGGTTTTCACACCATCACCCCATAGCAAATGGGGACCCCCTTTTTTCGCTTTGGCATTAGGAGTAGTGGTCTTAGGTGCTTTTAGGTTGTCTTAGGGGGTAGCAATTTTCAAGTCTCCAAGTCTGAGAGTGAGTTTGAGCAATATTGGCCTGCTGGGAAGTTAAGTCAGTCTAGGATGTGAATTAGAGTTGGGCTAAGTCTGTCAGGGATATTGAGTTGAAACCAAGTGATTTGTGATAAAATGAGTCAAGACCTTTTGAAAATCCTTGTTTCAGCTTCAATTTGATCTTAGAAAGTCAGGATAGGTCGTGGGAAGTAACACTGCCGAAGGCGTCCTAAATTTTGAAATTTGGGTAAGTCTATAGTTTTTTGAAAACCCCCCAAAATCTAGACTCTTTATTATAACTCCTATGAAGCTGAAACCTATCTCAAACATCTTGACAATATTTATATAAAATATAACTTAAGTATAACTTATACTTAAATGTTATATTTTATATCTAGGATGTCCAGTTCGCCCCTAAGGGCCTGCTGACCAGCCATGGTATGAACTGGTCCGTGGTTCTGGTCCGGTTCGCTTGTTGGACCGGACAGGGCCTGGCCCACAGAGGGGTGGTTCGAACTTGACCACGCCCAATTCGGACCCAGATTGGAAAACATCGAACCACTAGCGAACTTGGTCCCGCGGACGGTCAAAGTCAGCGACCAAGTTGGTTTTTTTCCGGTCAAAGTCAGCCCCCGAACCCCTGTTGAAAAATCTGGGGGAAAACTGTGCCGATAAAATGGGAAAAATTAACCTCTGAATCTAATTAGGCTCCATATAACTTCATCCACAACTCTAAAAAGTGGATTCTAAAGGCTTATGCTGGCTTCCACTTCTCAGCTTGCATTTGATGAATTTGAAGATTTTGACACCAATAATGTTATTGGTGCAGCTGATCCCATTGGCCTTAGCTTTGTTTGTGAGTCAACTGATGCTAATGTAGAAGAAAAGATGAAGAAGAAGAAGAAGAAGATGATGATGAAGAAGAAGAGTATTATTAATTTTTTAATCCATTACTTGAACTTGAAACAATGATACTTGAACTTGATGTTATGATTTATCACTTGCCATTTTAATGTTTTGAATCTTTGATGTTGAACTTGAGTATATGTCAATATGATGCTATGATGGTATGATCATGATTCATGATGCTATGATTACAAGTTTATGGTGTTTAAATGTTTTTATGATACTATGTGACATTCTAATCTTAACTCATGCTTCTAGGCTTCATATATATATATATATATAAATTTTACATGTTTTTGTACTAACAAACCCAAATGAACCCAAACCCCTTTTCAAAATTTTGCTTTATCGGCGAACCGGTTCTTCGAACCCGAACTTGAACCGACATCCTAGTTTTATATAAATCCTCTCGCCTCCTGAGCTGAAAATTTGACCAAGTCGGGATGAGTTGAGCAAGAGGTGGCGGAATTCCTCTCAGCCCAGGAATTCCACCCTAGGAATTCCTCTGATTCTAAAATCTCCACCCTAATAGAACACTAAAATTTTGATGCAGCCCAAACCTCTGAGTTGTGAAGATAGAAGATTCATGATCAAAGGAGTCAAATTGATAAGATTTTGAAGGCAAAAGTAGAGTTCTTGAACATGGAAAAGGGTGGCGGAATTCCTCTCTTCCAAGGATTTCCACTTTAAGAAATTCCTTCCAAAATCTCCGCTCAAAGAAAACACAACCTTTGAGGAGAATGAAGTGCCCAAGCTGTGAGGATTGAGAAATTGATGATCAAGGCAATTGAAATGATGAAATTGTGAGGTAAGAAAGGAGTTTTGAAGCATAACAAAGTACATGGAGGGTGGCAGAATTCCTCTCTTCCAAGGAATTCTGCCCTTAATCTTTCCTCAACTCCTAAAATCTCCGCCAATGAAAAACTTAGTTTCCTTTATGGAGTTAAGTGGCCAAGTGGTGAGGAGTGAAAATTGGTAATTCAAGGTTGTTTCCAGAAAGAAACAATTATTTTTTGCCAAAAAAAGGATCTGATTATCTCCGTGAAAGATTGATTTTAAAGGTTTCTATATATTCATTGGTTGTTTTGCTTTTGTTGAAAAGGCAGAAAAGAAGAAATTGGCTCCCTGTTTTGCTGCTTCTGCACAAACTGTAGATAAGAACAAATTTCTTATTAAGGATTAAGATGTTTGCATTCACTTAATTGATAATATTTAATTGATTAATTGTATTTAACTAGTCAAAACAATTTGATTTAATTTTGTGTATTTATCACTTAATTATTATTTGTTAATTAAATAGTTATTCATCTATTTATGTCATAAAATCACAAAATCAAAACAATCTACATTTAGTAAATTTATATTGAATTATTGAAGCAATTACATTAGATAAAATAATTTCATTTACTTAACTAAATTAATTTACTTCTCATTTAGAACTTAAAAGGGACATTCCAAAAACAATGTAAAACACAGAATACCAAAAACAAAATGTTTATCACTTCACAAAATATCCAAACAATCCAAAACAAGGCAGGTTATATTAAACCACTCAAATAGGAAAAATCACCACCTAAACAAGTCAACCAAATGCATCCAAACGTTCAAGTAAAACACATTCAATCACCAAACAAACAAATAACATAAACTGGGATTTTCTTTTAATGTGTCCTAGGTAGCGACTGCATCTCATGAGGGAGCTATGCGAAGAGGTTTCTCCTGTTCTCCTTGCTCTTTTCCTTGAACAGATTGACACCCTACAGGACTGGCATAATTCTGCTTCAAACAACACCTCAATTCTAAATTTTCTACGACAATGACAACAAGAATGTCAAAACCAAACAAACCATCCAGTTATCAGTTTACCAGTGCTGCCACTTCATCTACTCTTATCCCAATTCCGGCAATAGACACCCATTCATCTGACCATGTGAAGGTCTCCGTGTATGCCAGTTTTCATGCGTGCAATACAATCATTTTAGGTCAGTGATAGACAAGAAAACAATAGATGAAATAACAAAGTATCAGCTGTTCATGGGATTTTGGACAAGCAATTGTATTCGTGGCCTTAAAACAAGAATATGATGGAGTAAGTGATCTTAAGTTTTAACTAGAAGTTTCGGTCTTGTTTCCCAAGCATGGTTCAAGATACAGATCCAAGCTCAAAGACATTAATAAATTTGTGTCTTAAGGCTAAAAATTTGTTGCTGTTATCTCTTAAATCACTGCAGGTAAAAAGTCTTTAATGTATTAAACCCAATTTCTGCTACAGAAGTCAGAGAAATATTCACTGGAAACTTAATTGGGTAAACTAAGGGAGCTCGCAATCAGATTTGAATTTTGAGTCATAAATGTAGGCTGCTGGTTTCAAGACTTCATTTACATTGCTTCATTATGCCATAATCACCTTTCATTAACTGCTTGATAATGGTTTTAGTAGGCCACATGATTAGAGTAGTTGTATCTTTCCTTAAACTCAAACACATAATAATACTTCAAATGTATTATAAATGCTTAACCACCATCGTAAATGAAGTTCCTTTCCTTATTCTTGGAGATTGCTTTTTTCCTTCAGCTCAAGGATCCTCAAAACCTATTTTAGATTTGACGCTTAATGAATCAGGATGAACAATGAGTCCAAATATAGTCTATCATTATGTCATGCGTCGGATTTTCTCAGTTGGATGTTGGCCTACCAGCCAGCCCTGCTTACTATTAATATGGGGCAGTAGATTTTCTGCCATTTTTTTCTACATCATTGCTTGGGAGGCTGCTGAGATGTATAACTTAATGGGTAGTAGTTTCTGTGGTTTATGCAGCATCTTTTTACATACCACTAAGCCTTAAGTAATGACCTTTGAGGACCGTATTAATTTATTTTGCATTCATCATGTTATTGCATAGATTTTATCATTGTGTTACTGTTTTCTCTTGTGGATGTGTTGTATAACTGTAGCACAGATGCCTTAGATTTATGAAGTCGTGGTGAGCCTAGAAAGAGCCATAGTAGCTAGTAAGAAGGTCCCCTGTCATTTATGTAGGGTACTAGGTGTAGTTGATGCTGTTGTGGTCCAAGTACGATGAGGAATGAGACACTATAAACACCCCATAAAGAATTCATTTCTCTTTCTCAATAGGGTTTCTCATCAGGAAGAGGTACTTTGTATTCCATGTAGTGTAATTTTGGCATGAAACATTCTCACAAGGAACTGTTTTTCCAGTATATGTATTATTAGCAAGTACTAGTAACTTAGAAAATGATGTTATTGAGTGAATTCAACTGTCTTTACACTGCAGGCCTGTATTCGCATCTCCGGGACCAGCATTCTATTTTCCATTGTTCACTTGTCTGGAGAAGGCAACTTTCGTCATTGCCAAATGAAGCATTTCAAGCAGCTAGCAGATATCAGCTACTTGATTGTGGACATAAATCTGAAATTTGTATTGTCAGAGGAAGCATACAAACATGTGTAGCTCAGGTGTGTGACATTATAAGTAAATGCAAATGTGGTTCTGATATGGAACAGGCACTTGAAAATGTCGGCTGTTGTAGTCATCCAGTGTCTATTACAGAGGTACTGAAGAGACAGAAGAATACAGAAACAGCACTGAATTACTTCAGATGGGCACGGAGTCAAACAAATTTCAAACTTAGTTCAAAAGTATATGATCCCCTCCTCTTATTGCTGGCTAATAACATGCAAACCAAGAAATTGCAAAGTCTTCTCAAGGATATGAGTACCGATGGAATTGAACCATCAGTTACTTCCTGTGTTGAAGTTGTAAAGATCTATACCAGTGTTAGATTGCTGAGAAATGCTGTTGATATAGTACGCACTATGAGAGAGATGAAATTTCAGAATGCATTTTCTTCTTATGAAATTGTCATTGGTGCTTTTGCTGAGGCTCGTGAAACAAGTATGGTTCTTTCCATGCTGAGAGAATTGCAGGAGATGAGATACAAGGTGAGCTCTCATCTCTTTTCAACTTTAGTTCGTGCTTTTGTCATGGAAGGTAATTATGATGCCACACTATCCTTTTTAGAAGAAATGAAAAGTAATTCTTATAATGAGGATGTTGTATTATACAATGCCTGCATAGATTGTTTTGTGAAGATTGGCAAATTGGAGATGGCTTGGCAATTCTTTCATAAAATGAAGGAACAAAGCATTGCACCAGATGATGCAACATATACAATTATGATTGGTGCTCTTTGCAAGGCAAATAAATTGGATGAAGCTGTGGAGTTGTTTGAGAAGATGGAACTCAAGAGAAAGACTCCATGTGTTTTTGCATACAACACATTGATAATGGGGTTTGGAGCTGCTGGTAAGTTCCTTGAAGCCTATGCTTTACTAGAAAGAATGAGAGATAAAGGGTGCATACCTAATGTGATATCCTATAATTCTCTTCTTACATGCCTTCGAAAGAGAGACAAAGTGGATGAGGCCTGTATGCTTTTCAATGAAATGAAAAAAGATGCAGAACCTAATTTATCTACTTACAATATTCTTATTGACCTCCTATGTAAGAAAGACAAACTAGATGAAGTTTTTAAAATCCAGGACGAAATGGCACGGGGAAATTTGTTCCCTAATTCAATCACAATGAATATAATTATTAATAGACTTTGTAAGTCTTCGAAACTGTCTGAAGCCTGCAACGTTTTTGAGGGCATGGTAGCCAGAGGTTGTACTCCGGATGAAGTAACATATTGTTCTTTGATTGATGCATTTGGCAGGCAAGGGAAGGTTGACGAGTCTTACAGGCTATTTGAAAGAATGCTAAAAAAGGGTCTTACCCCCAATGCTATAGTGTACACATCCCTGATAAAAAACTTCATTAGGTGGGGTAGAACATACAGTGGGCATAAAATTTACAAGGACATGGTCCATAGAGGTTGCAAACCCGATATTATTTTGTATAATGTATACATGGATTGCTGCCTTAGAGCAGGGGAAACTGACAAGGTCCATGACATATTTATGGAAATAAAAGAACACGGATGTGTCCCAGATGTTCGATCCTACTCTATTTTCATGCGGAGTCTCTCAAAGTCTGGTAACATATCTGCCGCAACCGACCTTTTTAATAATATGAGGAATCAAGGTTATGAGCCCAATGCTTTAGCATTTAATATTGCAATTGACTGTTTATGCAAGTCAGGAAAACCATGTGAGGGATATCAAGTCTTTGAGGAAATGAGAACCAAATGTCATTTTCCTTCTATGGTTACTTATATGGTGCTCATAAATGGACTTGTTAAAGAAGATAAACTGGGTCAAGCATATAATGTTTTCAAACAAGCAAAAACACAAGGTGTGCCCATGAATATGGTGGTCTATGGCAACCTTATAAATGGCCTTGGAAAGGCTGGCAGAATAAATGAGGTATTTTTTGTTATGGAAGAAGCTCTGCAGAAAGTTTTTATCCCAGATCCACATACTTGGAGTTGCTTGCTTGATGCTCTTGTTAAGTTACAGGAGATAACAAAACATTAGTATGTTTTTCTATCTATGTAAGATTCAAAATGTACTGCAATGCAGTAGCACACAGTATTCTCCTTGGTGGCCTCTGGAGACAAAAAAACCTCAAGAAAAGTTTTGTGCTGTCTAAAAAAAGCTCAAGTTAGGTCTTGTTGCTAATATTGATGCATATGCATACAATGGTTTTTCAATTAAGGCGGCAAAGGTAAATGGAGCATTTGATTTCTTTGAAGAATCTTAAGGAAAAGGAGGTGAGCACGATTCAGCTTGGTATAATGCCATGAAAATAGAGAACGTAAGCTTATGAATATTTGAAGAGGCATATATTAAGAGGATAAGTGAAAGAACTCGTTTAATATTCCTTGATGCACTTCACAAGGCTGAAATGATCGAGCATGCTCCTACAGCTAGTTCTATGATAAGGAAAAGCCAGAAAATTGCAGCACATTGTAAAATGTTTGTAAATTTAATACTATGAAATGTATGACTAGATATTTGATTTTGACAGTGGAGAGTTCATTGTTGTTTGTCTGGGGAATCCCTTAAACTTCTAATTAGTTCCCAAATATACAATTAATTCTATAAAAAATGAGATATTCACAACGGTAAAAATGAAAAATAACATAAAAAGTGAATGCTCAACATGAAAATTGTGCACCCACAGTTCTGCCGAGTTCAATAATTTTCTTCAATTCTGATAAGTTGTTTTGAATTGTAAATAACATTTATAGTGATTGTGTTGGCTCTCATAATTATAGATTATACTAGACTGCAAAATATGGCATTGGTAAGAACTAGTTTTACTCACTACAAGTTACATTATTATGGCCAACACATCATACATGATATCGACAACTAACACGAACTAATCAATTGATTTACAACTTTTCATAGACCTCATTTATTTAACTAAAACAAACTAAACTTCTAACCAATGTTACAAGACTTGGGTCTTGGCCCAGAATTTGTAAACTGATTTTCAACCCAGACTAGACTGTGAAAATTCTATTGCAGTTACTGATTATTAATCTCCTATCTTATACAGATTATTTAACTGTCGAAACTTAGTTCACAACTAATATAGAATAATAACACAATTGCAACTTCACAAATAAAAACATGAAAGAATAATGCAACACAATGAACACAATATTTTTGGACAAATTGTCCTTGGAAAAACCCAGAGGGAAAACCAGTACTGTAGACGAGGAACTTATATTAAACTTCAGCAAATTAAGAGATACATGAAATTGCTTCTCTTACTGGTAGAGCTTTGACAATCTCCCAATTTCTCTTACTAAGATTCCACCACTGCTATCCCCAACGCTATCACTGTGCCCTTGCTAACACTGCAAATTCACTTGCTAATACTGCAAATCCTTCTCAAACTTGTGTTCTCCAAATGCCCAATGACCCTTTTTTATACTACTCTCGTTGGAAAACCAACGACCGAGATTTATTCTCAATCAACGACTGAGATAAAAAAAAACTTAACAACCAATAACAAATCGGTTGCAAGGCGTCCCTAAAAGACTCAAATAATTAAATAAATAATTGTCTCCTTTCTAACAAATTTTTCAAAAAAATAATTATTTACTAATTTCTAGCAAATGGACAAACAATTGTCCAAGCTAGCAAAACTAACACTCCCTCTTAGCAAGGAAACTGTTCTGCATGACACCCAACTTATCTCTGGATAAGATGAATTTCGCCTTCCCTAATGCCTTAGTCAAAATGTTTGCTACTTGCTACTCTGTAGGTATGTACTATAGCTGAACAATCCCCCGCTATACACAATCCCTAATGAAGTGATACCTTATGTCTATATGCTTAGGCTTATCACGAAACACTAGATTCTCAAATAATTTATTGCAACTCTGATTGTCGCAGTGTGTCATAGAAGTCTCAACTCTCTAACCAAATAAGGCTACTAGCAACTTCTGAAGCCATATATCTTAACATGTCGCCATGCTAGCTGCTATGTATTATGCTTCTACAGAACTCAGAGCCACAGACTTTTGCTTCCTGCTAAACCAAAAGACAACTCCCGATCCCAAACTAAAACAACACCCTAAAGTGCTTCTCTTGTCCCCTGTATTGCTAGCCCAATCTATGTTAGTATAGCCTATCAACTTGATTATCAACTTGATTCCTTCACCTCAAGCATATCTGATCCCATACTCAATTGTACCACTCAAATAATGCAGTACATGCTTTGCCACTGTCCAATGCGCTCTCTTTGGCTCAACCATGAACTGACTAAGAGGGTATTGCAAAAGCTATATCTGGCCTGGTGCTGACCAAATACATGAGAGAACCAATCAACTGCATGTATAAGGTGGGATCTACATCCTTCTCCTTGGATGTGTCTACCTTCTTCCAATTCGTGATCATGGGTGTAGACACGGCTTTGTAATCCTCCATCCTGAATATCTTCAAGATTTTAATGCAATATTTCCCTTGTCCAAGGAAAATCTCTCCATCTGTCTGCCATACCTCCATGCCTAGAAAGTAGTGCATCAGTCCCAAATCCTTTATCTTGAACTCTGCTGCAAGGTCCTTCTTGCACTCCTCTATGAGCCCTAACTTGCTAAAAATAAGTCATCCACATATAGAACAAGAATGATAATATCACCCCCAACTACCAACTAGTAGAGGTTAGCATCTGTCTCACTCTTCACAAAGCTCTTTCTCTATAAGTATGTATCGATGTGCTCATACCATGCTCTAGAGCGTGCTTGAGTCCATACAAAGCTCTCTTCAATTTGCACAAGTGGGTCTCTTGACTGTGTTCTACAAAGCCTTCTGGTTGCTCTATGTATACCTCCTCTTTCAACTCATCATTAAGGAATGTTGTCTTGACATCCATTTGATGGATCTGCCATCCCATTTGTGCTGCAAATGAGATAACAACTCGTATAGAAGTATACTTCGCCACTGGAGCAAATGTCTCCTCGTAGTCTTTCCCCTCCTTATGAGAGAACCTCTTTGCCACAAACCTTGCCTTGTATTTCTCGATGCTACCATCTGCACCGTGTTTGACCTTATAGATCCAACGTGATCCAACCACAACCCTATCTAGACCAACCCTATCTATTGGTCTAGGCACAACCTCCCACACATCATTATGCATTATTGAGGTATACTCCTCAACCATCACATCTCGCCACACCTGATGTTGTGCAACCTCCTGATAGCTGGAAGACTCACTATCTACCAGCTGACTGACTAATGCCACATAGTCATTGAACTTGACTGGTTGTCTCCGATGTCTAGTACTCATCATAGGAGCTCCCACAAACTCCCGAGTATCCCTATGTGTTTGTTGAACCTCACGGTTCCTACTGTCAACTGTAGAGGATGAAATATCAACCTCCATGTCTTCTTGATGCATCTCTTGCTGCAACTGTTGCTCCATAGTCTACGAACTCTCAACACTTGAGCCTGTGCTTGTACTAGTAACTGTACTTGAGCTTTGCTGCCCTTGATTCGGTTGAGCAATCCTTGGAGCTTCTGTTGACTACTCACTCTGATGATCTGCTGGCAAATCTATGGACCTTCTAAATGCCTTGTCCTCCACAAATTTGACATCACGCCGAACTATAATCCTCGTGGTCCCTGGAATAAATATCTGATATGCCTTTGAGGTCTCACTGTACCCCACGAAGTACCCCCTCTCTGCAGTTTGATCTAACTTGGTACGTGTATCCCTTGGAATGTGACTATGCCAAACTTCCAAATATCCTGAAGTGACTGACATCTGACTTCTTTCCTGTGAATGCCTCCTCTGGTGTCATGTTGCCCAGTACCTTATGTGGAATCATGTTCTGTATGTATACTGTTGTACTACATGCCTCTGCCCATAAGTAACGGGGCATGTCCAGGTCATGTAGCATAGCCCTTGCTGCCTCTGATATGGAACAATTCTTCCTCTCAACAACCCCATTCTGTTGAGGGTTGTAAGGAACAATCCACTCTCTCTTGATTCCTTCCCTGGTACAGAACCCCTAGAACTCATTCCCTTTGTACTCGCCTCCATTGTTTGACTGAAGAACCTTTATCTTCTTGCCTGTCGAATTCTCCACAAGAGCTTTGAACTCTTGGAAATGACAGAAAACCTCATCCTTGGTCTTCGAGAAGTATATCTAGGTCTTCTTGGAGGAATCATCAATAAAAGTAACAAAGTACTTCCTCTGAGAGACTTCGTCGACATTGGTCCACATATATCTGAATGTACTAGATCAAGAACACCCTCAGATCTAGTGTCACTCCTTGGAAAGATTGTTTTTGCAAACTTCCCACCACACATCCCTTACATACATCATCATGCTCTGTGCTCACCTCTGGAACACTTGTCACTGTCTCACGAAGCAATTTAAGTGCTCCATGATGTATATGGCCCATCCTCCTATGCCATAGCTCTCCTCGATCTCTAGGATTACTACTGCTCATGAGTGCCTTAAGAGTATCAAACTGCACCCTATAAAGCCGACCACTCCTAACTCCAATAGATATAGGTGATTTCCAATCCTTATGTTTGATCAACACATGCACCCCTCTAAAGAGTACATTGTACCCTTTGTCCTGAAGGACAAATACGGAAATTAGATTCATCCCTAAGTCTGACACATGCAACACATCATGAAGGGAAATCGACTTGCCATTCTCCCTTTGAAATTGAACAATCCCTTTTCCAACTGAGTTGAGTTTGAACATGTTCCCCATATAAATCTGGATTCTGGTGTCCTTATAACTAGAGAAATACTCTCTAATTGCTGTCATTTGAAATGACGCTCCACTATCAATATACCAGATACTCTGTGAGGTTGAGCTAACCATACAAGCTATGAGTGCAAATCATCCTCCATTCTACTAGAGAGCTCATCTGCACTTGTTGAAGCTGCCACCTGCTTCTTGCCTTTCTTGTCGTTCTTCTTCTTTTGTGGGCAATCAGTGACATAGTGGCCAAACTCGTGACATCCATAACACTTGATCTTAGACAAGTCCTTCTTCGCTTTCCCTTTTTCTGCTAGGGCAACGTTCTCTTGTTCCACCTCACTTTTCTGACTCTTATTGTTGGCTCCATTGACAAGACTTAGTATAAGCTCCTCCTGAGTGAAATCACTCCATAGTCGATCCCAACTCGGTAAGGTATTTTGTCCATTAATAACTTGAACAAAGACATCCCACTGCTTAGTAAACCCATTTAGGGTTGTTCTTACTAACTCGTCATCATCTGGTTTATTTCCAACAACTGCTAACTCATCCTCGACAAGTCTAAGCTTGGCTAGGTAACTTGTAATGTCTTCTCCCTTGTTCATCCAGGTATTCCTCAACTTTGCCCTGAGAATCAACTTCCGGTTAGAGGTAGCATTCTGGTACAGATTCAGAATGACGCCCCACATCTTCTTTGATGTATCTAACTTAGCGATATTTGGTACTATATGGTCCTTGACACCATCAAGGATTAGCCTCCTCGCCTTGGCATCATCCTTCATCCTTATATGCTGGGAGTTGTGTTGGATCTGTAGGTACACCTACAACACTGGTCACATATTCCTTGATACCATTCTCTTCCAACAATAAAGAAATTTTGGCTTTCCAGACACCAAAATTTGAGGCACCATCCAATCTGTCCCGATCTCTTAAACCAGCTGAGGCCATCTCAAAGGATAAAACAAATAATCATTCTAAAGAGGTCAAACTAGGTTTTATAAACCCTCAATTTTCTTTCCTTTGCATAGGGCAAACCTTTTTTTACCCCCAACTTAGCTCTGATACCATGTGAAAATTCTATTGCAGTTACTGATTATTAATCTCCTATCTTATACAGATTATTTAACTGCCAAAACTTAATTCACAACTAATAATGAATAATAACACAACTACAACTTCACAAATAAAAACACGAAAGAAACATGCAACACAATGAGCACGATATTTTTGGACAAAGTGTCCCTGGAAAAATCCCGGAGTGAAAACCAGTACTGCAGATGAGAAACTTTTATTAAACTTCAGCAAATTAAGAGATACATGAAATTGCTTGTCTCTTACTAGCAAAGCTCTGACAATCTGCCAATTTCTCCTGCCGAGATTCCACCACTGTTATCCCCAACGCTATCACTGTGCCCTTGCTAACATTGCAAGACTTATTTACTAACACTGCAAATGCTTCTCAAACTTGTGTTCTCCAAATGCCCAATGATCCCCTTTTATACTACCCTCTTTGGAAAACCAACCACCGAGATTTATTCTCAATCAACAATTGAGATAAAATACAACTTAACAACCAATAACAAATCGGTTGCAAGGTGTCCCTAAAAGAGTCAAATAATTAAATAAATAATTGTCTCCTTTCTAACAAATTTTCCAAAAAAAATAATTATTTACTAATTTCTAACAAATGAACAAACAACTGTCCAAGCTACCAAAACTAACATAGACTTGATGATCAAACTCATCCAAAACATGACAAATTGAAAAAGCCTTGAAATATAAAGTTTTAAGGATTAAACTTTTGTCATGCACCCTTCAATAAGTAAATTTGACAAACACATCTGACTAATCAAATAAAAGCTACTTTGGTTACACATGCAATTATACATTGATTCATTTGTATTGGTTACACTGTATTTTCATTGGAGGAGACAATATTTTTAAACATATAAATATTATCAGTGTGTTTTAGAAAATTAGGTGTACAAAACTTGGGTTAGGATATTGAGGCATCAAAAACAAAAATTAAAATGTGGACTCATGATCTATGGTAGAAGGGAGCTTGTGTCATTCAACCTAGCATTGTTAGCTCTATGTGGAGTCATGTGCATTTGAGACAAGTTAGAGTTGTAATAACATTACTTAGGATAGGGATTCAACTCAACAAACCAAAAGTATAGATGTAATTCAATTACTAGTTATTTAAGTGGGAAGAACAAAATAATGTTGCTTTTCCATCCAACGTAGTTCGAAATGATTTGTTTTTCTTTTGAAAACTAGAGCAAGGATATGAGGATGGTGCCCATAGTGAGATTAAGGGGTAGTGCAACTTGTGGGGTTAGCCCCCCTCATGCACTCCCTGTTGCGATACATGTTAGGGTTTAGGACTGGAACCCACACTCCTAAGTAGAGCCCAAATTAAAAGCCTTGGAAACAATAAACTTTCATGTTGTATTATCATTTTTCATAATTTTATCATTTTTACCAACCTTAAAGAGTCCTACAAACCCTTTTAAAAAACTTATTAGCTGAAGGATTAGGGGTGAATCTTATTTTAGTATTTAAAATTGCTCAAGCTGGATATGAGGTTGTTGTCACTACTAATCAAGTAATTGTTAGAGATAGAAAAGACTGAGAAAATGTAATTGCTATTGGTAGAGTTGATCATAGAAGGAGTCTCTTCAAATTTATTGGGTTTGTTAATGATGAACTTGTTGAACAACTAGAATATTGAGGGGTGAATTAGTATTCCCTAAAATATCATAACTTTATTCTTTTGTAGATCCATTTTAGCTTTACTTATTGTTACCCCAATTTTGAGTTATTGGCTAAATAGCCAACTAAAACGTAAAAACCAAAAAGGCGATTGAAAAAAAAAACAAGTGTCCCCCTTGGTAAGATACTACGTTCTAGTTTGCTGTTTAGACGTTGCCCAATTTTGAACCTGACAAATTTTAAACTTTTACCATCTAGCAATTGATCTTCAACACCATTCATTTCATAAAAAATGATAATGGATCAACCTCGTGTCTATTGAAGGTGCTCAACTTTTTAAGAATCCTTCCAAACTACTGATTTTCTGGTTAAGATTCATAAAACAAGATTGGAAATGGAAAGGAATATGAAAATTGCTCAAAACTGTGGGCTTTTAGTCCCTTAGACTGTTTGATTTCGTGGACATCATTAAAATCATTCATTCATTCCACATTCAAGAAATAATCATTATATTATTCAATTCAAACCATCAATATTTTAATTGTTCTGGAGGTGAAAAATTTCGTCCTGTCCGACTGTGATGCTGCGGTTGACTCTTGTTCCAATGTTTGAATTTGGGATGGAATGACAAGATTTCATTAATAAAACCCTCACTCCGATTTCGACATTTGAAGTATGCATTGAAAATTTGGAAATCGGGCCTCTCCCCGAATTCCCGAGCTAAATATTGTGATTTGATGGTTTATTAAGTTTCCCGACTGCCCGACATTGCCCAGGATTACTATCGGGCCCAATGAGAGATTCTAGTGCTCGAGGAGCATTCCCGACATGGGTCGAGGAGCATTAAAGTTCACCAGGACGGGGCTTTGAAGCAACCACTCGGTATTGCTGTGAAGCAAGAAGTAGCAGGACGTTGGAAGAGAGGCTTATTATGAATGATGAAGCCGCGACTCACTTGATGGGATGCCTACAAAATGGTCATCTTGAGGATTGGGACGAAATGGTTTCCGGACAGCGCGATTGTCTCCTACCTCCTTGAGGTACTATGGATTATGCTTTCAGAATGGGCCATTTAATGTGCAATTCCACTTTGCTGAGATAGTGGTTTCCAGTGCTAATTCCTTCAAAGGTCTTGGAAGGGGCATCTTTGATGTCTATATTCGGGTGCCACAGAAGTTTGATTACGAGATACCTGCAGAGCTGAAAATGGAATTTCAAATGGTCACACGAATACCCCAGTGGGAACCATGCCCATACATAAACATTTTGAAACAACTCAATCCCAAAGCCTTTACACGGATGTTCCAGATTCGCACACAACGATTTACTCTCAGGAAATTTGATGCTGAATAAGAAGAAAGACAAGCTTTTCTTGATTGGATTTGGGTATGGGACTTGCAACTTTGAGATAAGACGTCTGAAATTATTATCTCTTTTGTCAATGGGCCTTTGGTCTGCTGGTGAAGTTGAATGGTTTTCAACAATTCCATCACAGATCTAGTAAAGAGTGCAAGGCTCCAACATCATAAGGGACGAGGCCAGGATCGTAGCCTGGGAGATTTTGATGGACACTCAGTACCTCTGCTTAGCAGCTTGGCAAGTCTGAACCCTCCATCAAAAAATAAAAGTAAAAAATTAATATCTCCTGATTGTAGTTCAGCATACATTAATGGTGCTAAAGGTCATGTCAATTGCCAACATCAAGATAAAACTTTATTATTGAAAGATGAAGTCAGTAGAGAAACAAAAAAAAATATGACAATGAAGAACAGCAGTGAGGTTCCCAACAAGGAGATTTCTACTGTTATAAAAATGGCTTGGATCTGCACGTAATACAAAAAATAATGCACATGATTGAGGGGAAATTAGCCATCCTTAGAATGCATTTGATTCGAGCGAATCTGTTGGATATAAAGAGAGACAGAGACGTACTTTCAAGCACCACAGAATATAGAACCTCTAAATCTATCTTAGAAGATGCTGAAGGTCTCATAATATTGAAATCAAAATATATTCAAATTATATGTCCGATCCTATTAAAACAAAGAAGGAAGATGATAAAAATGAGAATGTGTCATTAAACACTGGAATGGATGCAGAAACAGTTGAGAGGATGTTGTTGCTAAGGTACAAGCGGGGCCTTGTTTCTTTTGACAAACAAGACCAAATTGTTCAGGTCAAAGCAAGGTATCTAAAGGGGCATCAATATTTCACTTAGAAAGGATACATTTTTATTATTATTTGATCTATTACGAAAGACATATAAGTCTTTTGAATCAAAAGAGAATGTAAGGAGATAGATATTCCTACAAGAATCAATTACAGAAACATAAAGGACAGGGGAGGATCCTTTAAATATGCAATTGAAAAATCATGAGGAGGGAGTGAGTTCTGAAAGGGGGGGTTTCTAATTTTTCTGAAGCTTATGCTAAGAGGAAAAGGGAATCTTTTTATTCTAGCTTTGTAAAGGGAAACGTTAGTAGTTTTCTAAAGGGGAAACTTGATCTATTTTACAGAAAAGATGAGTCTTTGAACTCTGATTTTGTTCAGGAAATAAAGGGAACTTCTGAAACTTTGCTTTCAGTTTCATCTGTATTTCTTTATGATTGTCATTTCTTACGTCAATTGCAATTAGTCCTGGGTGATTTCATTACAGTAGGTCATGGTGTGATTATTTTATGAACTTTCAGTCAGGAATATTCATGTAATTTGAAAAAAAATGTTGTTATTTTCCCGGCCTTCTCTGTTGTGGGTGCTCAGAAGATGGACTTTGTGTCATTCGTCCATGTACCCTTCTGTTTATAAATTTGCTATTTGCATTTGCAGCATGCCTATGCTCAAGTGTTAGTTTACCTTTTTTGCTTTCTGATTAAAAGAATACGTGGAAAATCTCAAATTTATATCATAAGAGAGAGCTATATCTCTAAAATTCAGAAGAAGATAATCCATTGAATAAAGGTCTATCCAACTATTGGTTCAGTTTGTCTTTCATTATGGGCATCATGAGTCATTTCTAAAGGTTATTTTTAGAAGGAAAAAATTTGTAACTAACATATTTTTGGTGACCCTTATGGGGAGACGAAAAGACCAGTACATTTCTTGTTTAAGATATTTAATGGTGCCTTCCTAGAAATGAAGGCTAACGACTCTATTTCATTTAAAGATCTCAGAAAAATGGTTCAAAATCAGACCAAACAAGGAAACCAATTTAAACGAAGGAAAAGATCCGCACCATCAATTGAAGAGATAATTGCTGAAGATGGCAAGGAACTTCAATCTCTTTAGAGTGCTTTCAAAGAAAGCATCTGTGAAGCTGAAAAGAGAGAGTTAAATCCATTTGAAGATTATAAATCTGCATGGTTGTTAAAAGGTGTGCATCAGAGATATCATCAACTCTAGAAGAGATATCATCAACTCTAGAATCTTAAACAAGAGATTCATCAACCATAGGATGTAGTAAACGGATTAAAATTGTTGAAAGAAAATAAAGAACCGGTATCCTATAGCTTCTCGATTCTTGGTAAGCAAAATCTTGTGCGAACACTGACTGAATTGAATAATTTATCAGTACCATGGGGTAATCAAAAGCGGCAAGAAAGAAGAAGCTTGCACAATGCTAAAGATAAAGAACTTGAATCTTTTCTAACATGCATGTGAATGGGGCCAAGTAAGCAATCGTTTATTTATTTTGAAAAAGAGGCATTGCCAGTTGAACACAAGAATGTCTTTATCCCAAATTGGTTCTTGAAAGGTTCAGATGATGACTTCCGGTGTGCATGTAAAAGTAATTTGGTTGAACGTACCAGTAAAAGGTGTGAATAACTTGTCCTCTCAAGCCGCTTGCTTTCTCAATGAAGATTTTGTTTGTGTAAAGGGAGAGGACGTTGTTTCTGTTAAATTCTATGTTATGGGGAACGCAACTTGGAAACTTCCCCAAACCTTTTCTTTAGCTGTCCTCTAAAATTAATGTTTCAGTTTTGATAATTTATTTGATTAAAGTTAAATTATTTAACACAAACATTATATGTTAAGTTCTATAATTTATATAAGCATGCCTTATTCATGATTTTATATGAATATTTAAAATTTTCTTATATATTTTAAATTTTCCCTATTTTTATATAGCTGTTCCCACTGCCGTCCCCTGCTCTGAGAAAAAAAAACCCCTTTCCGTCCCACATCTCCATCCCCATCCCGAAAACCTGGGGTAACATGGTTAAATTTGACCCATGATGGTAGAAAGTAATATTTAGAAGCCACAATCATCAGCTATACATCTTTATCCTGCAATCTGAAAAAAAAATAAAAAATATGCGATTTCTGATGTTTCTCTTGTGAGTCCAAATGAAGACATGATTAATTTTGCATCTGAAAGGAATGTTACAACAATGATTAAAATGGAAAGAGCCGGTAAGTATCGAGAATAAAAATGTATGGAGCAGATTCAATGCGTTATACTTGCCAACAAATATCTACGAAGAGTCAAAGGTTAGAAACAATCCCCTCTTAAGTTATATAATTATGAATGAGAAGTGAATTCATTGTCTTCTTCTCATGATAAAGACGAATTAGATAGGCTGGTTCTTGAGAGTAGTTTTGAAAATAATGATAAAGTTGAAATAATGTTACATAAACAAGAGGGGGAAGATCACGTATATATCAAATTTGACGATTCAAAAGGTTATAAACAAATAGAAAACAATCATTCTTGTGCGGTCAACATTCCAAATCAATGCTTAAAAGTATCTGCTGATGATAGTTTATTTGAGGATAAAGATATCATGTCTTCTTCGCAAACCACAGTTAATGATTTTTCAGCTAATGAAAATTTGGACAATGAATTGGTATTCAAAAGAGACAAGTTGGTTGAATTGGTAGTTGAAGAAAGTGATAAGGTTCCTTATCAGAAGGTAATGACTTTGTGATTAATAATGCTGTTGGAAATGGCGACACTTCTGATTTTTGTCAAAAGAAGACTAATTTGAGTCAAGATACATGTCAAGTGCATTGTTATTCCTTCTTATTTCAAGCGGCTGATGCTAATTTGTCTGAAGGCATGGTTGGTTATGCCCAAGAGATGTATGACAAAGACTGGCTATTTGGATACAAGTGCATCTACATAAAATTTCTGCATTCCTTTGATCTGAGATTTAGCGTTAAAGCAGTTGCCAGGTGGCAGTTCTTTCCAATCTCATCATATGATCACAACCTCTTGTTTCGTAGAGGCTCATATTTTTCCCAGCCAAAAGATGGTTTCACATGAAAAAAAAATCTAATGCATTTTGTGAAGGTTATTTGTAGGACAAAATCTATAACTAACACTTATATGCATCAGATGTAATCGATAAAACAATCAAAGTAGAAAAACCATCCACAACAATATATAGTAGAAGACACCAAATTTTTATTGTGGAAACCTATTAGGGAAAAAATACGGAGAGGGTTAACTCTTAATATAATATAACTAGTTATAATATATTATAAAAAATTGCTCACTCCAAGGCTCACTATCGGAGGGCTCATTGCCCAAGAGAAATTAAAAAAAGAAAAAAGATTGACCTCTTACAATTGCATCTCACATATGCGTAAATTCAGTTCCTTTGTCAGTAAACAAACTCTGCACTCATCATCAGTTCTTCTGCACCTCACATATGATCTTAGTTGCAATCTCTGATCACATATCACCACATTATGTCATGTATATCCTATATGTATTTCACATCATCAAAACACACACACACACACACACACACACCACTCTAATCATACCTCAAGTTGGTCACATACGCTTTATCCGACTATAATTGAGTCAGCTCCCAAAAACACTTCACACGTTTCCTCCAAAATACTCCATATGTTTCACCCAAATAAGTTGGTCAGGATATAATGAAAATTAATGCCAACTCGAAATCACACACTACAAACACTCCTTAGCCTTACCCCAAAACTGCATGGAAAAATACAAACTCCAAACTAATTGTGGACATAGTGATGAACTGTTATGCATTGAAGGAAATAGGGCAACTATCAGACCAAACTTTTGAACTTTATGTCTTTTAGCCGTAGAATCATATCATGTACTGGCTTGAATATAGGTACCATTTAGTATTCATAAGCATACTATCCAAGTTGTGAAGTCATATCTGTAATGACAGAGAGATGTGGACCAAAACACGAAGAATAGAAACTCAAAATTGCTGAAGTAATCACAAGATAAGTCAACAATGAACTTCTCTTCAAGATATAGTATGTTGACATCAATTAAAACCTATATAAACTGTGCACAACATTCTCCCTCTCATATCACTAACAAAATCATCAGTGACAAAACTCCAACAATCTCCTCCTTTGTCATTGATGACAACATGCCAAAATAGTCACTCTCCTCAAAACAATTCTCCTTCCAAAACTACTCTCCCCTAAAACTATTCTCCTTCCAAAATCTCTCCCCCTTTATCATCAAGGACAAAGGATATCAAAAAGATAACTTCACATAGCTCCCCCTATCACCAACAATGATTTCCAAAAGAAAGAGAGAGAAAAACTTAGTTACATTTTTTAGGAAAGATCTCTTTGTACTTCTCCTTAAGTTTAGGGAGTAGGGAATTCCAAGAACTAACAACGAATACAATCATTGTTTGTTGACTATTGCACCACACAAGCAACTCAATAGAACCAACCAAGTCATCCGACACACTCAAAATCATTCAACTTTTTCAACATCTTCAGTAGTTGGGCGAAATGTTCCATTTTTGCTTCAATTATCTCCTTAATGGTCCAGAACTATCTGATGAAATCATCTCTTTGTTTCTGCAATTGAGACTGTTCTAACTGTAATTTATTAATTTTCTTTCTTTTTGCACCTTCTTTGTCTTTGAATATGTGAAATGATTGAGCATATCTGTTCAGTTAAAACTCAATAAAGTCAATCTTTGCTTTGTGATTCTCAGTAGTAGAAGGCCATATGAGACAATACTTGTAGATCCAAGCAACAACACCAACAGATTTACTTATGTCTTTTATACATTCAGTAAACTTCTTATATGTAGCTTCACACTTCTTACTCATAATTCTCTATAGTTCATCTTCAAAGTTTTTTATTAAAGAAAAAACAGGGTTTGAAGGGACCCAAAACCCTTTACAAAAGGAAAAAAAAGATGTACCATCAAAGCCCATCAAAACAAAACGGAACAAGACCACACCATGGGTTTTAACAATAGGCTCCCACAAGCTGAAACAAAAGCTGCTAAAAAAATCAAGCAAGCAACCCAAAACCAACAGACATGACTAGAGAAAACTCTAGCCCAATCACCCACAACCGAGAACCGTCAGGATTTACATTTAGTGCTTCCCTTGTGGGAGCGAAGAGCCATGTCAAAAGAGGGCATGGATGTCTTAGAATTCTTTCCTTTGACAGTAATCCATTCCTCTTCCACCTTAGCAACTGCATCTTGCCAAACCAACAAGCCCATCGCTGGAACACCAACATCCTGAGAATGAGTACCAATAGAGATAACACCCATATTTCTCCCTACAAGTTCAACATCACCAGGGGAGCTATTAGATATGATAGCCATAGCACAACTCGGGGAAGTAGACACCAGAGAATCATTTTCACGCACCAACGAAGAAGATCTATCACTAGGAAAAGAGGACTGAGCCTCAATCCCACCAACTTTCGGAGGGACAATGTTAGGATTAAGTAATACTGAGAGGGAGGGTGAAAAAGTATTACAACACTTTAAACATGAACTTAATAATTTCCAACTTAACCATATAATTACTGAAATGAAAAGAACATAAGCACACAACACATAACTCATAACACCATTAAATGTTGTTGAGAAAACCCTCGCCAAGGGAAAACCCTGGTGGGGATGGTACCCACAAATATGTACTAAAAGTATTGTGTCCCTGTTAGGAGACCTAGCCCTGTTAGGAGCTGAATATTACATTAGCACATTTCCCTGTTAGGGGAATACAAAACCCTGTTAAAGGTATACTGAGCACACTGCTTTTACAATAAGAAATAATTATGTTACAATCAATCACAAAAGTGTACAATACAAGCATCAACTATGCTTAGATAGTTCCAGTTGTAGCTCACGTTAACATCTGTCTGACATCACAATGCATCCATACATTCCATCTGTCATTCCACATACCATCTCATCTCATACCATACTTCGCTTTACAAAAAGTTCTTCATCTATATATATATATATATATATATATATGTATGTATTACATTATCTAGTCAGCTCTTAAATACATTACAAAATAGAATTAGTACTTATGCAAAGAGTAAATACAAAGTTGGTGACCTTATACTACCAAAGCATAGGTTGTCCACAATCCCAATCCAACTTAGCACGTTTGGATTCCACGTTATACTCCCTTAATCATCTCGACTGTTCACTTGCTTTGTAGCACTGTTACTCTATCTTCGCATGTCTTCAACTATCTGTACTCACTACGATCAACACCAAAAATCAAGCGACCTTAACTGAAGGTCATACATACCCCAAAATGTCCTTACCTAAGCTTGCAAGTCTTCATTCGCCATATACTAACTTCGCTGTCCAAAACTGTACTGCTATACTCTGTATTTCTGTTTACTGTACTTAATCATTTTGCAATCTGTATCTCCAAAACTATAAACAAATCCAAGCGATCATCATACCAAATGTGTTTCCATAAATGACAACCCTCAAGTGTCCCATAACACTCCAAAATGAATCACTTGCTAGCAATCTCTTCCTTTGGCATTGATGGCAACACTTAGTGAAAAATGACTAAGTGTCAATACCAAAAAGATGTCTCTGTGTATCTTTTACATATCTCCTTTCCTCTATACAATTTCCATACATTTTTCATCTCTTCTCTTCCCCCCCTGTGACATCAATCACAAAGGTATACAAAAATGTAGAATACATCAAAATTGTACCACTGCTTACTAGAAAATTCAAACCATCTTTAGTACATCTCGGAAAGAGTTTTCCAAGATCTTCACTTCCTCTGTCCAGGTCTTCACTAGTATCTGACTTACATGAATTAGCCCATTCGGTGCAAATGAAGAAGTCTCTGCTGCCTTTAGCTAAGTAGGCATATGTGTTGTAAGGGCCTGCACTGTCTTCTCCATGTCAGAGATATGGATCTCAAGCATTGATAGCTTAGGAGTGATTAAACTCTTCATCATACCAAACCTTGCCATAACTCTCCCTCTTTCTGTATCCAGTACTCTCAGTTTGTCCAAAATCTTGGACACCTCTCTGTCTGTCTCCAATACAGATTGTGAGGAGGTCTTACAACTGCCCATCATTTTATCCAGAGTAGTTCTATCCTTCGCTACTATATCCTCAATGATCTTGATATGTCTGATAGGATTTATACAGTAACTGTATAACTTCCTTCCATGTGCGACACAACTTTTAGCCTTAGATGTATTCTTGTTCAGTATGCCCAAGTCCCATGAAATAGACTTGCACACTTCTTCCAGTTTCTTCACGAGATATTTCTTCTCAACCTTCTCTTCAACGATCTTTTCCAATGACTCATAGTGACTGTCAAAGTCATCTAATGCCTTGTTCAAGTTCTTTGCATCATCTTTTCCTTGAAAAATAATAGGTGCTGGAAGGAGTTTGTTAAGAGTATCAACTGCTCTTGTCATTACCTTAGTCTTCTTCTCTCCTTTCTGCTCAGATCTTTCTTTAGCCTTAGCAAATGCGATGTAGGATAACTTCATTAGCTCATCCACATCCATGTTCTCAATGTCAGTGCTCAAAGTCTTGTCTCCACTTGCCAAAAATAAAGGTGAAGAATCAGATGTAAAAGTTTCCTGTTTCACTTCAACTTTATTCACTGTGTCTTCCATTGTTTCAGCTCTAATTTCTTTCTGATTTTATTTCTCTGTCATATCCTTGTCACTGTTTCCTTCAATGTTTGTATCCTACACAAAAGGGTCATTCACATCATGCGAAGTTTCCAATGACACAAGCACACCAGAAACATAGAAATCTGGTTGCTTCACAGTGCTCACATATTGACTAGTATCTTCGCATAATGATTTATCAAGATTTATTTCAGCCTTCCTTGATGATTCACCTTTCTCAATAGATTTGGGCTTAGGAGCCTTAGGTGGCAAGGTCTTCTCAGTTTCAGTTCCCATCAAGACCTTTTCCACAGCTCTTTGTGTCTCCTCAATTAATTCATCATATCTTCTTCCCATTATCTTTGCTAATCTTGTCTTGGTTCTCAGTAATGGTTTTAGTTCACTCAATATTCTCTCCATCTCCTTAACAGATACAACAGGTAACATATCTTCAATTGTTTGTTCTCTAATCACTTCATCTTCTTTCTGTGCTAATTGTTTCCTTATCTCCAATTTCTCATATAACTCCTCAAGTATATTGCCTCCAATTTCTAACAAATTCTTCTTAAAAACAAGCAAGTGATTAATTACTATGTCTTCAATCAGAACTTTGTCAAATGCCTCATACTTGTCATAATATTTAGCCAAATAAACAAACTTCCCTTGATCAATTACTCTCTTCTCCAGCATTTTCATGTCTTGCTTCCAAAGTTGTCTCACATTAGTGGCCTTTTCTTCTACTTTATTCTCTTCTCCTTCTGTCCTCAATTTCTTAGGAGGTGAGTCCAATTTAGTGGACCTTGTGTTCCTTCTAGGAAATTGCTTTGTTATCTCTTCTTATGATGTATACTGTGGTGGTGAAGGTGTAGATACATCAATTACAGTACAAAGTGGACTGATTATCTTTGCATCTTCTGGAGGTGGAAGGGCTGCAGCAACAGTGCTTACCAACCCAGAAGCTCTCTTTGTCATCTTCCTTCTAACTTATTTCATTTATTCCTTTGATATACCTGCCTTGGCTGCTAAGTCATCTACTACATTCTCTACTTTCCTTTTCCTCGAAGCTCTAGTATATTCCTCCCTAATCTTTGCAAACTTTTCCTCATAAGTACCCCATCTTTCTTCAGATGAATCAACTTCTGAAGATAGTATGTGTTCCACTTTCATAATCAAAACTTCAGAACTAACCTCATAACTCAGTGGATAACACCACTTCTTTCTAGGTAGAACTACCTCAAAGAACACAATCATTTTAAACCATGAAACATATTGAGTCCTTGTATTTCTCTACTACTGCCTCAAGAATTCTCTCCCTTGCCTTCATCTCTCTCTATAAGATTTTGATCATAGAAAACAATTCACCATCTACCCATGTGCTATCCTGTCTCCTATAACTCTGAGAAATTTGAATACCAGTAGGTACACTGTCCTTCCAAGCTCTAACGTGCATACCAAGAAATTTGTGAACAATGTGAATGTACATATGTATCAACAAAGATCCAAATCTGAATTCCTTTGACTTATCTTTCTTAATCTACCTTACATTCTCCAAGAATTGTTGTGTAATTACTTCGTAAAGGTTATACTTGATGTTTTCCTAAACCATTTTGTAAGCCGTTAAGATTACTCCTGTTGATACTGAATTGAGTCAGCTACTATAATGGAGTTTATAGCCTAAAATCATAGTAATCAATCTGACATCTTGCTAGAATATATAATTTACCGTCATCGCTCTTCTGTCCCATTACGAATGTGTTAGGGTTTCCACCATCTTCTTAGTGTTCTTCTCTACAACATGTATTACACCAGTGTTGTCCAAACCTATTATTGCATGAATTAGGTCACTGCAGATCTTCACAGTCTGATCTCCAAGCCACATAAACTAGTCGTGAACTCTGCTTAGAATAATCTTCATCCCTTCTTCTTCGTCGAACTCGTAAAGTTCGGTTACCTTCTTGATACTTAGGTTGTTAAGATGTGCGAACTCATCCTTCATCTTTCCATCATCTCCTATCATGTCTTCTATCTCACTAGCAATTTCATTGTCTCCCAAAGATTCATACTTACAACGTATGTAAGCCCTAATATCTTCGACATGTAGAACGTCGTAGGGTGTTTGTGAAAATGCACCTTCGGGATCATCCTCAGTTGATTTAAAATGGTGTTTCTTAAATTTGTATCTAGGTCTCTCTGCAACATCGAAAATCATCGAAGTTCCATAGTCAAAGCTTCAAAATTGATCTAAATACCTCTTATCTGTTGAAATGCGAATTCCTGCTTCGATCAAACTATTCAACACACTTGTTTCGATTCTTCTTATGCTCTAGACTCTGTTCTCCTTAGGCTCTTCTCTTCAAATGATGTTCAAACATGTTCTTTCTGTTAACCTTATACTTTGCTGAGTGAAGGAATGACACATTTCCCAATAACCTCATTTCTGCACATAATCTAGTCGAATACCAATCTGGCGATCATAGGATATAGACTTGGTAAACCAAGCAATCACAAATATGTGTTCCAAAACATTTCTACATACTCTCCCTAAGCTCGCAAGAGCTTACTTCTCATATTCAGGGACTGGATAGATTTCTGATGTTCTCTTCCAATGATCCCCCTAAGGCCATGCTTGGCCATATAGGTTGATGTAGCAATGTTAGCATCAGGCGAAGACTCAGTAGCATCTACTGATTCTTCCTGAATCTTTTCCTCACTAGACTCCTTTATCTTCCATATCTTATTACTGCTGATATCTTCTGCTTTCCTGAAACAACTGTTAAATTCACTCATGTACTATGCAAGACTCTTACCAGTATCACGAGTACTCTTCTTTATAACTATAGGAGGTGGTCCTCTTCTGTTGTCAGTTCCATTGTACCTACAAAACTTCGCTATATCACCTGGATTATTACATTTGTAACATGTAGGAGGTGATCTACTCTGATTAACCCGCAACTTACAATATCTTGCGATGTGGCCAAGGTTATTACATTTGTAACATGTGGTCTTAGCTATTGTCTCTTCACTAATGTAATCTTGTTTGAATCTTGATTGATCAGGTTTTCTGCATTCCGCTTTCTTATGTCCATATGCATAACAATTAAAGCAATAACCAGAAAAAGGTTTGAAAGGGGCTTTACCTCTACAGTCTCTCTTCATGTGTCCAATCTTGTTACATTCAAAACATCTACCTCTGAAAGGTCTAATCCATTCTTTAGGTTATTCAAGAGCGGGTCTTTCTCCATCAGTCTTCGAATCAGATTTTTCTTCTTGATTCTTTGAACATTCAACTTCATTGAAACCAACTCTAGTCATGTCTCCTTTAGGTTTCTCTCTATCTCTCTATTCATCGATCAAGTCACTGCTCATGTGAAGTCTCTCAATATGTTTCTTTGCCTCAACAAATTTTCCTTTTATGATCTAATTATATTTCTCTGATTCTAGATACTTGTTCTTGTAGTGATCAAGTTCAGTTTTCATTTTTCCTATCTGTATATTAGCATCCTTTAAGGTTTCTTCAATTTTGTTCTTAGCATCCTTTTCCTGTTGAATCTCTTTGGCCATCTATAGTGAAGTAGTTTTATGATTAAGATTCAAAGTATCTTTCTCTTGCTCAAGTTGCTTTATCTAATCTAAAGTATCATTGTCTGAATCCTCTTTTATCTTAACCATAAGTTCTTGTCTCTGACTTCTAGAAAGTTCAAGTTGTTCTTTTAATTTCTTAATGAATCCCTCTACTCTTCTCAATTTGAATTTCAAGTCACCATTCTCTGCTTTAGCTTTGTCAAGGTCTTCAAGTGCCGCTTCAAAGTTTTCCTCCAAACTTTCAGAATCCATCTTGATCTCCCTTAAGATGTTAAACTTTCTCTCCAAGGGCCAAATGCTCTGATACCAATTGTTAGGATTAGGTAATACTAAGAGGGGGGGGGAGGTGAATCAGTATTACAACACTTTAAACATGAACTTAATAATTTCCAACTTAACCATATAATTACTGAAATGAAAAGAACATAAGCACACAACACATAACTCATAACACCATGGTTGGTTGTCAAGGAAACCCTGGCCAAGGGAAAACCCCGGTGGGGATGGTATCCAAAAATATGTACTAAAAGTATTGTGTCCTTGTTAGGAGACCTAGCCCTGTTAGGAGCTGAATATTACATTAGCACTTTACCTGTTAGGGGAATACAAAACCCTGTTAAAGGTATATTGAGCACACAACTCTTACAATCAGAAATAATTTTGTTACAATCAATCATAGAAGTGAACAATACAAGCATCAACTATGCTTAGATAGTTCCAGGTGTATCTCGCATCAACATCTGCCTGACATCACAATGCATCCATAAATTCCATCTGTCATTCCACATACCATCTCATCTCATACCATAGTTCGCTTTACAAAAATTTCTTCACACACACACACACACACATATTACATTATCCAGTCGGCTCTCAAATACATTACAAAATAAAATTAATACTTATGCAAAGAGTAAATACAAAGTTGATGACCTTATACTACCAAAGCATAGGTTATTCGCAATCCCAATCCAACTTAGCACGTTTGGATTCCACATCATACTCCCTTAATTATCACGACTGTTCACCTACTATGTATCACTGTTACTCCGTCTTCGCATGTCTTCAACTATATGTATCTCACTGCAATCAACACCAAAACTCAAGAAACCTTAATTGAAGGTCATACATACCCCAAAATGTCCTTGCCTAAGCTCGCAAATCTTCATTCACCATATACTAACTTCGCTGTCCAAAACTATACTACTATACTCTGTATTTTGTTTACTATACTTAGTCATTTTGCAATCTGTATCTCCAAAACTGTAAAATGTATCTCCATAAATGACAATCCTCAAGTGTCCCATAACACTCCAAAATGAATCACTTGCCAACAACGACAACCTCTGCAATCATGCTAGCAGTAACCAAATCATCCTAAGTAGAGGCCACAAGACACACAAAATATTGCGCAACCACCTGAGAGAAACTCCTATTAGATTTCTTCTCAACCATTTAATGTTGATCCAAAGCACCATTCCACCACAAAGCCGATAATTTATTTTTTCTCTAGACCACAACGAGTAGCTGCATGACCAATCTTAAAACATCTTCTACATCTAAAGGGAACCCCCTCATAGTCCAAAATTTGAACCCATTTACCCTTCGAAGAATTAATCCCAATCTTAGCAGGCAACCCTTTAGAGACATCCATCTCCACAAGAATACATGCGAATGTGGAATGAAAAATATTAGTTGAGTCAGCATCAATCATCAAAAAGTCACCAAGTGCGTCTCCCACTTCCTCTAAAAACATGTCAACCCAAAGATGAAGGGGGAGATGAGGAAGCCACACCCAAATCAGAAACTTATTAAAAGATTCTGAAGAAGGGAAGAAATCAGAATGTCAAGGCTTAACCATCAACAAAAATTTATCCTCCCAGCTAAAAAAGTGGTCACACAAAATAACATTTCTGTCCTAAGCATTCTCAAATCTTGCAATGAAAAAACCCCTAGCCATAGGGTAAATATGAATTGTACTCGAAAGAAGGGGCTTCCACTGTTGTGAGATCCATGCATGCAACTGAGAAAGGATGGGCCAAAAGCCCTTGAATTGATAGATATCTACATGAGATGGGATAACATATACATTATGATCTATTTCCTCCTGAATCTCCACATTCCTTTGCATTGAAATGATACATGATGTAAGAATGAACCCTCTAACAGCCTGCCTACGCTTAAACTGAATAGCACCAGACCTACCAATCGCACCCCCCTCCAGATCCAGACGAGAAGCCACTGCCACAACATCACCAGACTACCAAAAACCCTCATCATACTTGGATGAAGGAAGAGCCAGGCTAGAAAACACAGAGGAAGCCTGAGAAGTAGATACAACAAGTGGGACATTCGTCCCACCTGATGCAGAAAGAGAGATAGCCGTAAATGAGCTAGGACGAAAAACAACCGAAGGAGAGGTACCATGCACCGTCGTTTATTTCAGATAAGAAGGAACAATCTTCCCCAATGACATACCCGCAGACGAGGTAGATCCCCAAACCCCAACCCCAATAGAGCCACCGCTAGCAAACAAGGACGCATTAAAGCAAGGGGCGCATAGGGGAATAAACCCTAGGGGCTGGAGCTATAGCAAAAAATATTTATCTTCAAAGTTAGTTTCTTCCTTACTTGTGGTAGTAGTCTTCATAGTCAAATGTTCATTTAGAATATCAACCAAAACATTTGGGAGAAATTATTTAACAACACAGGGAACAAGGTTGTTATATAGAAAATAAATGATCAATGCTTCTTTAATCCTTCCCTTGTCATAGGATGGTTGAGATAACCATACATCTTTTTATCAATTTTCCACTTCCAAGTTGTTCAAGCATCTTCAATACCCTTCCTATCTCAAAAGGATCATCATTAGAGGAACACGAGTGTTCCTTGGGTCTATCTTCCTGTGCAACAACTATCTTCTTTTGTTTGAAATCATCCTTCATAAGTTCAACATCATTAATGTTGATTATTCCAGTCCTTTCCTTTTCACTCACAATATTTTTCTTCTTTAAAAATGGGGAGGGGGTCTCAACAAACTTTCTGGGCCTTTTTCTTCTAAAGGCAGATCCTTCTAGAGCAACATTCCCTGTATCATCTAGTCCTATGAGTTCTTCATACATGCCAAATCCATCTTCACTAAAGTCTACCTGACCTTTAATAAGTTTTTTTGGAAGTAACATGCCTTCCTCTGTATTGATTTCATATCCAAGAGTTGTAAGCCATACTTTTTTGAGCATCACTTCTTCGATGAAATAGTTTCCAGTATCAACCAAGAAGGTAATATTATCTTTATACAACTCAACACAATTCTCTGGAATTCTAAACCTTGAATTCATATCTATCTGAAGATCATTAAAATATCCTTTACATGCACTATCCTTATCTTCCAATCCATCCAAACTTGTATCCTTTGACCTGTTTTCCTATGGCTTAACCTTCAGTCCATACAACATTCTCCTTCAGAGATAACAAATCTAATAAGTAGAAAATAAAACATACAAGTGATTTGAAATGAAATGCATATTCTTCATTCTTTGTTAGCACTAGATTGTTCAATATTCTTTATCTCAACAATTCACACAAGTCATATTCCTTCCTTAGACATCTAATACACAACATAAACAACAATTATAGATGTCAAACCTTCTTTGTTCCGAAAATAAATCTTATAGGTAATTCCCATAACAACATATCTTACCAAAGGATTGGTTATGGTGTCAATCCGTAAAAATTGCTAATTTGAAATTACTCTTGTCAAGCTTTCAACTTCCTTGTTTCTCAGAGACTTCATCACAAGTATTGGTCCATTCAAACATAACCCAATAACAAATTTTAGGTCTTCCTTTGTGATTTGATAGGGATGATCTAACCAGATGAAATCACCATGAATTTTTCTTTAGACATTTTTTATCAACTCTTCATAAAAAACATAGGAAATTCACTCCAAATATCCAAACCCATGTGCCATAACTCGATGATCAATTGTGAGCTTTCTCCTGAGAGAGAATCTTCAAAATTCTTTATCGTCATATTATCATATTCCTCAATTTGCACATCAACAAACTTGTAGATATCTTCCAAATATACTACTCTATCCAATAGCAAGGAAAATGCACCAACCGAGTAAATTTTTAACAAATCTTTTATAAATTTCTTGTATTCATGTCAAGGTTCATCTTTACAACTTATAAACTTGCTAGAATCCATGAGATAGAAATCTGTAAATACCTTTTGTTTGGTTGCCGACAATCGTTACTCAATTTAACACTTCTTCACGCTTCTCAATTTTTCAATTTTGTAGATAACAAAATAAACATTTAAAATAGTTATATACCTTGTTGAGAAAACTAGGGTTTTACCGCCAAATTCATCACATCACTCAAAAAGATACCAAGAACCTTCATGTTTGTGTGTACAATCAGCCTTCGAAGCTTTGCAAACTTCTGTGTTACTGTTGGATGATATCAGAATTGGGTACTACTGATGCTGTTGGCATTCATGTTTTGTCACTGATGTCAACATATGTTTCTGTGGAGAGAACAAACTGGTTATTACTATTGTATGATGACTGACAGAAGTGTACGGACACTGCACAGATGAATCAAAATGAGCGAAGATGAGGATATGAAGAAGGATGTGTGTGGACCTTGTTCCTAAGGTTTCTTGGCTTAATATTGCATATTGGAGATGTTTTAGATATTTTAGTGAAGACTGGTTTCTGGACCGTGACAGTGATGCTTGACAGAGCAAGTCTCTGTGTTTTGGCGATATCTTACAGGTGATGATGATTAAGGTTATGCAAGCTTAAGGGATGACAAAAGGCATATTGAGGAATGCTTGTTGTTGATCGCAAGTCGTGTGTTTGTTGGTGACATCATCTGTGGCGTGTATTCTGGAGGAGACCTATTTGGAGCCGAATTCATAGATGTAGCGTGCATTATGGATTGCGAGCATGGATTGTGGATCTTGGATTATATCTGATGTATTGTAATTTCAATATTTACTTGTTTTAGGTACCTTGTGTATCTTAGCAAGGAGTTAAATAATTATTTGTATATTAAGAAAGCTTAATTGGCCGACCTAATCAATTATTGTAATAGGGTATATATGAGAGATCTTTTCTTTTGAAAAGATGTGATAGTGGAATGATGAGAAGGTAATTGAAACGAAAGAGAAGTGTGGAAGCTACGAAGCTTGATTGGCTGTTGGATGTAGAGAAAAGTTTGTGATTGTAGTACTTCATTGGAACTGACCAAGCAAAGATAGTTGCTATCAGATAGTTTACTGGATTGTATATTTCTTATATATACTTGTTCGGATTGTAAATCCTTGAGGGTGGCATTAACCTTCTTTGGACAGTGTGCCTGTGCAGTGAGCCCACTGTTACTCTTGACTCCTAACAGGGTCTATCCTTTAACAAAGTGTAAATGAAACTGAAATAATATTCAGAAATAAATATAATTAATAAAATAATAATTCTGATATTACCTTAAAGTTCTGAATTGAATATCTCTGATTTTATTAATGGTCAAGGAGAGAGAACTGCACTTATCGATTTCTGTGAGTGCCTCCTTTGACTGGCGATATCATACATATATCTTTGTTTAGAAATGAAAGGTCACGTCTATGATAGACGTGACTCTTTGATGAGTCACGCCTATCATAGGCGTGGCTTTTCATTTGGTGCGGCTTACTAACTTTGGCGGAGGTTTTAACATTAATGATACCTGACTTTATATATTAATAAGTCTGCCCGATACTATCAATGATCGGTGATTAATATAATAGTTTATTAATGTCTTTACTCGATATTAAATACGCCGATAGCTAAAGACATACAATCAGATTATAATTAATGATAATCATTATCATTATAATAATAATAATAATAATGATAATTATTATCATTGTTATAATATAATATAATAAACTATATATATATATATATCTAATATATAATAGATTAAATAATAATATATATATATTAATGTAAACAAATATAT
>MU218972.1:670933-695361 GCA_018584345.1 Thuja plicata
TGAGGGCCTCCATTTCAAACCTTTGCACTCCATGAATAGAGAGCTATGGATCAATATTTGAGGCCTCATTCTTGAGCAACCTTGGATGGAATGATTCATAGAAGTGTGTCAACATTTTAGCACACATCCATAAGCACACTGTCCAAACTACGAATCCATATCTGTAATGGTGGAGAGATGTAAACTAAAACATGAAGAATAAAAACACAAAATTGCCGAAGTATTCATAGGATAAGTCAACAATGAACTTATCTTCAAGATACAATATGTTGACATCAATGACAACCTATATAAACTGTGCACACCATTCTCCTTCTCATATCACCAACATAATAATAAATGACAAAACTCCAACAAAACTCGCACTTTCTCATGATTTTATTCCTCAAACTTATTACATGTCAAAACTTTGACATGCTAGACTTGGACATATAAATTATAAAAAAATGCAAGACATGGTTAGAATGGATATAGTTAGAGGATTTTGTTTTAAAAGCTTCCGAAGGAGTGTGTGAAGGATGTGTATTAGGTAAACAACATCGAGATCCTTTCGAATTAGGAAAACATAGAGAGATAATCATCCACCATAACTCATTCATATTGATTTATGTGAACCACGTTATCCATCAGTTTCAGGTGCTAGGTACCTTCTCACTTTTATTGATGATTAAAGTAGGTGAGTATGGGTTTATTTTCTTGAAATGATAAATGAAGTGTTTGAAGTTTTTCAAAAGTTTAAAGCATTTGTTAAAAATCGAAGTGGAAAAAAGAATTAAATGCTTAAGGACAGATAATGGGGATGGATATTGTAATTATGCATTGGAATTATTTTGTGAAAATTATGGTATTAAGATGCAAATAACTATTGCTTATACCGCTCAACAAAATGAGGTCTTTGAAAGAAGGAATATAACTCTTAGAAATGGCTCATTGTATGTTGCATTCTAAAAGTTTGCAGAATAAATTTTGGAGTTAGGTTGTTTCTGGTGCTGCACATATTGTGAATATAATCCCAACCAAATCCCTCACATATATCACCCTTGAAGAAGCATGGAGTGATATAAATCCTCACACTAGATATTTTAAAGTATTTGGTTTGATTTCTTGGGCGCACATTCCAGATGAAAAGAGGCAAAGGTTAGAACCAAAGAGTCATAAGTGTTTGTTTATGGGTTATAGTGAAGAATCAAAGGTTTATAGGTTATGTGATTTGGCAACAAAGAAGATCTTTGTCAGTAGAGATGTATATATTAATGAACACTCACAACTTCCAACCACTCCTCAGTCTAGAACAATCAGTGCTCTATATAGCGATGAGGATGGAGTGTGCACTAATGAAACAACTAATGCTTGTGACCAGTCCCTTTTCGTAGGTAGTGCTGATGAATAAGATGCTATTTTAGGTAGACAAAAGAAAATGAGTGTTGAAGAAATATATAGACAAGGACCTAAGAACCAAGAAAGGAATGGTAGTGCTCTCATGACAAAATTATTACAAATTAATGACTTAGTCTCATATGAGGTAACTAAAGGGAAGAAATAATGGGAACACACTATGAAAGAGGAATAAGATGCAATGTTAAAGAAAAACGCCTACGTACTTGTGCCCTGTCCCAAAGGTAAGAATGTTATTGGTTGCAAATAGGTTTACAAAATCAAATTTCAATCATATAGTGCTAGTAAAAAATTCAAGGCTAAATTGGTTTCCAAAGGGTTCAATCAAAATGAGGGTGTTGATTATGAGGTTGACATTTTCTCTAGTCATTAAATTGAATATAGATAGAATTATTCTCTCCTTGTCTGTATGTCTTAGGTGGCATATTCATCAAATGGATGTTAAAAATACTTTCTCGAATGGAGACTTATATGAGAAAATATATATGAATGAACCATTAAGTTTTGTAGATCATGAAAATCCTAATGTCATTTGCAGATTAAAGAAGTCTCTCTGTGGTCTAAAAGAAGCATGACAAGCATGGAATGAGAAGATTGGTAGGTACTTTAAAATTCATGAGTTTAAAAGGTGCAAGTCAAATCCAAATTTTTATGTGAAGAAAGTCCAAGATGAGATAATTGAACATTGTTGTAGTTTATGTAGATGATTTGCTTATTTTTGGACCAAATATTGGGTTAATGAATGATTAAAAAACTAATCTTAAGAAGGCATTTCATATGAGTGATTTGAGGAAACTCAATTATTTTCTCGGTCTACAAGTTTGCAAACTCCATGATGGATTGTTCATCTCACAATCAAAGTATGCTTTGGATCTTTTAGAAAATTTAACATGCTTGAATGCAAGCTAGCTGCTACTCCCTTTCAATCAGGGCTCAAGCTTACTAAAAAATATACTTCTAAAAGAGTAGATGCCACTTTATATAGACAACTTGTTGGTAGCTTAGTTTATATGACTCTTTCTAGACTAGATATTTGTTTTGCAGTCAATCTAGTATCATGATATATGAAAGGACCTAAAGAAAGTCATTGATTGGATGCTAAAAGAACTTTGAGATACATTCGAGGAACACTACACTTTGGAATCCACTATGACTATAAGTCTTCAATTTATTTGGCTAGATATAAAAATTCAGATTGGGGAGGTGATATAGATGTCAAGAAATCTACTAGTGGCTATATTTTTCAGCTTGATCAAGTCCAATCATATGGATGAACAAAAAGAAAACAACTACATAATTGTCTTCATGCAAAGAATAATATATAGCAACAAAATAACTAGGAAAGGAAGCAGTTCAAATTCAAAATATTTTTTTTGAGTTTGGTTTTCCTCGAATTTCTGCTACTACTTTGTATTGTGACAATGAAAGCAACACCCAAGTTACAAACAATCTACTTTTTCATGCTAAAACAAAGCATATTGAGCTTGATGCTCACTACATTTGAGATTTGGTTCAAATAGCTATTACTACTCTACAATTTTGTCCAAGTGAAGAACTAACAACTGATATATTTACTAAGAGTATGAATGAGGCCAAATTTTGGAAATTAAGAGGAATGCTTGGTATGTTAGAGGTGAACATTAAGGGGGGATACTGTTCTAATGTTCCCCATTCCTTTGTATTTTATTTAGAATATTTTAGCCAATCTTAACCAAGCATGTTAAACAATAAGATTGTCTAGAAAGGGTAGAATGTTCTAAAGAGATAGATTTTTCTAGAAAAGAGAAACAACTAGAAGCTATCTAGAAGTTGTCCAAGAATAAGATTATTCTAGTTTTATAATTCTCTAGAATAATAGAAGCTTCTAAGCTCTAAATATAAATATGAAGCTTTTCATTGTGAGAAACAATGTAATGTGTTGTTATTGTACATTGTTGGATTGATTTAATAGAAGCTAGATCAATTTCTCTTTAAGTTGTTCATCCTTATTTTTTGTTTTTCTCTATGTTTACAACTTGTATGGTTTGTTGCTTTTCATGATTGATGATCATTAATCATCCTTTGATTGATTGTTGTTATCATAGTCATTTAGCCTTTATCTTATAATTGCTTCATAGTTATTTAAGTTGCTACTATCAAGTTGCTTTTGTTTAAAGATAATTTGTAATTACAATTCTTCATTTTATTCGCATAGACTAATCGTTTTCTATCTAATCAACCTTATCGGTTCTTCGTATGTAGCAATACTTAGTCTTAACCAACCAGATATTTATTTGTTGTTGATATTTGATTTGTAGACAACAATCTTTCATTAACCTAATTAGATACCTTTGATGTCTGATGTGTAGACAATAATCTTTCATTAAAATAATAATACCTCTCTCTCTCTCTCTCTCTCTGAATTTAATTCCCAAAAATCATATTAGGGATCTATTGTTGTGTAACTCCTATTGCTGAATTTTGTTCTATTTTCTCATTTTTCTTTGGGGCCTTTATCACTTTGTTTGAATCTAAATTCTTAAGTAGTGCAACTAATTCCTTTCATTTCATTTCCTCCTTTTTCTTCTGAGAAAAGTATTTTCCATATTTCAATCCTTCTCCTATACTCTTTTGAGCACTATCACCGGGACAAGGGTTTCAATTTTCTTTGTTATTTTCTATTGCTAAAACATGTTTTTGTTTTCCGAAGACTACTCTATTCACACCATAGGTCTATTCTTTATAGACATCACTGAGGTGCCCAAAATTGTTATAGTATTATAGAAATCATTTGCATTTTCAAATTTTATCAGTTGAATCCACCTCCCTTACTTTGATTTTAGGGCTATGCTAGTAGGTAAACCGAATTTGTTGCCACATTAACACAAATGTGAGCAAAAATTAGTCTTGACTTTTATTGACTTACCTTATCTTTTGTCAATAAAATACTAAAGGAGTTTGCAATACCTTTGAAAACCTCCATATTCTAGAATTCCAATGGTAGGTTGGGGAGCTAGATCTAGGTGAGAGCAACTATTCCCAAATAGTTAGATGTGTCAAAACTTGGTTTCCATTTACATCGAGATAGGAAATTTTTGAAGCCACTATCAAAGGCTCATTGGCCACCAGTCATGACGTTTTAATCAAATCTTATAAACCAAAAAGATAAAAAGAAAAAGACCATTAGCCTTGACACTAACAGTAACACTTCCTTTTAGCTTCCAAAGAGAATCTTCCCACTTCCTTTTACCTATCAAAGAGAGTTAGAGGTCAGCAATGGTCTCATTCAAGAGCTCACCTAATCCTTAAATATAAACTCTAAATGTTTACTCTAGGATCCCTAAAATCCAAATTTTAATCCTAACACATACAATAAAACTTGGATAAGTAAAAAAATATATTTAAAATCGCATGTCCACGTCAAGAAATAATCAAGTGGAGTTGTGGAGGGAGGAGGGAATTTTTTTTATGGTGTTCTAGGACAAAATGCCAATATCCATTTGTTCTTACTACTCAATATTATGTAGTGGGCTAAAAAGAGTTACATGCATGAGATAAAAAGTACAAATTTTTAACAACAAAGACATAATACTAATTACGTATTTTTGTTTTTATTTTGATACCTATTACTACACTTATACATGTTAGTAATAAGTCTCTATTTTTTAAAAATGGGTAAACATTTTTCCTAAAATAGGTACATATTCCTTATAACATTTTATCCTATATTTTAATCCCTCAAAGTGAATTTTATTATATTGCATTTACTCATGTCACATGTTATTATAAATGTTAATCAAGGAACAATATGAATGGGAAAATCATACCAAGTTTGTAAGATCCATCATTCTATTCAAGATGCATCAATGACACAATGTTGTCTCCTATTATTACTTGCACCAATTGGAGTTGTAGCTTTCAATATCATTGCATTAACAATACATTCAACAAATAATTTCACGTGCACTTTTCTGAACTAGGAGAAAATTTATATTTTTCAAGAAGAATCCCAACATATAAAATAGAAATTGATTTATGAAATGAGTTTCAGTATAGAAAAAAAATGTTATATAGATTCATGACTTTCTAAGCATTTACTAAAAAATCAAACTTGATTTTTGGAGGAATATCAATCATCTTGGTAGAATATTTAGATTAGTTGTCTCATATTTGTGATAAATTTAGTCTTTTGATAGGAATAATTATGCATAATTACTGTTGGAAAAATTTAAATAGTTGTTAAATTTTGGATAAGATATTTAGATAGGAAGTTAAATGGAGGATAAAGAAATATTTTATCAACTACTCACAACAATTGATAATTGGGAATTGTAGGTGAGAAGAAGTAATGTCACATTCCAATAATTAAGGTTTGACAATAATTTTAATCTATTTGCAAGAAATGATAATGTATATAAACACAACAGAAGGAAATACTATTTATCAAAAAGACTAATAGCTCATAACATTACTCTAAAAGAAGGGAGTACCAATCCATAAAAAAGTTAGAATGATGAACTTGATGTCAAGTTACTAATTTCCAAGGATGTAATGGTCATGTTAATCTTTAATTTGTCAATAGAAGTCTAGTGAATGGAGTTTTAGGATATATCATAGATATAATATATAAACCTATAAGTGCCCTACCAAAACCACCAAAATATGCTATGGTGGCTTTTGATAATCAGTCTACAATTTCATTTAAGATGCATCTCCATATACAATTCTAATTACACCAATACAAATGTGACATACCTATCAGCTACTCTTACAATTAAATTAGATGCTAACAAGACATAAAGTACAAGGATTAGAATTTTTTTAAAGCAATAATCGATATAGGACAAAGATAAAGAGCAATATATTACATGCATATATTTAAAAGAAACGGAGAGATATTAATCTCGAGGCACGTATCATCTTGAGGGGTTATCTAGCACATATCAAGATTAGTACTTGTAGGCGTCTTTTACGTAGATGTATTTAAGGTACATCTCGACTATTGACATCTTCTTCAAAGTTGTGAAAGGAAGATATAAATATTGGAACACCTATCATCTTGAATTGTTATCCAATACATCAAAATTGATATCTACAAACGTCTTTTTTAAATAGATGTATTTAAGATATTTCAAACCACCTGAACTTATTGACATGGCAATTCAGACCAAGAATAGACCATTGGGAAGTAGCTGTAATGAAATAAACCAGTTAACCAGTCAATCACCTCATTTGGTGGCATGATTTCATGCAGTTAATTGATTCATTTTGTGCTGTCAACAATCCCAATGTGTATGAAAATGGCACGCATGACAAATTTGCATAAAAAAAAAATCTCTCTTTTATATTGATATGAAGCGAAAAAAATGGATGTTTGATCCAATTAGAGGAAAACCATATTGCAAGCTCAATCTGGTGTAAGAAAAGTGAATGGGATTGAAGAAATGGTTGAGTGGTTGTTTCAAAATCCAAGAACGATACAAAGCCCAGAAATTTGCTGCTTAGAAAATGGCAAAATTTGTTCTCGACGATGGGATTTGGAACAAATTGTGCATGTGATAATATCATTGAGAAACACGATTTGTGATATTCATTTTATAAGCAATTAAGTTCCCGACAGTTTTGTTGGGAAGGGCTTCACATCTTTGTATAAATCTGTTATAAGCAAAAAAGTTTCCGACTGGATTAGGCTCTTCTTATAAGGTTGATTGTGGAGATTATTTGCTTATTTTTCTATTATTATCTTATGAGGTTAATTTAGATTAATTTTTCTTCCAGTGGGAGTTCTATTGTAATGATTTCATTTTTTTTCATTACATTAATGACAAAGACATCTAGAATAAAAATAGAGAAATTCAAGATGGGGAATTTGTTAACTTAGAGAGATTTAAGAATTGTTATAAGAGATTAAGAACTATTTCGCATGAAATATGACATAATTAGAAAGTGTTTGGAAATAAGGTAAGGAGCCTTATCAAGTTATGTCGTTTAAATTCAATGCTCTTGAATTTTGTAGTAGAAAATATTACTAATAAGCTTTGGGATAAATTTAGAAATTTGAGCCTAAAGTCCCAAGTGAAAAAGTTAAATTATATGATTTAAAGGATTTGTTCATTTAAGATGAGTGTTAGTGACTTAGTTGCAACATATGTATGTTCAACGCATTCGAGAGCGAACTAACATTCACCAATGTAAAGATGGATGATAAGGAACAATATATTATCCTCTTGTGTTCTTTGACCAAAAGTTGGGACAGTCTCATGCTAACAATTAATGACACCACATCAAATTTGAGGATTGATTAGGTGGCGGGCTCGTTACTTTCAAAAAAGATGTGGAAAAAGACTTTGAATTATGTCAAGAACTCCTAGATAATGAGATTCATTCCCACAAAGAAAAAGAAGAGGAAAAATATCAAATATGCAAAAAATCAAATATGCTCTAAATCAAGTCACAAATTTAAGTCTCCTTGTAAATCTAAGGATGAGTGTTGGAATTGAGGCAAGCTGGGGAGATTTAGAAGGTACCACAAGGAGAAGATGGAAAATAAGGATTTGAAAGATGATATAGACTCGAGGACCTCCAATGATGACGGTGATAATGTTTTCCTTATGCCTCTTGCTCCACACACACATAATGATGCATGATTTCTAGACTAGGGAGTTTCTTATCATATAACTTCCAACAAGGAGTGGTTCTTCTCATATAAGAGAATTGATGGGTAAAAGCACAATAATCTGTCACCCTTTTCAAAGGAAACGGTTAACATCACCAAAACTGTAAAACTTCAAGGGCATAAAAGTCACATTTCTATTGAGAATTTAACGATGATGTAAATTGATGAAATGTGTGAAATATGATGAATTTTATGCCTATAATTTAAAAAAAAATATTTGAACAAAAATGTATACATTTTTTGAAAATTTTAGGTCTATTTATTTTGTTTCCTGAAAAATATTGCAAGTCAGGGGGGTTTACTTCCTGCCAAACCATTATAAATAAAACATTGTTTTTTCCTCCAATTTCAGAATATGTTTTAGATGACATGTATAGCTAGTGTATAAAAAAAGTGTTTTCGATCTATAGTTTGCCTATTATAAGTATTCAAAGTCGAACTTACCTGAAATCAACAGATCCTGTCTCCCGCCACTTTTCCCTTATCAAAACTATGTTAGAATAACTGAGGGGGGGGGGGGGGGGGGGGNGGTGAATCAGTGACCTCAAAAATTAATCCAATAAATCAACCCAAAAACTTTATACCACAAATATAAACCTCTAGTTATCTTCAGTCCTACAAGATGTATGCCCTTAAATAATTTTATCAAATAACTACTGCTCGAAGTTCACTGTTTATCCCTTTTTCTTAAGCTTTACCAAATAGCAATCTAGTCTTTACCGAAATAAAGTAAATAACTTAGTGTTTACCGATCAATCCTATTTTAGCAATGTGTAAAGAAAAACATCAAAGCAATGAACCAGCAAATTTGACACATGGATTTTAATGTGGAAACCCTGTTAGGGGAAAAACCACTTGGGACCGGTAACCCAAATTTTTCACTCTTCTGAAGTGAGCTCGGTGAAGAGCCAACCCTGTTAAAGGTTACAAACACATGATTAAGTGAGACCTTGTTAGAGGATTTAAATATAATAGTTTGTCACTTGATATCTGACATTTCACTATGCTATCTTCATGAGAAACTTTTTGAACTCCTTGGGATGTATCTCAATATATAAAGGATAGTTAAATTCCACTATGTTAAGAGATTTTTTGAATCAATGGTTAAACTGAAATAATATATGATCTATTAATAAATACAACTTAATCTTGCAGATGTTTAGATCTATTGTAATATCATAATACCTTTCTGATCAATGTTTCCCTTCTATTCCTTTGCTCCACTTCTTTCTGCTCGGTGATGTTGTTACTTCTCTATTGCTCGTTGTCCGTAGAACTCTTTAGCTTGTTTGATCAGGAATGTATGAAGACTTCTTATCTTCATCAGTATTCTCTTCAACATCCTCTTTTATTCTCCCCCAATTCATAATGAATTAGCTTGTCTCTCTTATAGACATGATTTCACCGTTCCTAAGTCCTTGTCTTTCTTGTTCTTGACGTGATCCGCAAATCTCACCATTCTTGCTTTAAAGCTTGCTTTAGTTTTATCCCATAGATTTCTTCTTGACAACTGGAATAAAAATAACTTTAATCTCTAACTTATCTGTATCTTTTAACTAGTCTATGAAAACAATGTAATCAATCAGTTAACTCCATATTTAGCTCTTGCCAGCTAAGCCTTTTGTCATTTCTGAACTTCAGTTCTGATCAGTGTTTAACTCCTTGTTTGCTCGGTCTTGACTTCAGTTTTCCTCGGGCATCTCTCTCCGTCGGATTTGTCTGTCCTTCGTGCAAAACTGTTACATTCAATTTTTCTCGGCTATCACTTAGGTTCTTCTTGGTAATGCTTGCTTGGGTATCACTGTGACTCTTCTCAGGGTTCTCTATCCGTCGGTGTTTGTTGTCACTTGGTGTATACTAAACTTTTATGCATTACTAATACCATAACCTTTATCTCTTTGGTTCTTTGAAGTCTTTGACTATATGAATATAACCAATCAGATTATATCAAGTTGACATCAATGACAATACAATACATTAACTTGTTTAATGTCTTGCATTAACTTTTTGCAGCTCAGTGATCATCAACTTAACATCTTCAAACATTCAATTAGTTATAGTTCATCAATCTCTCCCTTTGGCATTGATGGAAACATACTACATAATACTAATACAATATGAAATATATCAGTTGTAGTTCATCAATCTCTACCAAAATTTTTTTTTCTATAACCAATGCAAATGTCTGGCTCTTGGTAAGCTCTTCTAGCTTAGATTTGATTCTTGCAGAGTACTCTCTGCATTCTTCATTCTTTTTACTGGATAGATGTAGAAACTCATGATTATGTCTCTCCCTTTGTTGTAGAATCTTCTTCTCTAATGTTTTCTCTCCCTTTGACTATTCCTCTTTTTGATGGATATTTCTATTCATATCTCTTTTTCCTTTGACAATAATATAATCCATATTCATTAAGTACATCTTTCCCTTTGAGTCATCTCTCCCTTAGGATAATTCTCTCTCTTTGGATGATCATGATGGATATTTCATATGGATATATAATCTCTCTCCCTTTGACAACAATTCCAAACTATATCCTTCCTTTTTTTAAATGTATTCCTTGAATTTCCCTTTCCATCAGTATTGCAATAACTCTAGTGTTTGGTGTAGATAAGTACCTTGCTGTGTACTGATATGTCTTTGCAGTCCATCTCTTTTCTTGCATCAACATGAATAATCTTCTGATTATGTGTAGGTTGATGCAACCTCTTAGTTAGCTTAGTGACCAATAGACAAGGGTCGGACCCCTAGTCTCTTTCTCAGGTACTCAAATGTATCTCTAGGCAATGACTTTGTGAATATGTCTGCTAATTGTTCCTTGGATTGAACATATTCTAGTATCACCTCTTTCTCTTGCACTTGTTCTCTTAAGTAATGATACTTTATAGCAATATTCTTAGTCTTAGCATGCATGGCATGGTTCTTTGATATGTTTATTGCACTAGTATTGTCACAATAGATAATCACTAGGTCAAAAAATTTCATATTCATACCTTCCAGTAATTGCTTGATCCATGCAATGTTAGAGAAATTTGTAGAAACAACCACATATTTTGCTTCTGAAGTAGATTGTGAGATGCATCCTTGCTTCTTACTTATCCATGTGACAAGTTTGTCACCCATATAGAATGCTCCTCCTATTGTGCTCTTTTTGTCATCTAATTTCGAGCCCAATCATCATTTGTATAGACTTGAAGTTCAAATTTGCCTTCTCTTTTATACCATAAGCCATAGTCCTCGGTATTCTTTAGATATCTTAGAATTATTTTGACAGCAATCATGTGTGATTCCTTGGGATTAACAGAGAATCTTGTAAGTATTCCAACTGCATGTGCTATATCTGGTCTAGTATGAACAACATACATGAGTTTCCCAATCATAGATCTATATAGGGTCTGATTTACCTCGGCTGACTTGTCTTCCTTTATCATCTTGTATCCAGTTTCTATTGGTGTTCCAACTGGCTTGGAATCTTCCATCTTGAATATTTTTAGCACTTCCTTGATGTATTTGGATTGTGTGATATAGATGCCTGTATCCTGTTGAAGAATCTATAGACCAAGAAAGAATTTGATCTCCCCAAACATTAACATCTCAAACTCTTTGCTCATTTCATTAGAAAATGATTTGCATAACATATCATTACCACCAAATATGATATCATCAACAAATATTTCAGCAATCAAAATGTTATCATCAACATCTTCTTTTAAATACAAATTATTGTTTTCACTTGTTCTTACAAATCCAATACTTATGAGATAGGAGTGAAGTCTTTCATACCATGCTCTAGGTGCTTGTTTCAATCCATACAAGGCTTTGTGTAGTCTAAAAAACATGTTTCTCTTGTTAGGATCAACAAACCCTTCTGGTTGTTCAATGTATACTTCTTCTTCTAGTATTTCATTTAGGAATGCAAATTTGACATCCATTTGGTATACCTTCAATCCTTTGAATGTAACATAAGTAATATAATTCTGACTCCTTCTAGTCTAGCAACGGGTGCAAAGGTTTCTCCATAGCCAATACCTTCTTCTTGTGCATACCCCTTGCATACTAATCTTGCTTTGTTCCTTGTGTCTTCTCCATTCTCATTCAACTTATTTCTGAATATCCATTAGGTACCAATGACATTCTTGTCATATGTTCTTGGTACTAATGTCCATGTTCTGTTCTCAATCTTTTCTATCTCTTCATTCATAACACTAACCCATTCTTCATTTTCAAGTGCAGTATTAACAAATTTAGGCTCAAAATCACAAATTAAACATCTAGTGTTTAGTGACTTACTTCTTATTCTCATTCCAGTCTTCTTGTCTCCTATGATCTGGTTATGTGGATGGTCTCTTCTGACATATTTGGAAAGTATCGATTCAACTCCTTTTTCATCATTCTGATCATCATCTTGACCTTCATTTTGATCTTCATCACTTGGTGCATCATTTTGAGCGATTTCTTGATTTTTGGTGTTTGCAGCCTGATGCTCGGGTGCATTATTCTATTGCTCGGGAGTGATACACTATTGCTTGGGCAAAGTGTCAGGATCTTCACTATAGACAAACCTGTCATAGTCTTCTAATTCCTTTATACTTTCCTTGTCATTTTTCTCTACAAATTCATCTACTCTGACATTTTCACTTTCAATTATTTTGTTAGAGGATTTGTTAAGACATTTATAAGCCTTGATTTTGGTAGAATACCCTAAAAATGTTCCTTCTTCACCTTTGGAGTCAAGCTTTCCATTTCTATCATCTTTCAAAATATAACATTGACTTCCAAAAATTATGAAGTAACTTACATTGGGTGTATATCCATACTATAGCTCATAAGGTTTCTTATTGGTGTCTTTCTTTAATTGAACTATGTTCAATGTGTAGACAATAGTACTGATAGCTTCTCTCCAGAATGTTTGAGTGATATCTTTCTCAATCATCAGTGTTCTAGCACAATCAACAATGGATCTGTTCCTTCTTTCAGCAATCCCATTTTGTTGTGGTGTTCTTGGTGTAGAAACCTATCTTTGAATTCCATGCTCATTACAAAAGTTAGTGAATTCGTCAGAAATAAATTATCCTCTTCTATCTGATCTTAAGTATTTCAGTTCCTTACCACTTTGTTTTTACAATATCTTTATACCATTTAAACATCTTGAATGCTTCTGATTTTTCTTTTAAGAACATAACTGTCATCATTCTAGAATAATCATCTACAAAGAGAATGAAGTATCTATCACCATAGTAACTCTTTGTTCTCATTAGTCCACATAGATCAGTATGGACTAATTCTAGAATAACATTAGATGTGTATTTTTTTCTTTTGAAACTAGACTTGTCATTTTACCTTTTTGACAATTCTTACACATGACATGGTCAGGATTTGACATGCTCGGTAAGCCTCTTACTTTCCTTTTATTGCTTATCCTAATCATGTTGTCAAAATTCACATGACATAAAATTTTATGCCACAACCATATGTCTTTGTTTCTAGCCATCAAAAAAGTGGTGTCAATATCATCAAGATAGAATAGGTTACCTTTTGTCTGTTCACCAATTCCGATCAACCTTCCTGATTCATTAAAGATATTTGCCTTTTTGTTCTCAAATGCAACTCGGTGACCTGTGTTATTCAGCTGTGAAACACTCAATAAATTATAGTTAATTCCTTTTACCCAGTATGCATTTTCACATCTGATCATATTATTCAACATTATGGTTCCTTTACCTTCTACCAGACAAGGTGAGTCATTACCCACTCTTACTGATCCGCCATTATAATACTCAAAAGTTTCAAACTTTTCCTTATCTCTAGTCATGTGGTGAGTACAAACACTATCAATAATCCAGAGATAATTTTTACTAACCTTAGATATGAGTGCAGTATTAACATACCTTTCCTCTTCGTTTGAATCATCCTTCATAGCAACAAATACCACCTCAATATCTTCATCAGATTTGGTGTCAGTATTCTCAACTTTTTTCTCATCCAGGTAACAAAATTTCTTCCCTTTGTCCTTGTATTCTCGGTTGTCTCTTCTATCAGATTGTTGGTTGCTTCGGTAATCTTTGTCATCACCTATGTCAAACTTCTTTTCATATGATCTATCACTGTTTCTGTCTTCTTTTCTTTTGTTAGGACATCTAGCAGCAAAGTGTCCAATCTCTTTACAATTAAAACATACCAATGGTAATTTACCTTTGTAGCTACCTTTGCCTCTCTGCAATCTTCTAGCCATTAGTGCTTCAATCTCATCAATCTCTTGGTCATCACTATCACTTTCACTATCATTTCTCATAGTGTTTTTATGACTTGACTTAATTATTTTCAAAGAATATTTGAATGAAGACTCAATAGATGGTAAGAAACTGTTGTCAAAGTTATTCATCTCAAATGAAATAAGTCTACCAACCAAACTATCTAGAGTGACATTGTTATTTTCTACTGCTCTCATTTCTTGTATAGCAGATACTCTAATAGCGTAACAAGCAGTAAGGTTCTTAGGATTTTACTTACCACTATTTCTTCTTCAAGTACACCTCCTACTCCTCAGATAGCATTAACTACCTCTTTGATTCTACAGCTGTACTGAGTCATGTTTTCTCCTTCTTTCATTCTTCGGTCATCAAACCTTCCTCTTAGGCTTTCTGTCTTAGCTCTTAGCACATTTGCATCTCCTCCATTTACTAGCTTCAATTTGTCCTACATTTTCTTTGTAGTGGTGCATGTTTTGACATCTTCAAATTCAGCATCAGAGAGTGAGGAAGCAAGTTCTATCATCATAGAATTGTGTTCATTCTTTTCTCTCAATTGATCAAGTGTGTGAGGTCCAGTAGGAAACACATATTCAGTATCCAACTATTTGAATAACATCATTTCCAATACCTGATAGGTGGAGTCTTATCCTTCTTTGCCATGATGCAAAGTTGTCTTTGTTCAACTTAGGCACATCTCTTTTTCTCATCTTGTGATCTTTAGCTTAAGTCTTGAAACCTTCCTTCTAAGCACACAAGCTCTGATACCAATTGTTAGAATAACTGAGAGGGGGGGTGAATCAGTGGCCTCAAAAATTAATCCAACAAATCAACCCAAAAAATTTATACCACAAATATAGACCTCTAGTTATCTTCATTCCTACAAGATATATGCCCTTAAATAATCTTATCAAATAACTATTGCTCGGAGTTCACTTTTTATCCATTTTTCTTAAGCTTTACCGAATAGCAGTCTAGTATTTACCGATCAATCCTATTTTAGTAATGTATAAATAAAAACATCAAAGCAATGAACCATATACACATTTGACACATGAATTTTTAACGTGGAAACCCTGTTAGGGCAAAAACCACTTGGGACCGGTAGCCCACAATTTTTACTCTTCTGAAGTGAGCTCGGTGAGGAGCCAACCCTGTTAAGGTTACAAACACACTGTTAAGTGTGACCTTGTTAGAGGATTTAAATATAATAGTTTTTCACTTGATATCTGGCATTTCACTATACTATCTTCATGAGAAAAGTTTTGATACTCCTTGGTATGTATCTCAATATATAAAGGATAGTTAAATCCCACTTTGTTAAGAGATTTTCTGAATCAATGGTTAAATTGAAACAGTATATGATATGTTCATAAATACAACTTAATCTTGTAGATGTTCAGATCTATTGTAAGCTCATAATACCTTTCTGATCAATGTTTCCCTTCTGTTCCTTTACTCCACTTCTTTATGCTTGATGATGTTGTTGCTCGGTGTCTGCGGAAAGCTTTAGCTCTGTTCTTCAGCTTGTTTGATCAGGACTGTATGAAGACTTCTTATCTTCACCAGTATTCTCTTTAGCATCCTATTCTATTCTCCCCCAATTCATAATGAATTATCTTTTCTTTCTTATAGACATGATTTCACCATTCCTAAGTCCTTGTCTTTCTTGTTCTTGACGTGATCCGCAAATCTCGCCATTCTTTCTTTAAAGCTTGCTTTAGTTTTATCCCGCAGATTTCTTCTTGAAAACTAGAATAAAACTAGCTTTAATCTCTATCTTATATGTAGCTTTTAATTGGTTGATGAAAACAATGTAATCAATCAATTAACTCCATATTTAGCTCCTTCCAACTAAGTCTTTTGTCAGTTCTGAACTTCAGTTCTGATTGGTGTTTAACTCCTTGTTTGCACGGTCTTGACTTCAGTTGTCCTCGGGCATCTCTATCCGTTGGGGTTGTCTGTTCGTCGGGAAACACTGTGACATTCAGTTATGCTCAGATATCACTTAGGTTCTTCTTGATAATGCTTGATCAGGTAACTTTCTCGGGTATCACTGTGACTCTTCTCGGGGTTCTCTACCCGTCGGTGTGCACTGTCCATCATTGTTTAATGTTGTCACTTGGTGTATACTGAACTTTTATGCATTACTAATAAAACAACCTTTATCTCTTTGGTTCTTTGAAGTCTTTGACTATATGTATATAACCAATCATATTATATCAAGTTGACATCAATGACAATACACTACATTAACTGATTTAATGTCTTGCATTAACTTTCTGCATCTCGGTGATCATCAACTTAACATCTTCAAACATTCAATCAGTTATAGTTCATCAAACTATACCAAAAGCAAGATAAATTGCATATTTTTGAAGATAAATCTCTTCTCTAGTGTTGTATATGATTTTATTTTATTTTGAATTGATTTTGCATTTTATTTTATATTTTCTGAATCAGTGACTTCTCAAAACTTAATATACGTACATGTAGTTTTTAGCGAATTTGTTCAACATTTTATAATTGAAGCAGTATAAAATTTATGTCTAGAATCCTACTTCTGAGATCTAGAAAATGGTACTTTTACTTTTTTGACATTTTCTATTTTGAGCAGAGAACAGACCAACATAAGTGCAAACTTATGATTTTTTTACGTTTTTGGGGGTTTGGCTGGCAACATGGCATGCCACCTAGGAAGACTCGGCTCTGTCAGACTCGGCCAAGTCTGACTAGGCTGAGTCCCCTTAGGATATCATAGTCACTTTTTGGTATTTTAAATACCAAAGCTATTTTTTGGTATGTAAAATATCACAAGGATTGGGCCGAGTGGGACTCGATCGAGTCCCACTCGACCCAGTCCTTGCGACCACATAGTCACCATTTGGCTGCATGGAACCTACGTAGACTCGGTCCTGTTAGAGTCAGCCAAGTTTGACTAGGATGAGTCTAATTGGGCTGAGCCCAGCTGAGTTATCCTAAAAGGTGACACTTGACTATTCTTTTACCCTATTGACCTATAAGTGTTTATTTGGGAGATAAATTTTCTCTCAAAATTATAAAATTAAATAGATTTAGGCTCACATGTAGAAATGGAAGGACTAAGACTATTTGCACATTCCATGTTTAATGAGGATCTTTCTCATTGATGAATAAATTGAATGATGTTAGTGTATCTAGTTTTATTTAACATGGATGGATGTAAGATGAAGTGTGGGGCCATGGTCTTGGCTTAGGGAGATTGATTTGGAACTTTATTCCAATCAAATGATAACATCATGGAATGTAGTAATTTAGTAGTTTTCAGTTGCAAGTACAACATGTTTTCTACATAGAAGACCATGTTATGGCATGAGTAGATAAACCATATTAGTGAGAAAGGCCTAAGGGATTTGAAGAGTAAGAATTTAGTAGAGGAGATAACTATTTATTCTCTAGGCTTTGATTTCTATGAATTTTGAAAGGTGGGAACTATAATTTGGTTATTTTTTAATGAGATTTACTAAATCTAGATGGATTTTAGAGTTCATTCATAGCAACATATTTGGTCTTGTTAAATTACCATCTCGTGGAAAATATGCATACTAGGTATTATTTATTGATGAATTCTCTAAGAAATCACATGTGTTTTTCTCAAGCATAAACTAGAGGTCTTTGAGAGGTTAAAATAATTTAAAGATCTTGTGGAGAATAAAAAACAAGGGAAGATCAAGATTTTGAGGATTGATAATGGTGTATAAGTTTGTAGTAGATTTTGATCATTTTTGGAGAGAATATGGTATCATAATATACAAGAAAATTCCACACAACTCTACACAAAATGGATTTGTAGAAAATTTGAGGACATTAATGTAGAGCATGAAAAACATGTTGAATGGTGAATTAGAACATTTAAATTATGGAAAAAAGTTGTGAGAATAATTTTATATTTCATTAATATATCTCCTACTATAGCTCTTATGAAATATGACCCCTAAGGAGGTTGGGTCAATAAAGAAGCATTCAATGTTATATATCGTGGTTTTACATTGTAAGGCATATGTACATGTGTGTGAAAGGAAAAGAGATCAAAGATGAACTACAAAGCATAAAAGTGTATCTTGTTGTTAGGGTTCTGTCGTGGCTGGGTCATGTTCCAAGCTCAAATTAACAAGAAGTTAGTAGCACCGATTCGCAATGAGGGTTAAGAAATAAAAAATACTAAGAACGAAACTACAAACAATAAAATGACAAGAAATCAAGGAGGAATACAAATGAATGCAAACGAAAAAAGCTCGAATCTTCTATTGTCTCTCTCTACTCCTTCTAAAACGTTGTGTGTGGTGCTTAGAATTGGTATCGGCAACGTCTATGACTTGGGAGCATCGAGAATATGATATTTAATGTGTGATCGCAAGAAGGATTGATGCTTGAACCAATCTGATAGAGTAATGGCGCACGAAAGCTTGAAATCTTGGATCCTTCAAATGGTTATGAAGGGTTGATTATATAGAATATGGAAATGACATGAACGGTTGAGATCAATCCTAGAGATTAGAGGATCAATAATTGAGATCAAAGGGAATTGGAGAAGCCATCAATAAACTCCACCTCCTCAACTTGGAGAGAGGAGATAAAGTTTGGTTAACTAATCAACTGATTATGAGTTACCTTTTGAAATGAAGAGGTAATTTGGAGTTACATTTTTGAACTGAAGAGGTAGGTGGAGTAATTCATGCAATCAGAGATTTGATCAAGAGTTCTCTTTTTTGAACTAAATAAAGATTTAATTGAATATTTAATTCATTTTTGTAATTAAAGTATTCAACATGTGAGATAATTAAATTCTCTTTGGATTACAATTGAATTATTGAATGAAATTAAATTAATTTAATTGGAAGAATTAATTAACAAGTTTAAATATTTAAATTTAAACTTTAGGAAATTTAATTTAATTAATTAAATGATGATTAATCAATTAATGTTAATTAATTAAATAAAATTAATTATTTAATTAATTTTGGGGATATGATTAGATGATTCAGAGAATGAAATTAGAAGAAAATAGATGATTAATTAAGGATTAAAAAATCATTAATTAATAGATGAATATTAGTGTTTTTAATGTAAGGTCGCAAGTATGTCCATTTTAGGGTGTCTACATTTCCCCCTCTTTGATGCATTGTGGCTTGTCACATTGTGTCAAAGAATTTCTATTGTGATCTTGCCCCAATGATAGCAGGTGTATTTATGCCCCCTCAACAAATTTGAGCGAAAAGTCGCGACATAAGCGTTAATTTGTTGACATTGCAAAATGTTTATCTGGGTATCTGACTGTTCATGAAAATACTTCAATACGCTCCTGATATCAACTGTTTAATTTTCTGGGGGACGGGACAATAAAATTGAGGTCCTATAGGAATTAGGGGTTTTTAGAACCCTTATAAATAGCTTGGAGGGCCATTCATTTGTCACTTTGCACTCTTGGAGCTCTTGATCATCTAGTGAGTTTGTTTATAGTTTTCTCTGCTTTCTGCGTTGTTTGCAAGCTATGTCGGGCCTTCCGGGTGTCGTACACATTTTTGATTGGGTCTGGAACTTCTGTTGGCTAGCTGGCGCAGGACATCCGGTGAGTAGTTTAGTCCTTTTGCATTTATTTATTTTGAATTTTTTTTGCTTTTTTGGAAATTTTGCCATGTTGTCGCAATAGACCTCGATTTTTCTGTAATTGCGGTTTAAATGTCGCAATTATTAATTGCATTTTGCAATTGATAAAGTACCACAATTACCAGTGTTTATTACCGCAATTGCGAGATATGTGCCGCAATTACCGGTTGCATGCCGCAATCGGTATAAAAGTGTTGCAAATGCTTTAGGATCACCGCAATCACTCTGTTAGTGATTTCTATGCATGTATATGTACTTATCTGATATTGTGTTTCTGTCCTGATACTGATGGGTGAATTTTCTATTCTTTGCAGTATACTGGGACCATTCTACATTGTCGGGAGTCCAGACCTGCTAGGTTAGAATATCAATTTTAGCTTTCTGAGGATGAGAGGGATGCCCTTAGATAGATAGATTTATATTGGATATCTGATATGCCTGATATAATGACCAATAGGGGTGTAATCTCTTCTCTTCTAGAGAGATGGCATTTAGATACATGTACATTTCATCTGCCGACTGGGGAGTGTATTTTTACACTGGAGGATTTTTATCTCATCATGTAGATTCCCATTTAGGGTGCTCTTGTAGAGTACACCTGAGGTCCTGGTATTGCAACTTTGTCTGAGTTGTCTGGTTTTCCCCACGATGAGCTTGGCATGTCTGATCCATATGATATCCCATGGTCTAGGTTTAGCATGGGGTTAGATAGGCTGACTACCTTGCTTGGTAGTTTGATTTGTGGGATATATGCCTGGGGTCCCTGTATGCCGGTGCATATGTACTTTCATATGTTCTATGTAGTTTACCTTGGAGGTAAGTCTCTTGGATGTGGTGCTACTCTCCTATAGATCTGGGCATGGGAGAATATTGTTGTCTATAGGCCTGTAGGAGCTCATGATATTCCTTCGGGGACACCATATATATTCATGTATGATGGTGCTATTGTTCAGTCCCATATGGGCCATTTGATGTATTAGAGGCAACAGTTATATATGATGCCTTATTTTATCTGGAGACCTTACAGGTAGTGTCCTGTTTGGGATGGGGATGATGTACACCTTCCCTTTTGTCGACAGAGGATATTTTTGATTGGTCGAGTTAGTGGACATATTCATATGATTGATTTTCACAACATCGACAGGGTGTTTCTCCAGTTTGGCAAGAGACAGGATATTTTTGATTCATATGCTTACTTTTCTCACCAGTCGATGGATGTCACTTTGTGGGGTGATTTCATTTCTCTTGATGTGACTAGGACTGAGTTCATGGGTCTATTGCCTGTTACTTGGATGTGGCGATCTACCACTGTTGATGCAGGTATATTTTTTGATTTGCCTTGGTTGATTACTATACTCCCTTTTATGCTCTGTTTGTTATAGATGCATGTTGATTAGTCACTTATGATTTATCATCCATATGGTACTAATATTGAACTTTTTCTCTTTGTAGGTACTACCCCTCAGTATGATGCATGGTGGTTGCAGGCGTGACCTATTTCCTTGACTAATGTGTCTCATCCTATCGTTGGTACTGTCATGAGGAGGCATCGGTAGAGACAGAGAGGAGGTAGGGATGGAGGCTGGGATGGTGGTAGGGATGAGAGGAGAGGTGGTGGATGGGTTTTTGGGAGAGATGGTGGTAGGGATGGTGGGAGATATGGTGGTCGGGGAGGTGGGATAGATGGTGGTCAGGATGGTGGGCGGGGAGATGGAGATAGAGATGAAACTGGGGCTGGTGGTGATGGTGGGAGAGTTAGGACTAGGGTTGGGCATGGGATTGGTAGGTGGGTTGGGTTGAGTGGTGTACTTGAGGAGGAGGAGGGGTTAGAGGAGAGTGCACCTTAGCTAGTTAGGAGAGTGCGGCAGCGCATAGGTGTTATTTTTTAGGACAGAGCTGAGGAGAGGGTAGTGAAAAAGATGGAGACTTAGGAGGTGGAGATTGAGGAGGTAGGCACTAGCTCATCCACTGGTAATAGTAGCACTGGTATCAGTACTAGTGTGAGTGAGAGAAGTGAGGACTCTTGGGTAGTGCAGGGCACTGGGGAGGAGGGATTGGGTGATAGGGGTCAGGAGGGAGACATGGATCTGGCTATGGGTGGGATGGATGATGATCCATCAGAGATGGAGAGGATTACCTAAGAGATAGCCTATCTGCGAGCTAGGATTACAACTTCTGAGGCACGAGCTACTTCCTTGGAGAGTAGGATCGTTGTTGTTGAGATTCAGGTTAGAGAAACAGAGGCCCGAGTGAGATCTGTAGGGGATAGAGAGAGATAGGTTCGCACAAAGGTTAGAGCCTTCATTGATAGTGTAAAGGATGTGTCCCATTGGGAGGTTCTAGATTAGTTATGTAGATCATGACGTGAGGCCCAGAGAGAGATTGAGTATTGGCACTGCCATTCCTTCAGCTTAGTGGGTGCCTAGTTACATTGCTTCACATAGATCTAGTAGACCATAGAGGTCTCAGAGCAGTGGTGTTGGAGCTCCTGGTCCATAGCAGAGGCCTGCATCTGATATGCCTCCCCCCGTCCACCTAGTGGCAAGGTTGGGGGTAGTTCATGTTGATTATGTTCACTGTTCATTTTGTATCTTGTCGTACCACATTTGTAGTGATGATCTCTGATATATTTTTATGTTGTATTGATGATTGTGTCTCTGATACTGATATTTATTGACATTTATGGTGATCACCTTCTTTTTCAGACTTGTGAACATTCATTATAATAATATATTAAGATCTATATATGATCAATGTATCTTATGATTCTATATGATGATGCTTTATGATGAAATGTATGCGATGTGACTCTATTATGAAAAATCTTAGATGTATGATTTACTTTGCTATGATACTGACATATGTATGCATGACGGTGTCTTATGTATGCATTTTATATGATTTTAGTGGATGCATTTGTTTATGATTACTATGTATGCACATGCTTTGTTTTCTTATGCAAATAAATGAATGAATGCAATCTACTATGCACAAAATATCTGAGTAATGCATGTGTTAGTTAGAATAAAGTTAGTGGGATATGATGACTGGAATTAATTGATAGATTTGGACTGATAGATAGGACATGTGACCCAAGTCATTGCCGAGTTTTCAAATTTTGTTCATCATTGCACCTTATTATGAAAATGGAAGAGAATCCAATGCACCTAGATATGCCCATCTGGATACCGCTATGATCTCTTGATAACCCGAAGGAGTAGAGAGATTGAATAGAAAGAGAACCAAATGCACCCAAATATTGACCATCTGGATACCGCTTTGTTCTCTAATTTTGAAAAGAAAGAGATCAAAATGCACCCAAATATTGACCATCTGGATAGCGCTATGATCTTTGATTTTGAAAAGAAAGAGAACCAAATGCACCCAGATATTGACCATCTGGATACTGCTATGTTCTCTGAACAATCTGAAATAAAATAAAAACCAAGATAGAAATCCAATGCACCCAGATACATACCATCTAGATATCGCTATGATTCTATTGGTAGGGACAAGAAGATAACAAAAAAGGATTTTTCAATACTTTTCCAGGGTTAGCTCATATCGTGGAATTGCACAACTGCCAGATAAGTGATAGTGTAGGATTTGATAACCATCAAATCTTCCCAAGATCACCTGCATGCAAAGCTATTACATAAACAAAAGCAAAAGACAGAAGATAGAAGGATCTATGGCGGCCAAAAGGCCAAAGTGTTGAAAACCATGTTGACAGAAATAAAGCTTCTATATTCAACAATGAAATGATTTACAATCTCGGTGAAGAAATACAAAGAGGTGATTCCTTATAAAGGAATCATGAAACCCTAAAAGGGAAACTACTAGGAAATAGAAACTTCCTAAGTCTAACTTAAGCAAAGAGTAGATAAACTAATAATTAACTGATTTAATTATTAGCAATACTCGACTACTCTAACACCCCCCCTTAAGTGTAACTTAGGGAGAAGCAAAAAAGCTAAACTACTGCAGAAAGCAGGAAAGATGGGTCCCGAAAACAAGGCCTGATTAGGTACCCAAAAAATAAAGGGAAAAGAGGTGTCCCAGAGAAAGGAACAAGAAAAAGAGCAAGAAGCATCTCCGAAGCATGTCTGAAAACTCTGTCAGAAGATACTGCTGGAACCCCCACTGAAGTGCATGACTAGGTAGCGAAGACAAATGTCTGAAGAGCTGATCAATCGAACCAGGAAGTAATAGAACCAACAGGTGAACCCCCCCATAATGCTGAACTGGGAGAGGTGACAGGAACACTGAAATGCAGTACCAGAAACAGCTGCAGAATAAGAACCAGGAACACCAACAGTGCAACAGAAGAACACACACAGGATAAAAGGTGGTGTCATCGACACACTACATGGGCTAATGTCGTGGAAGGTACGCTCACTTGACAAAAGTGGATGCGCCTAAAGCGGCAAATGCATCATAATCCCCCCATGGCACTTTATAACAGAGTGCGAGTACTAAAACTGAA
>MU218972.1:696975-745194 GCA_018584345.1 Thuja plicata
ACAAAGAGGTGATTCCTTATAAAGGAATCACGAAACCCTAAAAGGGAAACTACTAGGAAATAGAAACTTCCTAAGTCTAACTTAAGCAAAGAGTAGATAAACTAATAATTAACTGATTTAATTATTATCAATACTCGACTACTCTAACAGATAGTGCCTACCACATTTATCCTAAATCATCATTTCCCCAGAATCAAAATGAAACATTCCACAAACAACAATAAAAGAAAATAAGATCATGATCAATCATAGATACTCTCATCACTTGGTGGTATGCTGGAGTAGCGTAAGAACATAATCGCAAAAGATAGACTGACATCTGACTGACATGACTGACCTAGTAAACAGTTTATTATTCCTTGATTTTCTTGATTCTCTGATGCTTGATTGTGTCTGGTTTTAGGAATGGATGAATCATATAAGACCGATCTTTCTGGTTTTGAGTGTATCTGTCACTATGTAAGACAATTGATTTGTTTGATTTGAAGATTGATTGATATATTGATTGATTTGATTTGATTTGAATATAGATTGGATTTTTGATAAAGCCTTCATATGAGTCCATTGCTGATTTGTGAAGCTCATGATTTTGACCTTTGATTAATTGGCTTGAATTTTATCACCATTCACTTGTTGATAGACTAGATAGCTGATAAATTTGAGTCATATGAGTCCATTTCTGATTTGAAAAGCTCATGATTTTGACCTTTGATTGATTGGCTTGATCGTCTTTTTCTTGGTTGATAACTGAATTGGTTTTATTTCTTGAGACTTTGCAATTTTTTTATTTTTTTGATGAAGATTGATTTTCTCAGGAAATTTTGCTCTTTTAAGGATTTTTTGATGACTTTAGAATTGCCTCCTAGTCTGGTGGACTAGTAGAAACCATTGATATGTGTTGATGTGCAGAGGGGATTGTGCTTCTGAAAATAGCTTGGGTATCTAGTCTTACATGCGGGGAGCTCAAGCTTTGATCTTTGGAGTTCATTGATAGAAAAGTGGGATTTAAAGACTTGGCACCTGTTTGCCAGGTTTTCACCAAGGTACCTACTAAATAGTGTCACTTTTCTAGGTTTTCACTAAGAGAGCGATTATGTTCCTCTTTACTTTTCTCTCTTTTTTTTTTGTTTTCACCAAGGCGCTTGTTTTCCACTTTTTCACCATGGTAACCTTTTGTATTTTTTGATTTTTTTTTGTATTTTCTGAATTTGTAGAAAGTGCCTTAACCTTGAGACCTCAAGCGTAGAGCCTTTTGAGGTGCATGTTGTTGTATACAATAGAAAGAGAACCAAATGCACCCAGATATTGCCCATCTGGATACCGCTATGTTCTCTAATTTTGAAAATAAAGAGATCCAAATGCACCCAGATATTGACCATCTGGATACTGCTATGATCTCTGATTTTGAAAAGAAAGAGAACCAAATGCACCTAGATATTGACCATCTGGATACTGCTGTGTTCTTTGAACAATCCGAAATAAAAGAAAAACCAAGATAGAAATCCAATGCACGCAGATACAATCCATCTAGATAGTGCTATGATTTTATTGGTAGGAACAAGAAGATAATAGAAAAGGATTGTCCAATTCTTTTCTGGGGTTAAGCTCATATCGTGGAACTGTGCGACTGCCAAATAAGTGACAATGCCTACCACATTTATCCTAAATCATCATTGCCCCAGAATCGAAATGAAACATTTCACAAACAAAAATCAAAGAAAATAAGATCATGATCCATCATAGCTACTCTCATCACTTGGTGGTATTCTGGAGTAGCGTAAGAACATAACCGCAAAAGATATATTGACATCCAACTGACATGGCTGACCTAGTCAACATTTTATTGTTCCTTTATTTTCTTGATTGTGTCTGGTTTTAGGAATGAATGACTCATATAAGACCGATCTATCTGGTTTTGAGCGTATTCGTCACTGTGTAAGAAAATTGATTTGTTTGATTTGAAGATTGATTGATACATTGATGATTTGATTTTAATACAGATTGGATTGCTGATAAAGTAGAGTCATATGAGTCCATTGCTAATTTGTGAAGCTCATGATTTTGACCTTTGATTGATTGGCTTGAATTTGATTTCCATTCACTTGTTGATAGACTGGATAGCTAATAAAGCTGAGTCATATGAGTCCATTGCTGATTTGTGAAGCTCATGATTTTTAACTTTTATTGATTGGCTTGATTGCCTTTTGCTTGGTTGATAACCAAATTGGTTTTATTGCTTGAGATTTTGCAATTTGTTTACATTGTTTTATGAAGATTTATTTTCCTAGGCCATTTTTGGTCTTTTTAGGATTTTTTTATGACTTTAGAATTTCCCCCTAGTCTGGTGGACTAGTACGAACCATGGATATGGGGATTGTGCTCCTAAAAATGGCTTGGGTAGCCATTCTTACATGCGGTGAGCTCAAGCTTTGATCTTTGGAGTTCATTGATGGCGAAGCAGGATTTAAACACTTGGCACTTGTTTGTCAGGTTTTCACCAAGGTACCTGATAAAGAGTGTTTGTTTGTCAGGTTTTCACTGAGAGAGCAATTATGTTCCTCTTTAGTTTTCTCTTCTTTTTTTTTTCCAAGGTGCCTATTTTCCAGGTTTTCACCAAGGTAACCTTATGTATTTTTTGATTTTTTTTGTATTTTCTAGATTTGTAGATAAGTGCCTTAACCTTGAGACCTCAAGCGTAGAACCTCTTGAGGTGCATGTTGTTGTAGACAATAGATAGAGAGCCAAATGCACCTAGATATTGACCATTTGGATACCTCTATGTTCTCTGATTTTGAAAATAAAGAGATCCAAATGCACCCAGATATTGACCATCTAGATACCGCTATGATTGCTGATTTTGAAAAGAAAGAGAACCAAATGCACCTAGATATTGACCATCTGGATACCGCTATGTTCTCTGAACAATCCAAAATAAAAGAAAAACCAAGATATAAATCCAATGCACCCAGATACAAACCATCTGGATACCACTATGATTCTATTGGTAGGAACAAGCAGATAACAGAAAAGGATTGTCCAATTCTTTTCTAGGGTTAGGCTCAAATTGTGGAACTTCATGGCTTCCAAACAAGTGACAGCACCTACCACATTTATCCTAAATTATCATTGCCCCATAATTGAAATGAAACATTCCACAAACAACAATAAAAAAAAATAATATCATGATCCATCATAGCTACTCTCATCACTTGGTGGTATCCTGGAGTAGCGTAAGAACATAACCGCGAAAGATAGACTGACATTTGAATGACATGACTAACCTAGTCAACAATTTATTGTTCCTTGATTTGCTTGATTCTCTGATGCTTGATTGTGTCTAGTTTCAGGAATGAATGACTCATATAAGATTGATCTTTCTGGTTTTGAGTGTATCCATCACTGTATAAGACAATTGATTTGTTTGATTTGAAGATTGATTGATATATTGATTGATTTTATTTGATATTTATACAGATTGGATTGCTGATAAAGTTGAGTCATATGAGTCCATTGCTGATTTGCAAAGCTCATGATTTTGACCTTTGATTGATTGGTTTGATCGTCATTCACTTGTTGATAGATTGAATAGATGATAAAGATGAGTCATATGAGTCCATTGCTGATTTTCGAAGCTCATGATTTTGACCTTTTATTTATTGGCTTGATCACCTTTCACTTGTTTGATAACCAAATTGGTTTTATTTCTTGAGATTTTGCAAATTTTTGATTTTTTTTATGAAGATTGATTTTCTGAGGATATTTTGCTCTTTTTAGGATTTTTTGATGACTTTAGAATTTCCCCCTAATCTGGTGGACCAATAAAAACCATGGATATGTGTTGATACTCAGAGGGGATTGTGCTTCTTAAAATAGCTTGGGTAGCCAGTCTTGCATGCAGAGAGCTCAATCTTTGATCTTTGGAGTTCATTGATGGAAAAGTGGGATTTAAACACTTGGCGTCTATTTTCTAGTTTTTCACCAAGGTACCTGCTAAATAGTGCTTGTTTTCTAGGTTTTCACTGAGAGAGTGATTATGTTTCTCTTTAATTTTCTCTCTTTTTTTTGTTTTTGTTGCCAAGGCGCCTATTTGCCAGGTTTTCACCAAGGTAACCTTTTTTTTTTTTTTTGGTATTTTTAGGATATGTAGATAAGTTCCTTAACCTTGATACCTCAAGTGTAGAACCTCTTAAGGTACATATTGTTGATGTAACCTGGGAACTTATCTCCTTCTGGTGTTGTCATTTGGTATGCCCCACTATTGCAAGATGTGACAATGACATAAGGTCCTAGCTAGTTATGCTCAAACTTTCTTTGTTTTACCCTTTCTGCTTGGTTCTTTTGATTCTCCAAAAGTATGAGGTTTTCTACCTCAAAGGTGCATGGTCTTACCTTCTTATGATAGTTTCTTCTAAGGCAATTTTGATAGCCTTTTAAGTGGTTGAGTATATTTTGTCTTCTCTTATCCAACCATTCTAGTTCATTGAGTCTTGCTAATCTGTAGTCTTCATCTAAAATGTTGTTTTCCAATGAGATTCTTAGGGATGGGATTTCAACTTTGAGGGGTAGCACTACCTCCGATCCATATACTAGTGAGAAAGGAGTGGTTCATGTGGGGGTTCTCAGACTAGTTTTGTATGCCCATAGTGCGGGACTGAGCTGTAAATGCTAGTCTTGCCTTGATTCATTGAATATTTTCTTTAAGATCTTTAGTATGGTTTTGTTTGTGGATTCCACTTGACCATTCCCTTGGGGATAGTAGAATGAAGAGAAACCTTGTTTAATGTGGAACTGCTCGCAAAGATCTTCAACATCTTGATTTTGAAAAGGTGTACCATGATCTATGAGTATGGTTTGAGGAACTCCATACTGAAAGATGATGTTTTTGAGTATGAACATGGAGATCTGCTTACCAGTGATATAGGTGAGAGGAATGGCTTCCACCCATTTAGTAAAGTAATCCGTTGCTATAATGATGTATTTGTGTCCATTAGACGAGGTTGGTGTAATCTTACACACTAGGTCAAATCCCCATTTAGAGAACGACCATGGTGAAGTGATGGGGTTGAGATCTTGGGCTAGTGCATTGATGAGCTCTCCATGAATCTGACATTGTCTACACCTTTGCACATACATATTAGCATATGTCTCTACTATGCGCCATTAGTATCCCATTCAGATGATCTTCATTGCTAAGCTATTGCCACCTGTGTGGGCTCCACAAATTCCTTCATGTACCTCATACAAGGTTCTCTGGGATTCTGTGGAACATTGCAAAAGTGTTCCATCTAGACTTATTCTATATAGAGTACTAGTGATAAGGGTGTACCTAGAGGCTTGGCAGATGAGGGACTTCTTTTGGTTCCTAGACAAGTCGGGTGGTAGGACACTATTTTGGAGGTAGTTGTAAATGTCATGGTACCATGGGGATTCAAGATCAACAAGGACGCACACTGACTCTATGATAGGAGCTTGATGTGCCGATATCATGAGTTACTCTACCAAAAACTAGAATCTGGTCTCGTTGTCGGGCATGTCGATCAAGGATGCTATGGTAGCCATCACATATGTTGCTTTGTTTTGAACTCTTGGTACTTTCTCGAATACAATGAGATGGAATGAATCCTACAGCATGTCCATTTTCTCTCTATATGATATTAGCTTCTCATCTTTTGTCATGTAGTCATTGTTTACTTGGCTAATGACCAATTGTGAATCACCATAGACTTTGAGGTTCTTGATCCTCCATTGTATAGTTGTCTTCACTCTAATGACTAGAGCTTCATACTCAGCTATGTTCTTTGTGCATGGAAAGTTTAGTCAAAAATACTTAGGGATCACATCATTATTTGGAGTAATGAGCACTATACCTGCTCCTGCACCATGTTTTTTGCATGACCCATCAAAGTATAGTTTCCAAAGATCTACTACTGGTTGTATTGTGAGAATGGAATCATCAAGAAAGTCAGACACTATAGGTTGATGATCCTATATAGATGCCTTTGCTAGTTGGTCTGCAATTACTTGCCCTTTGATAGGTTTTCTGTCCACGTACTCTAAATCAAATTCTCTTAAGATCATCACCCATTTGGTGATTCATCCGGTGAGTGCTTCTTTGCTCATTAAATACTTCAGGGGATCAATGTGTGCTATCAACTTGGTTTTGATGGCTCAACATGTAATGTCTCAGCTTTTGGGAAGAAAAGGCTACTGCGAGGCATGATTTCTTAATTGGTGAGTAGTTGAGCTCATATCCTACCAAACTTCTGCTGAGGTAGTAGACAACTCTTTCCTTGTCTTGGTCATCATGTTTTTCCAAGAGCACTCCTAGTGCTGACTCAGTTGTTGAGATGTACAAAATTAATGGCCTACCTTGAATGGGTGGCACTAATATGGGAGAATTCAATAGATAATCTTTGAATGTTTGGAATGCTTTCTCACATTGTTATGTCCATATGAAGGTTACATCCTTATGTAGTAGATGTTGGAATGGATGTCACTTGTCTGCTAATTGGGCGATGAAATTCCTTATGGATTGAAGTTTCCCTTGTAAACCCCTTAGTTGCCTTAGATTAGTCAGTGGTGGCATGTCAAGGATGACCTTAACTTTTTTTGGGTCTACCTCGATGCCTCGATGTGACACAATGAATCCCAAAAGCTTTCTTGTGGTGACCCCGAATGCACACTTTTTTAGATTTAGTCAAACTTTTTATTCTTGCATTCTATCAAATATGGGCCCCAACACTTGGAGGTGATTCTCTCTGAGCATTGACTCGGCTAATATGTCATCGACATAGTCTTCCATTTTTTTGTGAATGAGATCATGGAAGATCATGGTCATAGCCCTTTTATATGTTGCTCCTTCATTTTTAAGGCCAAATGTAATTACATTCCAGAAGTAAGTTCCCCACGCACATGTAAATTTAGTCTCGTGTTGGTATTCTGGTGCAATTCTTATTTGGTTATATCCCGAGAGGTCGTCCATGAGTGATAGCATTTGGTGTCCTGCTGATGTCGATATTGGGTAAAGGAAAGTCATCCTTGGGACAAGATTTGTTTAGATCATGAAAGTCTGTACAAATGTGGATCTGACCATTATTATTGGTTACTGGTACTAGATTAGATATCCAATCTGTGTATGGGATTGGTCGTATGAACCCAACATCTAGTAGTTTCTTCAGCTCTGCTTTGACAAGCAATGCGACATGTGGGTGCATCTTTATCAGCTTTTTCTTGATAGGTTTGGCATTTGGTAACAACGGTAGATGATGTAACACGAGCTCTAGATCTAGGCTTTCCATGTCAGAGTAGGACCATGCGAAGTTGACTTGCCTTTTTTTGAAGAAGCTAATGAACTTCTCTCATTCTTCTAATGTAAGTGATTTTTCCAAATAGATATTCTTTGGGTATTTTCATCACCTAGGTTGACTCCTTCTGTTCCTCAACTAGTAATGATGACTTTTTCTTTGATAAGGGGAAGAGGTCCTGCTTTCCATCTTCTAGCCTTAGTGAGATTTTCACTGGAAGATACATATTTTATTATCTTTTTGTCATTTTTTGAGTCAGAAAGTGCTTTACGGTTTTCACTTACTGACTATTCTTTTTTTCTTTTTATTTTATTTTTTTGACTGGAAAGAGGATCTTCCTCCCCAAAATAGGTTGATTTGTTAAGGTTAAAAGAGAAACCTTCTTTATGGTCCCCTGATGGTATGCCTTCTCTGAGTCCCATGAATTCTGTTATGGCTTCATCATTTTCAAAGGTATCGATGTCAGGTTGTCCTTGTTGATCCCATTCTATCAGTTCAGGAGGTACTAGACAAAGGTCCTCATGGGTAGATGACTGCTTAGGTAAATGGGACTACGGTGTTAGTGTTGATGAACCTAGAATGTGATGTGGACGCACCACCTAAGGAATTGTTATTGATATGTTTATCGATACATGGATGGTCCTCTATGGTCATTTGGTCAGACATATCCCCAAGGTGTACAGTGTTGATTGACTAAGGGGAATAGTTTGGGATGACTGGTTCAGAATTATTGATGGATCTTCACTCGTACTCATGGGAATTAGTTGCACTAGAATACTCATTTGATGTCTCACTTTCATCATCATCTTGGATAGCTTGGTTAAGGTTTAATCAGGAATAAGAGGCTCCCTCTTCAAATGGCAATAATTGTTGGAGTATATTGTTGATTAAGACATGTTTCGGTTTTTGTCACCGGTGTAACTCTACAACTTTCTCTTGATCAATGGGTAGGTCTCAGGTGGTAGTACTGGTTCTATTTTTCTCATGGCTTAACCATCTCTTTTTTACCTAGGTTAGTGGTAAAGACAGTTCCATTAGACCTTGTTGTCTTTCCCCCAGACCAGTCATACCATCATACCCAAACTTTTGTAGCATTGTGAAGCCGACTCCATACGTTGACACAGATATGTGTGCTTGAATTGTTTCTTGTGGGTCCCGATATAACCAAGTTTTTATATCCTAATCAAAATATTTCTCTTCTACAATTTCCCCCTATTTGACAAATGTGGTGGGTGAGCATCTAAATAGAACAGGTTCCGTGGTTTCAGGTGTTGTCGCTTGTTGTGGCATGTCGCATGATCTTGGGCTTTGAGGCATGTTGGTGATGCTAAAATTTTCCTCATAGCTATACTCACCACATCATTTGTCTATAATGGATATCTTCCCTGCCCTTCTTGTTACATCCTTGGGAATAGAATTGGAGGTGGAAGGAATGCTTGCCTCCTGGTTTGAAGGTACTTGATTTTTAGTACTACTGTTGGAATTAATGGGAAGTAGTAATGAGAGGGGAGGGGTGAATCATTACCTCTAAAGCTTTTAAAACCTTTAACAATTCATCATTAGTAATCATTCAATTCTGTATTACCAACCATTACTTTTATTCTTTCTTATGCATGTATTGTTTGATCACAATCTTTAATAGTTTTCAATAGTCATAGAAACATTTATGAAATTGATGAACACATAACACAAGATATGGTATTGCAGAAAACTCCTGTTAGGAAGTAAAAACTATGGTGGGGATGGCACCCACAAAACTTCACTATCTGCAGAATGGAAAGGAGCCGGTTAAGGCTTACAATTTGATCACTTCTGATGATATACCCTATTAGGAGTATTAAGGTGGAGACCTGTTAAGAGCTTTAGCAACACTGATTTAAGTGTGCTCCTAGTTATGAGATTTATAATAGGATGGTTAAGCCCACCTTCCTTGAAAGGATTTTATTAGTGTACTACACTTGTTAGAATGAGTACAAATGTTTATCTGACTGTATGAAATCTACTATTTCTGATTTACAAATCTATTAAAGCTTTTACAATAATAATATCACCTTAAGTGATTGATGAATACATTTTCTCTGCTTGTCGGTAGCCTATGTTCTGTTCTTGAAAATTGATTTGATTCTGTTTGTGTTCTTCTGGATGAATTCTCTATCTGGTCTTTAGTTGCTCTCTGTGGCTACTACCTTCATTGATCAACAAACAACCATTCTCAATGGATTGAGCACCTATTTATACAAGTATTTGACCTATCTTGGAATTCACATTTTACAATGTTAACTCTTAGATCCAAGGTTTTCAACTTGACCTTGATCTTTAGTTTGCATGTTTTAAAACAGTAAAACTAATTAAAACAATAACAATTACATTGCTTCCTCCGCACATAATGGATTTAAAAGCAAATCAAGAAGCTATAAATACAAATTTAGTGATTTATCTGACGTGGAAAGTCAGATCCACTTTTTTCGGGATGTAACTGACTATCAGTTCTTGGTCGTCGGTTTGAACTTGACGTCTGTCGACATTCCTTGACTGAACTGTTTGTCGGGTTCCCTGTATCTATCGGGTTCCTCTCTTTCTTGTTCCGTCGGGTAGCACCTCGTCGGGTTTCTTTTACCTTTTTGTCATCAGATAACACTTAACAATGTTTTACGGGTAACCTCGGCGTCAGATAGTACTATGCCCTGTCTGTCGGTGTAGAGTAAACCGATGGTGTAGATCATGTTTTTCTCTAAGTATACTAATGGAAAAATATAATGTCTTCAATCTCCCCCTTTGACATTAGTATCAAAAAATGATATGTGCATGATATTAAACTCTTTTGGTATGTATACACCATGTTTATATCCTTGTCATAATATGACTCCCCCTAATTGTGTGCACCGGTATAGTATATGTATATCTACATGTATACTATTCATTCTCTATATGTACATTATTTCCCCTTTCTTTACTATACATATGATTTCCTCCTTTTAACTGAGGTGAGTGTGAACATATTAAATTCCCCCTTTCTTTGATACTGATGACAAAAATGCACAACTTATAATATGTCAAATTGTGACAAAGATGTGCAACTTACAATGTGTCAAAAATGTTAGAATGGGTTTTTTTGATATCTTCCAACAGTTTCTCCTATTGTTCTTTCAAATTATCTAGTGTCGTGTGTTGCAGCTCTAGTCTTGCGTGCATATCATAAATGTTGTCTAGGACATACATTTCCGGGGTGGCAATTAGAGTATTTTCCTGTGTCATATTTTGTTGCAGGAGTGTAAGTGTCAGTAAGAGATTAACTTGGAGCTCATTGACCTCATCTCAATACTTCATCTCTGCAAACTGTATGTCTTGTCTTTATTTTCTAGCTTATATGATTTGTTCATTGTGCAATTTAAGTGCTTCTTTTGTGCTGGCTAGACTCTGTGCACTGGACTTAAGATCAACATCTATTTTTTCTATCTTGTCGGTATACTCCTGAGTGAGTAGATCTAAAGTGCACAATTTCTTTATTAAGGTAACAAATTCTGATAGAATTGGATCAATTGTACTTAGAAATTTAGATAGCTTGACCTTTTTCAGTGCCACTTCCTGACTTATTTTCTCTGCGATCTTGAATTCATAATTTTGTTCAAGTCTCTCTTCCATAACCTTCTCAGCATCGGTATTCTGAGATGCTATTGCATCTATGAGTATGACCAGTTGATCAAGCATTGGAGCTTTTTGATCAATATCTATGTCTGGTACAATCTATTGAAGTATATTTCTTGCTACTTCCAGTACCTTGGCCTCTTTTTCCACTCTCTTTAGTTTGTCTTGAATAGCTTTTCTTTCACAGAGCTTTGCATATTTTTTCAATGCAGTCAGATCCAATGTTCTTGGATCACAAATTGGAATCTCAATAATTTCATCCAGAGTTACTGGATTCTTATTCTTTCCTTTCTTCTTCTTTGAGATTTGAGGGGATGCAGATGTATAAACTACCATAGCTAGTTCATTTGTTTGTTCTGAATTACTTGGTGAAGGTTTTTTAGAAGATGCATCTTGTGTCTTTTTCTCAGTGGGCACTTGTTGGTTATGTGAAGATGTCTCTTCATTAACCTTGGGTGTTTCTGCAGAATGTGCTCCTGATTTATTTTCCAGCTCATCCTTCTTTGCTTCTTCACCTTTCTCTGAAGGTTTGTCCCCTGTTTCCTTTTGAGTTTCTTCCTTATGCTGATCAGTAGATGTATCTTTCTGATCATCAGTTGCAGCTTTCTCTACAGTTATATCTATTGTTCCTTTGGCTTCTCCATTACCCTTGTCTTTGGGTGTGCTTGTTTCATTTTCATTTGATCCCTTGTTGCCCTCTAGTATGTTTATTGCCTTCATTAGGACAGGCATGTTACTTTGAGTTGTGGCTTGGGCTTTGTTAGTATCGATGTCCTACTCATTAGTTAGAGCCTTGTCAGCAGTGACATCCTCATCTTTTTGTATATCTTCTGTAGGGTCTTTCACTTTTGAGTGCATGATTGAAGTGTCCTGCACTTGTTCATCGGCAATGTCAACTATCTTACCATCTGATGTCTGCAATACTTGATAGCTTTGTTTATCCTTAAGTGTGATAAATATTACATCATCTTTCTTCTTTGGATCATTGTCAGAATCAAAGTTAGTGATAAATTGGATATTATCATCCATGCCTGTATCTAAGTTAATAGGCTCATCATCACTTTCTTGATTGTCCAGAGAAATATGATGAGGACTTGCATTATCTGTCTCCTCCTCTCTATGAGGTATTTTTGTGAGATGTAATTGTTTCTCATCACTTTTTGACTCTACCAGTAGATCTAGGAGTTGTCTCCATTTAGTTTCTGTCATTGAATCTAGTTCTATAAACTTGTTCTCTAGTACTTTGTAAGCCCTTATTTTGGCTACAAAATTACTTGAGTGTTTCTTTAGTACTTCTTTTATCTCTTCAACTTTGGATTTAGGAGGCATCAGTCTCACAAGTATCATTACTCTTGCTTCTCTCTCTGTTTTCAAGGCATATGACCATTGTTGGTATATCCTTTTACCTAGCTCGTTAGGTATTTGATTTACAAATTCTGTCGGGGCATACTTGTTTTTTATCATTGATTTTATGAATGCCTCTTGTATTTTATTCTGATCCTCTGGATTTAGTGTATCCCATTGTCTGATCTTTATATCAGTCATTGTTCCATGAGTAGCAATTCATTTGGTAGCTTCATCTACCGTTTGATTTCTAAAGTTCTTCTTCACTATATCATGCTCATCATCTTTAGTGTCATCCAAGTCAGCCTTTGTCCTAACAAACCTTTTCCTCTTCTTTGGTGGTGTGGTTTTGATAGTTTGTTGTCTTGTTATTTTTGCTGGATGCTTCCTCATATAGGTCCTTACTTGACCTTTCTTAAGTGGTGTGGTATCGGTTGCAGCAGTTTGACTTCTTGTCCTTTGCTTCTTTGCAAGAGGTGGAGATAGAGGTGTATCAGATTCAGTAGCCTCTGTATCTGATTTCTTTTCTTCTAGTTCTTCACCGATGGTGTTCTATTCATTAGTTTCCTCTTGTAGATCATTCTCTTCCTCTGTGACCGATAGAATCTTCTTGAGATTCTCAACCATTTTATCCTTTTTGTTTATAGTCTTCTTGACTTCTAGGCCTTGTTTTATCTTAGATTTGGCCTCCTCATATGTTTTAAAACTTGGTTGTTTCTTATCAACCGGCTCATTGATCAGTGCCTCAATTGCACTTGTAGCTTGATCAATATTGATCTCATAGTCCAATGGTGCTAACCAAGTTGTTCTTGGTACAACTGATTTGATATGTGTGTAGTCTGTGTCTGCCATAAAACATATCTCATCTTTATGTTTTTCAACTATTTGTTCAGGAATCCTAGTTCTTTCCATCATCTTTTCCTTGAACTCAAGGAAGTATGCAAACATAATAGACTCAAATTTGTCTCCTAGTAACTTAATTAGTTCACTAATCTGTTGGGTTACTGGTTTGGTAGTGTCCCATACAACTTTTCCTATTGAAGGAAAGCGTTCTTGAAAATAGAAAAATGTACACATGATAAGTGATCCAAACTTAAATGTGTTGCTCTTTGTAGACCTGGTTTTGATCATATTCTTATCAAGTTGTTTCAATAGGATCTCACATAGATCCATCTAAATTCCTTTTGTTACAATCTTGTAAGCTGTGCTTACTGTTGTTGCAAAAATGTTGTTCAGTCTGCTAGCCTGAAAGATTTTGTACCCAATAACACATGCACCAAATTTTAGCTCTTCGTCAGTGATTGTGTTCACTTTGAGACCTCTGTTGTCTCCTTCTGCATTGGTGAGTTTTGTAACTTCTTTCATGGGTGGATGCTTGTGTGCCCTAGGCTTGTCAGTTATCAGATAACCAGTGACAGCGTGAAGAACATCCTTGGTTATTTTTTTGGGTTGGTCTAGCCATAGTTTGCTATCATGCATCCTTCTCAAGACTAACCTAATCCATTCTATTTTGAATTCCCTCAGGAAATGTAGGGCATTGGTTAACCCTTTGACCTCCAAGTTTTTGTGCTCTTCTTTTAGTTTTCCTTCGAAATCACATAGCTTATTAAAAGATTCATCCATTTCAAGATCACCTATTTATGTGATCTTGCAGTGAATATAAGACCTAACATCTTCTATGAGAAAAAACTCTAGGTGTTATTTTTGAAAATGTGTCTGCTTCATCGGGTTTTGATGCAATTTCTGGGCATATTTTGTATGTAGGTTCTACACACATACTATTATTGATCAGATTCACCATATTCTTCTCATTCTTCATCTTAGCGGTTCTTGAGGTTGTTGCCATTGTATTTCAAGTATTTAGGGTATTCTCAAAATTAGGGCTTTCTTGATAAAACAATGACAGAGATCTTTCGATGCCTTTGGTACTTACTTCAATTTGCAATAGTGATGAAACATCTATTTGTTGCTGTGCTGAATTGATCTGGGGACACTTCTGCCTTTTGCTCTTTAATCACTTGGTTTTCAATCTTCTTTCTCTTCAATCAAAGGTGAAAATAAAGTTGTCCCGTCGACTATTTATAGACTTTTTGACCTAAGTCTTTGCATTAAATGCTCAACAAATCATCAGGTCGTGAAGATGGGTTTCGTTGGGAGGACATTTCAAATCATTATTGGTGAAGACATGATTCTTTAGGATAGTTTTTAACCATTTCTCTTTTATCGATAGATATCGGTATTTTGTCACGGAAACTTCTAAACTTTGCTTGTTTACCGACAGTCATCGGGTTACATTGGTAATTTACCATTTTTACTAGTTGACCGAAAATTTCCGGTAAGTGTAAACAACTCATTATTATGTTCACCAATGATTTTTAATAAGTATTTACCGATGGTGTTGCATTCTTAGATTTGTAACAAGTAAAGTAATATGCATCTTTGGTTCATGCAGATTTTGACTATCTATTAATTTGTATAATGGAACTGATGCAAAATATGACTTAGTATAGTGCAGTTCCATACTTACTTGTTTAGCTTAAGTGGGGTTGGTGGTGTCACCAAATCCATTGGATGGGGTGTCATCATTTGCATTACTTGGCTTAGCTTCATCATTGTTTGAATCTTTTATCCACATTTTGTCTCTTTCCCTCTGGATATCTTCAATGGTGTTTCCATTGGGATATGTGTTTGTCTCTGTCAATCGGTCTTTGCAATCTTTCTTGAGGTGACCAACTTTATGATAGTGTAAGCATGTCATTCTGGGGTTTGACCAGCCTCTAGACCTTTTGGTCTATGCTCTCATGGAGTTTGTAGCAATGTGACCATATCTACCACATTTTGTACAGTTTGTCCAAGTGTTGTAATCCCATACATATTGATTACCGATTCTCTTTTGTTGATAAGAAACTTTTTAACCTTTTGGCTTCCACGCTTGATTTTTATTTTTCTAGGATTCTTCAGATGTGTGCCCATTCATCTTGCATGTAGGATAGTATTTGTCCATGTAGGTTTCCTTCTTTGGATTTTCTATCTTGCTCTTGCATTCATAAGCCTTATGTCCTTTCTTGTTACATTTATAACATAATCCTATGAATGAGATGTAGGTGTAGATTTAGGAGTACCTTTCATTTTACCTCTGCATACATTTGATGTGTGCCCTTGCTTTCCACAGTGCTTGCATGTCATCTTTCTTGGTCTTGGATTTTCATAGACATTATTTGGATTTGATGATTCTCCATTTTTGGTAAAGCCTATACTGTTGTTGTTGTTGACTCTTTGTTGTCCTTCAAGAAAGTCATCCATTCTTTTATTTCTTTCTTCAACCTTTCTAATAATCTCATTATGTTGTTGCTGAATTCTAACCTCATGCTTTAGATTTTCATTTTCTTCTCTTAGTTCAACGATAGTCTATATTCTTTCAATGAGTTCCACATTTATTATGTTTGCTTCTTGACTCATAAGGATAATATGATTTGTGAGATCATGATGATGCTCAACATGTCTTTGAATTTCCATTTCCTTTTCTTATAGTTTCTCTGAAATATTCCTTCTATCATCAATAGCAAGTGTTCTTTCTGTTTCAGCTTGTCTGGCAGAACTCATCACATCAATCATTCTTACCATCTGGGTCTCTTGACTGATTTGCAGCATCTTTATTTGCTCTGTCAGATGTTGATTGAGCTCTTTTAGATTTGTGATGTTCTCTTGTGATGTATATGATGTATTACTTGCATTCGATCCCGAAGATTCAAAGAAATCTGGAATCTCTTCTTCTTGATAGTCTTTTTCATTGTTCTGGGTAGCCATATCTTTTCTTTCATCCAACAACTCTCTCATCTTGATTCTTGCTTCTTTATACTGTTCATAGAACATCTGTATCTCAAGCATTTTTTTCTCAATATTCTTATCAAGTTTGTACTTCTCTATTGTATAACCTTTTCTCTCAAGCCTTTAAGATTTCCAAGAAGAGACTTAGCTCTCATACCAATTGTTGGAATTAATGGGAAGTAGTACTGAGAGGGGAGGGGTGAATCATTACCTCTAAAACTTTTAACACCTTTAACAATTCATCATTAGTAATCATTCAATTATGTATTACCAACCATTAATTTTATTCTTTCTTATGCATGTATTGTTTGATCACAATCTTTAATAGTTTTCAACAGTCATAGAAACATTCATGAAATTGATGAACACATAACACAAGATATGGTATCGCAGAAAACTCCTTTTAGGAAGTAAAAACTACGATGGGGATGGCACCAACAAAACTTCACTATCTACATAATGGAAGGGAGATGGTTAAGGCTTACAATTTGATCACTTCTGATAATCTACCCTGTTAGGATTATTAAGGTGGAGACCTGTTAAGATCTACTGTATTAAGAGCTTTAGCAACACTGATTTAAGTGTGCACTCAGTTATGAGATTTACAATAGGATGGTTAAGCCCACCTTCCTTGAAAGGATTTCATTAGTGTACTATACTTGTTAGAATGAGTACAAATGTTTATTTAACTATATGCAATCTACTATTTCTGATTTACAAATCCATTAAAGCTTTTACAATAATATTATCAACTTAATTGATTGATGAATACCTTTTCTCTTCTTGTCAGTAGCCTCTATTCTATTCTTGAAAACTGATTTGACTCTGTTTGTGTTCTTCTGGATGAATTCTCTATCTGGTCTTTAGTTTCTCTTCATGGTTACTACCTTCATTGATCAACAACCATTCTCAATGGATTGAGAACCTATTTATACAAGTATTTGACCTATCTTGGAATTCACATTTTACAATGTTAACTCTTAGATCCAAGGTTTTCAACTTGACCTCGATCTTTAGTTTGCATGTTTTAAAATAGTAAAACTATTTTACAAAATAACAATTACATTTCTTCCTCCACACATAATGGATTTAAAAGCAAATTAAGAAGCTATAAATACAACTTCAGTGATTTATTTGATGTGGAAAGTCAGATCCACTTTTTGCAGGATGTAACTGACTGTCAGTTCTTGGTCATCAGTTTGAACTTGCAATCTATCGGCGTTCCTTGACTGAACTAATCACCGGGCTCTTTGTATCTGTCAGGTTCCTCTCTTTTTTTTTTCATCGGGTAGAACTATTGTTACTCGTCGGGATTCTTTTACCTTTTTGTCATTGAATAACACTTAACAATGTTTGTCGGGTAACCTTGGCATCGTATAGTGTTGTGCCCCGTCTGTCGGTGTAGAGTAAACCGATGGTGCAGATCATGTTTTTCTCTAAGTATACTAATGGAAAATATAATGCCTTCAACTGCTTCTAATGGTGTTGTAGTATTGGAATGGGTTGGGATCTTCCTTAATGATTATTTCTACTCCCTGGTATAGGAGCTTGATGCACTAATGATAGGTAGAGGGTACAACTTGCATCTCATGGATCCATGGTCTTCCCAGTAACATGTTATATCCTAACTCTAGGTCTAGCATTTGGAACGAAGTGTTCTTGATGACTGGGCCTATTCAGACTGGTAGTATAATGATACTTTTGGAAGACCTTTCTTCTTTATCATAGGACCTGACATAGATTCTCCTCATGAGATCAATGCTGGATTCAGAATATCCCAAGTTTTTGATTACTTTCAAAGTACATATGTTTAATATAGCTCCACCATCAATGGGGACCATACAGATCATGTGTTTGTGAACTTGGATGAGCAAGTGCAAGGGATCTTTATGCAAAGGCTCATGCGGCGACACGTCATGGTCCATAAAGGTTGCTTCTTGTTGGCATATATGTGGCTCACCATGGTTTTAAATATTTTTGGAGTTATGTCCCTTGGGATAGCTGCATTTTTGAGTGCTTGGTCAAGAGATTGCTTGTGCTGCAGGGATATGCATAAAAGGTCAAACATAGATATTTGGGTAGGTGTGCGCTTTAGCTGATCCACAAGATTGGTCTATGGGTCAAAGGTTGTTGGAGGATTAGCTGGTATAGAAAATGTGGAGGGCACTCCTTGTAATACAACCTTGGAACGACGCATGGTGACAACACATTTAGCATTTGGGTCTCTGATAGTAATAGTAGCCACATGACTATCTGAAGGATTGATGTAGTTGATGGTGTTATCAAAATTATCATAGGTGTAAATCACTTGTTTTGACTCTCCACCAGACCCCAAGGATTTTTCTTTGTTATGATCATGGAATGTGTCAATGAATATTGTATGATCAGTCATACCCTTGGATTGGGCATTTGTGACATCAATAACCCCTGTGTCAATAAGTTCTTGAATGGCATTTTCAATCGATAGCAGTTGGGTGTCTTGTGTCATTTTATCTGATGAAATTTGCAAAATTCATTATCGTTGCACCACTTTGGTTTTACAATACCATATTTGTATTCTCTGATTTCTGACAGAGTGATAGTATTGGATTGTATTAACTTTCTTAGGGCTAACTCTATTGACTCCCCCAATGGTTTCTAGTCTCGTTTAGGAAACATAAACCGTTGTGGGCATTGTGCGGGGGTTTGAATGTTGGACATGGCTGCTACTTGAATAGGGGGTAGTTGGTTCTCATTATGTATTTGTTGAGTGGGCACCATGAGTTTTTTGTTTTCCATAGGTTCTCATTATAACGACACCTTTGGTTGAGCGTAGTTGACCATCTTTACATCAATGACATGGTCACTAGTGACATTTTTGTTCTTGTTCTACCACTTGGATTTATCTATTGTAGTTTTGTTCATGTTTGTCTAGGTAGGGTCTACAAGGATACCTCTTTTGACCAGGTTTTTCTCACAACAAACTCCTCATTCGATGTGTTTCTTGAAGTTAGGAGCCAGCTGCAATTCTATGGTAAATGAAATATCTGGGATCAGATTGTCAATGAACATGACTATGAGGCCTTTCTTGGGCATGTCATATGTTATTCTATTTGCAGTGTTCCTCCACCTTTGTAGGAATTTCACAAAGGATTCTCCATCTTTCTGTTTAATTTCACAGAGGTCCTTGATGTTGACCTTGCATTAGATATTGTGATGGAAGTGAACAATGAATTTTTCAGCTAACTCTCCCTAAGACAAAATTCCAAGAGGTAAGTGTGATAACCATTCCGTTGCTGGTTTGGCTAGACTTTATGGGAATAGTCGTATTAGGTATGTTTCATCACGTGCAACCTCAATGAAACTGGCAATGAAATCTCTGATATGTTCTACAGGGTTTGTGTTGCCTCTTTATTTGTCAAACATTGGTACTGAGAAATGAGTGGGAAACGAAAACATGTGCAATGAATGATCAAAGGGGTATGAGTACGAATCCTCTGCGATGTAGGACTTGGTTTTCCCCTGATTTTGCATGTCCATCATTTGGGTTCGTAGACTTTGCACTTGCTGTATTAACATGTCTATCTGAGATTGAGGAACATTGGCGGCATTGAATCAATGTGTCGTGGTAGGTATTGTGTGCTGAAAATGTGACACACTTCTATGAGTCATTATATTCAAGATTTCTCAAGAATGAGGTCTCAAATGGTGACTCATAGCTCCCTATTCATGGAGTGGAAGGGTTTTTAATGGAGACCCTCAGTTTAGACCTATTTATGCCCATGCAAGTACACCATGAAGTGAGATATTCAAAGAGAAAGAGAAAGAATGCTAGTCTCCATGATCACCAAATATGCATGCAAATGAAAAACTATTCTATATGATAACAATGCATGAAAACAAACTAATCTATATGATAACAATGCATGAAAGGATATATGCAAGCTGATCTATGAAAGAAATATGAATCTAAATTAACATGAATCTACTCTAAATGGATTGCCATGAATGCATGAGAGAAGAAGACAAGAAGAAGAAGTTGCATGGTTATAGCTCAAATGCTCAAACTCTCCTCCAAAATCACTTTCCAAACTTGCAGCATAACAATAGCATAAAAGTGTATATCTAAATGAGAAGGAGAGGTTTCCTTTTAAAGAGAAATGGACGATAGAGATTAAGAGGTAAAAAGCAATGAGCAATGGTGGAGATTAAACCTTGGTTGATCCATGTGATCATATGTTCAAAAGTCAAAATCAAAGGCTATGATTAAGAGGCAAAAAACCCACCACTTAGGAATATGTGTGAAGAAAAAGGAGCTTTTATTTATTTTTATTTAATTTATTTCCTTTTTCAACACAAAGAGGGATTTAAGTGGGGGTTTTATTTATTTAATTAAAAGAGGGATTTTCTTTTAATTAAATAAGATTATTTTATTTAATTAAAATGGGGATTTTAATTAAATAAGATAAGATTATTTAATTAAGAGAGATTTTAATTAAATAAGATAAGATTATTTAATTAAAAGAGATTTTAATTAAATAAGATTATTTTATTTAATAAAAAGCGATTGTTTTCTTTTAATTAAATAAGATTTGACGAAATGATCAAACCGTAGGAAATATTGAAATAATTGAATTAATTATGATTTGATCAAGGACATTGATTTGAATTAAAATGTTGCAAAACATTGATTCAGGAATTTGATAAATTGATTGTGTCATTTGATAAATTGAAGAATGGGGACCCATAGTCTAGGTGACCATTTTAGGGTGCATACATTTGCCCCTCTTTGACCAATGTGTGATATTTATGGGAACACATGTAGTCAAAGAATGCAATTGAATTGTGAGATCTATTTGGGATCAAAAAACAAGCCAGACGTGTGATCGACGGACAATAACACATCAGGAAAAAGATAAGTTGTTTGAAAAAGACAAGGTCAACACCCCTATAAATAGGTAATTTACATGTCCAAGATAATAATATCAAGCAAGGTTGCCCCAAGTGGAGGAAATGATAGGATTGATAAAGCTGAATCAAGGATTGAAGTTTGATAGGTACTACCCCCTTGTGATCAAAATCAAAATGAGATAGAGGAGAAAAAAAAATTGATAAATTTGATCAAATCAAAGTAAAGATAAGGTTCTTGATGTAAGATGAAAGATATAAGGATCACAGAACCAAGGTAGATCATCATGCACGAAAGATTATGCCCCAAGGTTGAATTAGAAGAAAAGAAGTGGGGTGAAAGTGAATGGAAGATAAAAGTTTGGAAGAGGTGGAAAGAAATGGAGAGAAGAAAGAGAATTTTCCTTAAGAAAGAGAATGCCCCAAAATTAAGCAACTATTTAAGATGGAAAATTTTTATTGAGATCACGAAAGAAGATAAGGAAATGAACATCAAACATGATCACAGTTGATTAAAAGTCCACAAGAAAGATGAAGGAAACCCTCTCAAAATCATAATGCATCCTAAAAATGCAAATTAACATGAAGTCTAACAATGAAAGCTACATGAAAATGCAAAGGTGTACTTTCAATAGAACAATTGTAGCATAGGAATTTGTGTTCATCATTCATTAGAGAATGTTAAGGAACTTATTTCCATCATTGGGCCATTATTAAAGGACATTGGAAAATCACACAATCATCAATAGTCACAAGCGCAACTATGAGGATATGAATGTGATTTATATTAGATTGGAATGTGGAAAGATTCTAACATAAGAATCAAAGACATAAAGGTCAAGATGAATTCGATATTAGCTTACCCAATTTAATGTAGCAAAACCACATAGATGTCGGGATGACCAGAAGAACGATTGTGCAAAAACAATCAAGGATGAAGCCTCAAATCTCCTAAGTATTTCAAGGAAACAACAAGAGACACTCAAGAGTTTCAAGACCACACCCATAAGCAGAAAGAAAATAAAAACATGTCCCATGCCCCAAGTCCTCTAGCTATGCATCTCGGAGAGACTTATTAGACAAGGACACTCAACGAAATCAATAACAGTCAGCACACAAAGAAAAGATCATGACATAGCTCAAGCATTAAGTGTTGTGTTTAAAAATTTAAGTGTGTTAACTAATACTGAGTTCCGAGGATAACGATCGAATGCTTGCAAGTAGGTAAGACCACATGACAAAACTGGGTAAGACCAAACCGATAAGTGTTGAAAAACACTCGATGTCAGGGGTTGTATTGAAAAATATAGTTGGGGTGGTATTGAAAAACACCGTTTGTGAGGCCTCCTAAAGACTAACGCATCAAAGAGACCAAAGCTAACACAGTTATGCCCTCTAGACAAAGATAAAGACCAATTCTAGACTGAGGCAACAAGGACAAGGCATGATGGAGAAAGGCTAAGCGTCGAGGACACACACTAAGAAATAGGGTTGCAAAGGCCTCAAGTAGCACCCATTTCTAGGTTTTCACAACTTGATTACAATTTTTTTCTACCAAGGCACATGTTTCCAGGTTTTCACCAAGGCACTTTTTCTATTTTTTTTTAATTTTTTAATTTTTTTGTTTTTTGGTATTTTTGAAATATCGAATTTTTTTGGAGATACATCAAAGCACCTATTGCTAGGTTTTCACTAAGATGATCATTTTTTCAGGACATTTTCTGATTTTTAGAATTTTTGACAATATATCATTTGTTGAGATTTTTTCATGATCAATAAGTATGTACAAAGGATGCCCCCAGATAGAATGGGCATCATGGATAGCACTTCTTCAAGTGCAAGACATTGATAGGATCAGGGAGATTCTCTCCCTCTTCTGTAGATAGTAAATAAGCACCCAACCCAAAAGTTGTCGTAATGATGTAAGGTCCAAGCCAATTAGGTTCAAATTTGCCCTTTTGATCTCTATGCTATTGATTCTTAGGATTTTCACATAGGACTAGATCTCCCACTTGGAATTCTCTAGGGAAAACCTTTTTGTTGAAGGCTTTGGACATGCGCTTTTGATAAACCCTCATATGGTCAAATGATGCTTGATGTTTCTCATCTAGAAGTTCTAACTCTTGAAGTCTCATGGCACAACAATCTTCATCTGTAACTAGACCTTTGAGGGCAAATCTAAGTGAAGGAATCTCAACCTCCAAAGGTAACACTGCTTCAACACCATATGCAGGGCAAAAGGAGTAGCCCTAGTAGGAGTATGAATACTCATTCTATAGGCCCACAAATCTGAATTTATCTGTAAGTGCCAATATCTACCATTCTTACAGACTGTTCTATGTAAGATTTTAAGAATGGTTTTGTTTGGTGCCTCTGCTTGACCATTTCCTTGCGGGAAGTAAATGGAGGACCAATTTTGTTTAATCTTGAATTTATTGTAGATTTGCTTAAGGTCCTTATTTTTGAACTGGCCTTTGTTGTCAGTGATAATCTCGGAAGGCACTCCATATCAACAGATGATATGGTTCAGAATGAATAGAGAGACTTTCTTGCCCGAGGCAACAGAAAGTGGGACAACTTCTACCCATTTAGTGAAGTAATCAATAGTAGTGATAATAAACTTGTGTCCAACTGATGAGATGGGATGAATCTGTCCAACAAGATCAAAGGTCCAGCACTGAAATGGCCAATGAGATATAGAAGGAATGAGCTCCCTGCCTGGAGCATGTATCAGGTTACCATGTTTTTGACACTTTCCACATGAATTTGCAAAATCTACTGCGTCAATATGCATCGTAGGCCAATAGTACCCTACCCTAAGCAACCTTCGAGCCATGGAAAGACCATTGGAATGTCCCCCACAGATGCCCTCATGGATGTCAACTAATGCTTGGTCAGATTCTTCCTTTTCTAAGCATTTAAAAAGTGTTCCATCTAGACCCCCTATACAAATCACCAGAGATAAGGGAATGGTGAGAGGCATTTTGGGTAAGGTTTTTGTGTTCAGATCGGTTAAAGGTTTCAGGTATAATTCCATCATGAAGGTATGAGTAAATGGCACCATAATGGGATGACTCATGACCAACAAGGGTAAAAATGACATGGTTTTCTTGGGAGTCATAGATAGGGTGATGTAGATCTTCCTCAAGGAATTCAAATCTGGATTCATTTTGCTCTAACTGAAGGAGTGAAGCAAGTATAGCCATAGTGTCAGCTACTTTTTTTTCTGCTCTAGGGATTTGCTGAAATGTGACGAATGTGAAGTATCATTTCAAGGAATTAACCATTTGCTTGTAAGGTACCAGTTTCTCATTTTTTGTTTGATAGTCATCATTAACTTGGTTGATTATCAGCTGTGAATCGTCATATATGTGTAGCTCTGTGATTCTCCATTTTATGGCCATCTTATGTCCATTTGTCAAAGCTTCATATTCAATAATGTTGTTTGTACATGGGAACAATAACTTGTAAGACTTAGGAATCGTGTACCTGTGAGGAGAAACAAACAACATTTTCAATATTTTCACTAAAGATCTATCTTGAAAGTAGCTAGGGAGACGATCAAGAACCTCATCCTTAGGCGCCTCAGATAGGTTTTCACCTTTGGATACATCATTTATTTTTAATTTTTTTTCTTCTGACACCGCCACACAATGGTTTTCTCCATCAGAATTCCTATTATTTTGACTTTCTTTTCTTTTTATCTTGTGACTAAGGTACTTGATGTCTAGCTCTGTCATGCTGGTAGTCGGTTCGCTGGTGGAAGAGACTATGGGTTCAAGGGCATTCAAGTAACATGCTATCTCATAATCATTTTGAAACTTTAAGAGCTCAGGTTCTTGATAGCGTTGGGATCAATCAATGAGGTCAGGATGAACAAGGGGTAAGTCAATGATTGGTTCAAGGTTATAAATGTGAATGATATTATCACCGGAGATTGAAGAGTCGAAGTCTGTCCAGTACCCTTCTAAGCTACCCAAACTGGGATTCATCCTAACAAGTGAATAATCATCCAGTAACCTATCAAATATCATCAGAAATCTTGTTCATAGACCTATCATCAGAATCCTTTCACTGAATAGGTCACTGAACCAACTTTTTGACGATATCTGGTTTGCCAAAAACGGAGTCCGGATGAGCCAGATATGACTCCCGGAAGGAAAAAATAGACATCGGACTTTGACAAAAAAAATGCTATCAAAATAGTAGAACCCAAACCCCTAACCTCCATCATTGGAAAGTGCTTAGAAAGAGCTTTCCGACGGTATATAAAAGTCAGAAAAAGACCCCCGGATGCTCAAGATAGAGTAAAAACAGTCCCGGGGGTCAAAAGGGCCTCAAAAAAACAAAATTAAGCCCCTGGGGCTGCAAAAATCCTGGCCCCTGGGCGCCATATGACTGTGGGATAAAGAAAGGGGGCCGGGCTGGAGCCCCTGGTCCGTAATAGGACCAGCCGCTAGGATTAATTTCCCGCGGGGGCTATCAAAAGGCCCGCCACCAGCGGAGCTGGCGGAGTGGCATAGAAGAGCTGGCAGGGTGGCGCAGGAACAGAGCCCAAGAGGTGGGCGGTGCATGGATGCTGGTGGCGGTGTGGCCGTAGGGGTGGCTGGGGCCGGAGGGGCCGAGACCGGTGGAGCGGCGGCGAGGGCCGCGGAGGGCGGCTGGTGGTCGGGGCGCGGAACACGCAGAGAAGAAGAGGGCACTGCCAGCGGAGGCCGAGCCCCGGTGGGGTGGTGGCGGTCTGGCGGTGGCACCTTTTCAAAACCACAGCCTGCGCCAAAAAACCGTTGAAAAATAACATTTTTTTTTTAAATTTTTTTGATTTTTGCCTTGGTTTCTATGTCGTACAGCACAAGAACCAAAATTTTTTTTGCCTCCAGAGTCCAGATGTCCAAAATGGACAATTTTTATATGTTTTCTTGGGTTTTTGGGCGCTCTGAGCTCAATGGAGATGTCCATTTGAGCTCAAAGTGACCAGAAACAAAACCCTAAACAAAAAATACATAAAAAACCTCTGAAACCCTTGGAAACCTTCTACTTCTGGCACGCTTCAACGAAACATGAACAACGAACATTAGGAGAGCTTTGATACCATGTTAGATTTGATAAGGACAAATCCTCCTAAGAACACCTGCATGCAAGACTGTCACATGAAGACGCAAAACACAGAAGATAGAAGAACAGCTATGGCGGCCAAAAGGCCAGAGATGAGATATTCATGTTGACAGAAATAAAACTTCTATATTATCAACAATGGTGAATAGAATACAATCTCAATATGAAATGCAAAGTGGTGAGTCCTTATAAAAGGATACCAAAACCCTAAAGGTGAAAACCCTAAAGAATTATAAAGCTTCCTAAGTATAACTTAAGCATAGAGTAAATAGACTAATAATTAAATGATTTAATTATTAGCTATACTATGACTACTCTAACAGAATCCACACTCTACCAAGTAAGATATTATACGCAAGGGGACCAACATCAACTATTTGAAATAAAATGTCTTTTCCAACAGGGCCAATCGTAACAGGAAGTATGGAGAACCCCTTGGAACTTCTTTCTGCCTCATCATAGGCTTTGATAGTGATCCTTTTCCTGGTATCTATGAGTTTTTCCAAATAACCCAACGCTTTCAAAAAACTAAAGGAACAGATATTAATCCCAACACCCCCATCTATCAACACGCGCTTAACATGGGTTTTGTGGATCATGACCTCAATATGAAGAGAAAGATTGTGCGGGTGGCTCAAAGCTTTATCATCATCCTCCAAAAAGGTAAGGTAATGAGGGCTAGCAATGTGATTAACCATTTTCTGGAATTGATCAACATCTAAGTTGTTGGGGATGTTTGTCATGTGCAAAGCATCCTCAAGGACTTGCTTATATCTAGGGGACACTCTAAGAGCTCAAAGATCAAAATCTGAGCTGGGGTTCTTTGCAACTGATCAACAATACTATAGCTTGACTTAGGGTTAACTGTTGGTTTTGAGGTGACATTCTTGGATTCCACTTGCTTAGGTTTACTTGATTGACTCAAATTGAGTCCTCTAATGACAATGAAACCTTGACTTTGTGTGACAACATTGAAGGTTTGTGAGGACGCTCTAGAGTTAGGACCCCTTAGCACAAAAATGGGCTCTTCATCAAAGATAGGAGGAGAGTCCATGTCTAGATCATAACCATAGGGATCTTTACCCCTAATTATGTTGACATTTTCTTCTAAAAATTCAAACACGTTGATAGTATTCTCCGCATCTGTGTAGGTGTAATTAATCTCATCTTTTCCATTCTTAGCTTTAGAGGTTTCCCCCTTTTCATACTTGTGAAACAGTTCTTTGAATTCCTTATGATTGGCGTTGGTGTTCAATCCATCTATCTTAAGTTTTCCATTCTTAATGAGATCTTGAATAATATGCTTGAGTTTCCAGCAGTTTTCAATGTCATGTCCAATACCATTAAGAAACTTGCAAAAGGCCTTCTCATCCCACCAATGTGGCTTAACATTAGGTATATAATGTTTCGTGGGATCTTAAGGATGTGCAAGGTTGTTAGAAATAAGCATTTTCAAGACATCCTCATAAGAGTAACCAAGTTTTGAAAATTGACGCCTTTCTTTATTAGGCCTATCTTGGTATCTTGGCTTGCTCTCTTGTTGATTAGATGTATTGAGCTTCATGGCTTGAACAACACTAGACAAGTGGAGCACAATTTGATCTTTGGGTTGAGAGGAGTTTACAACTCCATCATTAACCACTTGTTTGTTCCTATTCTAGTGTGAGTTCTGCCCTTTATCCTTGTTAGAGTTGTTATTTTGACCATTTTTGTTGTTGTTGTTTCCATGCTTGGTAAAAATTCCTTTTTCTTTCAAAACATCCTCAATCCTATAGGCAGTTTCAACCATGGTGTCAGAGGAATCAAAAACCATCTTCCTAACTTCATACCGCATTTTGGGAACCAAGTTGCTAACAAGGATGTCAATCTTCTCATTTTCAAGAATGGTTCCAGAGTAGCGAGAGAATTGTCATCTCCACCTTTGCAAGAAAGTGACAAAGCATTCCCCTTGATTTTTATTTAAGTTACATAAGTATAATATGGTGATAGATCTTGAAAGATCATATGCAAAGTGTTGAACAAATCTGTGGACAAGCTCTTTGAAATTCTTAACAGGAGGAGTTATGTTGGTGAACCATTTTATCACTTTACCCTTAAGACTCCTTGGGAACAACCTCATAAGGTATGAGTCATCTTGATTGAACTCAAAACTTGTGGTATAAAATTGGCACACATGATCATGAGGATCTCCATTCCCATCATACTTGTCATATTGAGGGATCTCAACCTTTCTAGGGAAGTCTTTCATGTTAACAATTTTGTCAAAAGGATTAGGAAAAAATGAATCGAGTGAGAATGAATTCTTGGGTGCTAACATCTTTTGCATCATGCTCTTAAGTTGTTTGATCTCCTCTTCTTGAGATAGCCCTTGCTTCTTAATCTTTTTGTCAACATCAAATTTGTAGGGGACCCTAGCATCCTTGCTGATTAAACTCTCTAGGAACTTGTCTTTGTTTTTCTCTAAATATTTCTCCACATACTGCTGGAAGAGTGTTTCTTGTTGCATTTTCATGAAGTTTTTGGAGGTGAGGTCAAAACTTGAGCTACTACCCCCATATTTTGAACCATGATGAGCACGTTGTGAAGGTTGTTTTGAGTTCCTAGGAGGTGTTTGTCTCCTATAATAATAATGTCTTGAATCCCTTCTTCCTCTAGGGCTAGGAGATTGTGATGGCATCCTTGAACATCTTCCACTTCGTGGAGTCTCATGAGGAGTGGATGGAGGAGAGTTATTTCCACCACTAACACGTATGTTATTAAATTGGTCATTAAGTCACTGAGCCAAGAGTCTATCTTTCTCCTCCTGGAGAGATTTCTTTTCTATTTCCAACAAGATTTGTCTCTCCAACTCTAGGATTCTAAATTGCTCTTCCTTTTCATCTTGTTCATCTAGGAAGGCTTTCTTTTCATGCTCAATTCTCTTAAGTCTTTCACTCGTGTATCTTGAAGATGTTTTGGTGTGCATCTAAATATCTAGTTGAGATAAGGGGTGAAGCTGGTTGACTGTCACGAGAGGAACCGCCAAACAAAATGGTATCTCTATGTTTTGCAAATACGTCATCAAGGCGTTTATCCATGTCTTCCCTCTCTTGTTGAGTCATTGTGTAACTCATATCCATATCCAAGTGAGAAGATGCTAAGGGTGTGCCCAAATATCTAAGGTGACTCTTGGAATCAAACCAAACTTCTGAATTGTTCCTAGGTGATTGATCAAATATGGGTTCTTTTCCCTTACATTTTTGGCGAGTTTGAACTAAGGGATTAGGTTAAAGACTACTTGAGGTCATTTTCCTTGATCTAATTGATATCTTGTTGTAACTGGCATGAAATAAAATGTATTAGCTGATAGGACGACCCTAAGAAATGTTGGTACCAAACTAGGATAGTAAAGGCATTCAATTGTCCAAAAGAGAGGTGATAAGATAGAATTTTGCAAGGGGTGTAAACCAACACTGCCATAGAGGTGCCCATTGAACGGGTGAATAACCTAACACATATGGATCAGGAGGATGATTTACTCAAGTTATATTGATTGAAATTGAATTTGTATGAAAGTGAATGGACAAGAGATTACCAAAACTCTCCAAGTGTGTTATCAAAGAATCTAAAGGTTTATCTTCTCAACAAGGATGGTTTCTATCTCACCAACTCCAAGCAAGGTCACTTGTGAAATAAAAGATCACTAGTTCAAGAGGTAAAAATGCAAGAGTCCAAAGTGTAAACAAGCTTCTAACAGTGGGGTAAGTGACCTAATCTGATATGGATCAACCAAGGAAGACTAAAAATGACAGTATCACAAATTGGGCAAGTTGACAGTTTAACACTTAAGAATGCAGATTTGATGTTCATTTTGATGTTTGGTGTATCTTTTGATGTTTCACTCACGCAAGACACATTAAGTAGATTGTTTTTTGTAAATAGAACAGTCACTCCACAACCTAGGTAAGCTAGGGAAATATCTATTGAATTCCCACTTGAACCAAAGTTTAGCCACATCTACTCATAGCGAACAAATTAGAAGCTTGGAGGCACAGGATCCTCCTTACAGTGCACTCACTTCTCAGGCACACCAAGCTTTGAATCCCAAGGGAATCACTTCTCAAAGGACCATTGTCTCTGCTAAGAGCCGTGAAAATGTGAGACATCTTAGTTAGTCTTTGACCTTCCATGCCAATAGATAGAAGGTTTTGGGTCACTAAAACAAAGTTTGTAGTCAAGGCATTTGTTCAAGTGGTTGTGATCAAGTCATTTTCTCAATTGAGGGGGCTCTCCCAATCCTTTCAAAGCAAGGTTTTCACCTTAACAATGTAGGGACTTTAATGCACCAATAGGGTACTAGAAGAGATTTTGGTTGCCATAACAAATTCACACCTATCCACTGTCAGAATAATCACAATGGTATTTTTAATATACCAGTTCGGAAGGGCTTGGCTTTAGCCTATTACTGGTTGGGCAATCCACTCTCACTAGCTATATTAAAGCACTTGGGAGGTAGCCACACTAGAAGAATTATATGAGTTTCTCTTGCACCCAATATCCAAAAAGGAAAGGGGAGAGGATACATTCATATAATTCTTAGGATTACAATCTATAAGACACTTCAAATACATAAGAAAATGACAACAATGCTTCTAGATTTTTGATCATCCCAAAATGGTGAGAGCATAGTTTCCTAACATCATTACCATTCCTAAAATACCAAAATAGAAGTTCATTTTAGAAGTCTTTCATGTGGGTTCCTATTGTAATAAAATAAAACAAAATGCAAGTACAAATTTTAGCATGCTATCGATCAAGGCAACCTGCAAGATGATTTGTTAGTAGTCTTTATTTGAGTCTTCTTTTCAATGTCCTGAAAACCATATGTTAAGTTGTTTCAGAAATAAAAATTAGAAAAACACAGAAAACAGCCAACATTAGTGGTTAGATATGAAAATAAATTGTTAGGAGCAATAATAACTAGAAATTAATCTAAATGACAACTCATATCATGCATTGAACCATGTGAAAAATAAGTGCAAGCTAATCATTAAATGCCCTTTTTTTAATTTTGATTTTATGACCTAGTCAACAAGATTGGACCTATATGACATGAATTCGGATCCCAAACCCTAAATACAGAAAAGAGACCCCTGTTAAAAAATAGAGAGCTTTCCAAAAATGTTAGAATTTTAAAAAGATCTTTTCATTTGTTCCCTAGGGAGCCATTTTCCCAAAATAGACTAGTTTTCATAAATCGACCATATGAGCTATGATATTGCATCCAAATTTAAAACACAAAGAATGAATCCCCTTTAGAATTTAAATACCTTTTCAAAAATGTAAAAATTTCTGAAAAATATGCTGGTTTGTGCCAAAAATTATTTTTTTTTATAAAAAATAAAGAAAAAATTGTAAAAACTTCATGATACCTCAGAAAATCCTAAATTTTTTTACTGAAGCTTCTCTGATATGTCACCAACCTACAAAAAAACAATTCAGACCAAAACTTTAAGCTATTTTGGAGATATGATCAAATCTTTGAAAATATAGGGTTTTCATCTCCAAGCAAATCTACACAAGGGGGTTAGCTCCAAAAATTATCAAAACCAACATATAAAGGTGGGTTGCCCCATGGTGGGCGCCAAAAATGTGTGCTAAAAATGTGACACACTTCTAGGAGTCATTATATTCAAGATTGCTCAAGAATGAGGTCTCAAATGGTGACTCATAGCTCCCTATTCATGGAGTGCAAGGGTTTGTAATGGATGTCCTCAATTTAGACCTAGTTATGCTCATGCAAGTACACCATGAAATGAGAGATTCAAAGAGAAAGATTAAGAATGTTAGTCTCCCTGATCACCAAATATGCATGCAAATGAAAACTATTCTATATGATAACAATGCATGAAAGCAAACTAATCTATATGATAACAATGCATAAAAGGAAATATGCAAGCTAATCTATGAAAGAAATATGAATCTAAATTAACATGAATCTACTCTAAATGGATTACCATGAATGCATGAGAGAAGAAGTCAAGAAGAAGAAGTTGCATGGTTCAAGCTCAAATGTTCAAACTCTTCTCCAAAATCGCTTTCCAAACCTGTAGCATAACAATAGCATAAAAGTGTATATCTAAATGAGAAGGAGAGGTTTTCTTTTAAAGAGCAATGGACGGTAGAGATTAAGAGGTAAAAAGAAATGAGCAATGGTGGAGATTAAATCTTGGTTGATCCATGTGCTCATATCTTCAAAAGGAAAAATCAAAGGCTATGATTAAGAGGCAAAAAGCCCACCACTTAGGAATATGTGTGAAGAAAAAGAAACTTTTATTTATTTATATTTAATTTATTTCCTTTTTCAACACAAAGAGCGATTTAAGTGGGGGTTTTATTTATTTAATTAAAAGAGGGATCTTCTTTTAATTAAATAAGATTATTTTATTTAATTAAAAGGGGGATTTTAATTAAATAAGATAAGATTATTTAATTAAGAGAGATTTTAATTAAATAAGATAAGATTATTTTATTTAATAAAAAAGGATTGTTTTCTTTTAATTAAATAAGATAATTCATGAAATGATCAAACCTTAGGAAATATTGAAATAATTGAATTAATTACGATTTGATCAAGGACATTGATTTGAATTAAAATGTTGCAAAGCATTGATTCAGGAATTTGATAAATTGATCCTGTCATTTGATAAATTGAAGAATGGGGGCCCATAGTCTAGGCAACCATTTTAGGGTGCATACAGGCATGAGGTTGCACCTCTATGTCCCTTGAGTTGGGACATATGATCTAGTCCTTGGGAATTGATATTGGTTCCCCAGTGTGTGATTCTAATGTTGGGGCATTTGAGTGGTCTGTGATTGTTTTTTGTTGTTGGGGTTGTTGGGGTTGTTGTAATCCTTGCTAGAAAAAGGTGTAGCCTTGGGTGGATGTTGACTAAATGTCAGACCCACAGAGATTGATCCCTATTGGAACGATGTATTGAGTCCAAGGCTAGTAGAGATTGACTGTAGTATGATAACATTTGCAAATAGGTTGTTATTTATTTGTGGAATTGATGACAAAGCATGCGAGTTTGATGTAAAAGGCCATGAGTTCAAGGCTTCAGATACACTAGTGACCACGTGTGCACTTAGTTGGGAGCCTTTCATTCTTTGTGTGGATGATGTGCTAGCTTGATTTGTAGAGCTAGTTTGGTTTGACATAGGCTGAGCTAATGTCATTGTCATCGATGATGGAAAGACTTGGGATATCATAGGTTCCATTTGAGAGGGTCGAGCTATGTTTTGGCTTGATAGAGGTGTTGGAAAGTGATGCATTTTGGAGTGTTATGGGATACTTGATGGTTTTGATTTATGGAAAAACACATAGTATGATGACCGCTCAGAGTTGTTTACAGTTTTGGAGATGCAGATAGAAAAATAACTAAGTACACTAATCAATAAGACAGAGTATAGCATTATATTTTTGAATAATGAAGATAGTATATGATGTTTTATGGCATGTGATCTTAGAGGAAGATATTCTGGAAGGTGTATGACCTTTGGTTAAGGTCTCTTAAGTTTTGGTATTGATCGCAGTGAGTTACAGTATTTTGAAGTCATGTGAAGACAGAGTAATAGAGAGACAGGGCAGATGAACAGTCGTGATGATTAAGGGAGTATGAGATGGAATCCAAACATGCTAAGTTGGATTGAGCATGTATATTACCTATGATTTGGTAGTATAAGGTGATCATATTTGTATTTTCTTTTTGCATAATTATTGATTCTATTTTGTAATGTAATAGAGAGCCGACTAAATGATGTAACACATATATATGAAGAACATTTTGTTAAGAAAAGTATGATAAGGATGTAAAAGAAAAAGAGGCAGTAATCAGATGATGGAATGCATATCAGAAAATTGCGAGCTATAATAAGAACTATCTAAGCATAGCTAATGATTGTAATGTTCATTTCTGAGATTGTAACAGAACTATTTCTAATTGTAAGAGTTGTATGCTCAGTGTACCTTTAATAGGGTTTTGTATTCCCCTTATAGGGAAATGTGCTAATGTAATACTCAGCTCCTAACAAGGCTAGGTCTCCTAACATGGACACTATATTTTAGTAAATATTCAAGGGTACCATCCCCATTGGGGTTTTCCCTTGGCCAGGGTTTCCTTGACAACAATTCATGGTGTTATGAGTTATGTATTATGTGCTTATGTTCTTTTCATTTCAGTAATTGTATGGTTAAGTTGGAATTTATTAAGTTCATGTTTAAAGTTTTGTAATACTGATTCTCCCCCCCCCTCTCAGTATTACTTAATACTAATAATTGGTATCATAGTTGTTGGTCCTTGCAGAGAAATTTTAACATCTTAAGGGAGATCAAGATGGATTCTGAAAGTTTGGAGGAAAACTTTAAAGCAACACTTGAAGACCTTGACAAAGAAAAAGTAGAGAATGGTGACTTTAGATTCAAATTGAGAAGAGCCAAGGGATTCAATAAGAAAATGAAAGATCAACTTGAACTTTTGAGAAGTTAGAGATAGGATCTTATGTTTCATATAAAAGAGGATTCAGAGAATGATACTTAAAATTAGATAAAACAACTTGGACAAGAGAATGATACTTTAAAACTTAATCATGAAATGATGGCTAAAGAGATTCGACAAGAAAAGGGTTCTAAAATCAAAACTGAAGAAGCTTTGAAGGATGCTAATATTCTAATGGGACAAATGAAGATTGAACTTGATCACTACAAGAGCAAGTATCTGGAATTAGAGAAATATAATCAAATTGTAAAAGGTGAACTTGTTGAGGCAAAGAAACATATTGAGAAACTTCATATAAGCAGTGATTTGATCGATGAACAAAGAGAAAGATAGAAACCTAAAGGAGACATGAATGGTGTTGGCTTCAATGAATCTGAATGCTCCAAGAATCAAGAAGAACAATCTGATGCAAAGATTGATGGAGAAAAACCTACTCTTGAAGAACCTAAAGAATAAATCAGACATTTCAGAGGTAGATGTTTTGGATGTAACATGGTTGGACACATGAAGAGGGATAGCAGAGGTAAATCCCCTTTCAAACCTTTTTCTAGTTATTGCTTTAATTGTCATGCATGTGGGCACAAGAAAGAAGAATGCAGGAAACCTGATCAATCTAGATACATACAAGATAATATTAGGAAAGAGTCAATGGATAAAACCACATATTACAAATGTAATAACATTGGGTACATCGCAAGGTATTCTAAGTTGTGGGTAAATTAGAACAGGTCACCTCCTATATGCTACAAATGTAACAATCTAGGGCATATAACGAAGTTGTGCATGTACAATAGAGTGGACAACATAGGAGTACCACCTCCTATGGATACAAAGAAGAATGATAGTGATACTAGTAAGAGTCTTGCAGAGTACAAAAGTGAATTTAACAGTTGTTTCAAGAAAGCAGAAGATAACAACAACAATAAGGTATGGAAGGTAAAGGAGTCAAGTGAGGAGAAGGTTAAGGGAGAATCAATATATGCTACTGAGTCTTTTCCTGATGCTAACATTGTTGCATCAACCTAGATGGCTAGGCATGGCCTTAGGGGCAGCATTGGAAAAATACATCATAAATCTATCTAGTCAATGAATTTGCTAAGTAAGCTCTTGTGAACTTAAGGAGAGCATGTAGAAATTTTTTGGATCACATATCTCATATCACATGGTTTGAAAAGCCTATATCTGATGATCGCCAGATTGTTATTTGACTGGTTTATGTATAAGTTCTTTGGGAACTGTGTCATTTATTCACTCAGTGAAGTATAAGGTGAATTGAAAGAACATAATTGAACATAATTTGCAAAACAAAGCCTAAGGAGAATGGAGTCTAGAGAAGAAACATAATTGGAGCAAGTGTGTTGATGAATTTGATCGAAGTAGGGTTTCACATTTTCAACAGTAAAAGGTAGTTAGATCAATTGTGAAGCTTTGAAAATGGATACTCCTATGATTTTTGATGTTGCAGAAAGACCTAGATACAAATTCAAGAAACACCCCTTCAAATATACTAACGATGACCCCGAAGACAAGTTTTCTCAAACACCCTATGGAGTTCTACATGATGAAGATATTAGGGCATACATACATTGAAAATATGAATCTCTGGGAGATGATGAGATTGCTACAGAGATGGAAGACATGATAGGTGATTATAAAAATATGAAGGATGAGTTCGCACACCTTAATAACCTGAGCATAATGAAGATAACCAAACTTAATGACTTTGACGAAGAATAATGGATAATGATTATTTTGAGAAGATTTCCTGATTAGTTCATATGGCTTGGAGATCAGTCTGTGAAGATCTATAATGACCCAATTCATGACATAATAGGATTAGAAAATACTGGTATAGTACATGTTGCAGAGAAGAACACTAAGAAGATGGTAGAAACCCTAACGCATTCATAGTGGGACAAGAGAGAGATGATAGTAAATGACATATTTCAACAGGATGTAAGATTGCCTACAATGATTTTAGGCTATAAACTTCATTATAGCAGTCGACCCAATTTAGTATCAATAGGAGTAATTTTGATGGCTTATAAGATGGTAAAAGAAAACATAAATTATAACCTTTGCAAAGTCCTAATACAAATTTTTTTGTAGAATGTAAGGCGGATTAAGAAGGATAAGTCTAAAGAATTCAGATTTGGATCTTTTTTTGATACATATGTACATTCACATTGTTCACAAATTTCTTGGCATGCACCCTAGAGCATGGAAAGACAATATACCTACTACCATTCATATATCTTTGAATTATAGGAGATAGAACAACACATGGGTAGATGGAGAATTATTTGCTATGATAAAAATCCTATAGAGAGAAATGAAGGCAAGGGAAAGAATTCTTGAGGCAGTGGTAGAAAAATACAAGGACTCAATCTGTTTCATGGTTGAAACTGATTGTGTATGCTTTGAGGTAGTTATACCTAGAATAAAATGGTGCTATCCAATAGACTATGAGGTAAGTTATGAAGATTTAATCATACAAGTAGAGCACATTTTAGCTTCAGAACTTGATTCATCAGAGGAGAGATGGGGAAACTTCGAGGAGAAATTAACAAAGATTAGAGAAGAGTAGACTAGATCATCAAGGAAGAGACAAATATAAAAAGTAGTAGATAACTTGGCAGGTAAGGCTGAAATAACCAAAGAGGAAATGAAAGAAGTGAGGAAGAAGATGGCAGAGAGATATTTTGGATTGGCAAGCACTTCTACTATAGCCCTTCCACCTTCATGAGTTGTGCAAGTAGTTAGTCCAATTTCTACTATGATAGATGTAACTACACCCTCACCACCATAGAAGACATTGTAGGAAGAGACAACAAAGATAGTACCTCAAAGAAACACAAGGTCCACTAAACTGGACTCACCTCCTAAGAAACAGAGGACAGAAGGAGAAGAGAAAAAGGTTGAAAAAGAGACCACCAATGTAAGACAACTATGGTAGATGGATATTAAAATGCTAGAGAAAAGGGTTATTGAGCAAGGGAAACTTATTTCATTGGCTAAATACTATGACAGGTATGAGGCATCTGACAAACTTCTAATTGAGGACATAGTGATTAATCATTTACTTATTCTCAAGAAGATTTTTTAGAGATTGGAGGCAATGTACCTGAGGAGTTATACGCGAAACTGGAGATAAGGAAACAATTAACACAGAAGGAAGATGAAGAAATTAGAGAATAATCAATTGAAGGCATGTTTCCTATTGTATTTATGAAAGAAACGGAAAGGATATTGCAGGAACTAAAACCTTTACTGAGAACAAATACAAGATTAGTAAAGATAATGGGAATAAAATATGATAAATTAATTGAGGAGACATAGAGAGAAGTGGATAAATTTTTGATGGGAACTAAAACTAAGGACATCTCACCACCTAAGGCTCCTAAGCCCAAACCAATTCAGATAGGCAAATAATCAAAGAAATCTTAAATAGATCTTGATAAATCATTGAGAGAAGATGTTATTCAGTATGTAAATACTGAAGCATTTCTATGTTTATGGTGTGCCTATGTCATTGGACACTTCGCAAGATGTGAACAACCCCTATATACAAGATACAACCTTTAAGGAAAGCAGTGACAAGGATATGACAGAGAAAGAAAAACAAAAGGAAAACATTGATGAAATAATAGAAGATATAGTGAACAAGGTTGAAGTGAATCAGGACACTGTGACATCTATTTCTTCACCTTTGTTGTTGGTAAGTGTAGGTAAGGCTTTGAGAACTAATGTTGAGAACATGGATGTGGATGAGTTGATGAATTTATCCTCCATCGCATTTTCTAAAGCTAAAGAAATATCAGAGTAGAAAGGGGAGAAGAAGGCTAAGGTAATGACAAGAGTAGTTGACACTCTGAACAAACTACTTCCAACACTTATTGTTTTTTAAGGAAACGATGATGCAGAGAAATTGAATGTGGCACTAGATGACTTTGATAGTCACTATGAGTCATTAGTGAAGATCGTTGAAGAGAAGGCTGAAAAGAGATATCTTGAGAAGAAATTAGAGGAATTATGCAAGTTTATTTATTGGGACTTGGGAATACTGAATAAGACTACATATGAGGCTAAATGTTGTGTCACATAAGGAAGGAAGTTATACAGTTGTTGTATAAACCTTATCAGACATATCAAAAATCTTAAAGATATTGTAGCAAAGGACATATCCACTCTAGATAAATTGATGGATAGTTCTGATACCTCCTCACAATCTATATTGGAGATAGACAAAGAGGTATCTAAGATTTTGGACAAACTAGGTGTCCTTAATATAGAAAGAGGGAGAGTTATGACAAGATTTGGTTTGCTGAAGAGTCTAATCACTCCCAATATACCAATAATTGAGGTTTATATCTCTGACATAGAGAAGACATGATGGGCCCTTAAAACACATATGCCTACTAATCTAATGGCAGTAGAGACTTCTTCATTTGCATTGAACAGAATGATTCATGTGAGTCAAATTTTGGCGAAGACCTGAATAGAGGAAGTGAAGATCTTGGAAAAATCTTTCCGAGATGTACTAAAGATGGTCTAAATTTTATGGTAAGCAGGAGTATTCTACATTTGTGTACACCTTTTCCATTGTTGTCAAACGGGGAGAAGAGAAGAGATGAAAAAATTATGTAGATGTATAGAATATATGGAGATATTTTTTTTGTTGAGTATTGACACTTAGTCATTTTGCACTAAGTGTTGTCATTAATGCCAAAGGGAGAGATTGTTGGAAAGAGATACATTTTGGAGTGTTATGGGACACTTGAGGGTTTTCATTTATGGAAACACATCTGGAATGATGACCGATGGAATTGTTTACAGTTTTGGAGATGCAGATAGAAAAATAACTAAGTACAGTAATAAGTAAGACAAAGTATAGAAGTATAGTTTTGGATAGTGAAGATAGTATATGATGTTTTATGGTATGAAAGCTTAGAGGATGAAATTTTGGAATTTTTATGACCTTCGGTTAAGGCCTCTTGAGTTTTAGTATTGATCATAGCGAGTTACAGTGTTTTGAAGTCATGCAAAGATAGAGTAACAGAGAGACAGGGCAGATGAACAATCGCGATGATTAAGGGAGTGTGAGACGGAATCCAAATGTTCTAAGTTAGATTGAGAATGTAGATTACCTATGCTTTGGTAGTATAAGGTCTCCAACTTTGTATTTAATCTTTGCATAAGTATTGATTCTATTTTGTAATGTAATAGAGAGCCAATTGAATGATGTAACACACACACACACACACACACACACACACACACACACACACACACACACACACACACACACACACACATATATATATGAAGAGATTTTTGTTAATAAAAGTATGATGAGGATGTAAAAGAAAAAGAAGAAGTAATGAGATGATGAAATACATATCAGACAGTTGTGAGCTATAACATGAACTATCTAAGTATAGTTGATGCTTCTAATGTCCATTTCTGAGATTGTAACATAACTATTTATGATTGTAAGAGTTGTATGCTTAGTGTACCTTTAACAGTGTTTTATATTCCCCTTATAGGGAAATGTGCTAATGTAATACTCATCTCCAAATAGGGCTATGTTTCCTAATAGGGAAACTATATTTTAGTACATATTTGTGGGTACCATCCCCACCAGGGTTTTCCCTTGGCCAGTGTTTCCTCGACAATAATTCATGGTGTTATGAGTTATGTGTTATGTGCTTATGTTCTTTTCATTTCAGTAATTGTATGGTTAATTTGGAATTTATTAAGTTCATGTTTAAAGTTTTGAAATACTGATTCACCCCCCCTCTCAGTATTACTTAATCCTAACAAGAGGGTTATCTGGCCATACTGTTGGCACATTAAATTCAGTGGGGAGTTTGACTCCCTTCTTAATCAACATGGCTAAAATCCTTTTGGGATTTCTCTCTACCACAACATCAACTACTTGTGCTAAATAGGTATCTTTCTATATGTATTTGAGCTCCTCCTCTATGAGATCTTGGAATAATGTGGGTCTACAGGGATTCTTAATGTAATGAGAAGGACTAGTTTTTCTGAAAGGGTCAACCTCTCACTCTTGTTCCCATGAGGGAAACATGTTGATGTAGGACTCATCGAGTTGTGTCCTAGCATTCAACCTAGTGTAAGGTCCTCCATAGGGTGTATAAGACATAGTGTTGTCCAGATTTTTTCACTAAAATAAGTGATATAAAGAAAACAAAAAAGGATGACCTTTCTATGAGAGTCTGAATTATGTTTGGACAAGGGTAATTCTAGGGACAGATTTTGACTTGATCTCAAAAGACTTGGTGATATAAGATATGGATTCTGAATATTGCCTAGGATTCTAAATATTTCCTTGGACAAATTCGCTGGAAGAGATTGATGATTTGAGATAATCCAATCATACAATATTCTTTGCATTTTTCTGGGATGTAGACACTGATCTTTTACATAAAATGGGGAATCTTTCCAAGGTTTTCAGGAAAAAAAAGATGTTCATAGTTCCTGGCTAAGTGCGGAAAACTTCCACTGATTATGGCAAAGTGATAGGTTAATTGCAGTAAAAAATCATCAATTGAGGTAATTAAAGGTTCAAGTGTGACAATAAATAGGTCGATTGTGGTATAATTCTGTCAATTGCAGCAAGATGCGAGCAATTGCAGAAAAAGGAGATAGTTTGAAAAAGATCTCAAACTTTGTCTTATCTGTCTGATAAAATTGATTTCTGGAACATGGATTCTGATTGTAGAATAGGTTTGATGTTGACAGCCTATACTTGAACACATTGGACTCATTTTGACATTTTTTGATGTTGGTTTTGTATTTTTGGAAATTGATCATAAAACAAGCACAATAAACAATGTGTTTTGTAATCTAGCACGGGTCTTGAGACAAGGAAAAAAATATTAATCTAGGTCAAATTTAGCTTCAAGATATGATGTTATAGGCCCAATGCTTGAATGTTCATTATCTCACACAAAAATTGTCACACTACTAGGACACGAAGGTCCACGACGTAGGTGCCCATGTTTTTGCTGTCCCCAAATATATTGTTGTCATGCTAGTGAATCTCTTTCACTACCACAATATTCTAGAACACATATGTTGAGAATCTTGGGGGCAAATTCTGCAACCCCTTGCACTATAATAAGGCATTTTTTTGGAGGTGAATTGGATTGGCCTCTATTTAACAATGTTGTACTAGGGTCTGTGGCGTCTATCCAATTAGTTTGTATGTGTGTGACTCACTTAAGAGCCTAGTTGACCATGCTGGCTACTTAGGAATATTCACCCGATCCATGCAATCATCAACACACCTTTCCTGAGCTTTTCTAGATATAAAATGAAACTTTGGTTTGCATTTTGTTTAGATACCGATTGGAAGGATTACCAGTTTAAGGTCGTTCTTTGAGGAAGAAGCACATTCCCCAAATAGGACTTTCTAAAAAAGCATAAAGGTTTTTAATCTAAAAAATTTGTGCAAGTGCACCAATGACCCAAGACACAAGGTTAATCGATTTAAACACAAAAATTCCAAGTGTGAACTAAGCTAATCACCCATACAAGCACCAATGTTCAATTTTAAAGCCCAAAGTAGGTGATGATTTGCTTGTTCATTTTTAATGCACCAAATTGAAAGTTTGTTTTCCTCTGTTCAATTCTTAACCAACATGTCATTTTTAAGCACCAAATTGGAAAAATAAGGTTCAAGATGTTTGCATGCAATGTTCATTTTAAGCACCAGAAACACAAATGAATGAATTTTAGGTTGCTTTGTTAATTGTTTCCTCACCACAAGCTGTCAAAAAAATGATTAGTACCAAAAACCTCTAATTAACAATTAAAGACTCTCCATCAACTCTGGGATTGTTAAGACCCTTAAGGCTAATAGTAACCTTGTTCTTTGTTGTGAAATGTTTGATAGAATCAAGATACCTATAGTAAGCCTCGCTTTGATCTTCTGTTGTGATTGACAAGATGGCTCTTTGTTACATGCAGTAGTTAATGGTCCTTCTTATGGAAGATATTAGTGATATAGCACCTGAGATGTGTCTGATTATCATCTTAGCCATTAGTCATTGGTCAATCTTGCATAGAAATCAAGAAAACAATAAGAATTTATCAAAAAAATAGTGAATTTGAATCAAATATGCAGTGCATCTATCGATTGAGGCAAATGTATGGAAATTGTGGCAAAGTTATGTCAGATGTCGCTAAATGTTCCTGATTGTAGTAAAGTACTTTCTATTGCGGCAAGATGCGGGTGATTGTGGCATGAAGCAGTCAATTGCGGTAAACTTTGCTCGATTGTGGAAAAATAATATCAATTGTGGCACAGTGGGAAAAAATAGAGAATCAAATAACAACATAAAAGAATTGTAAACCCCTCAAATCAATTGTGGCATTAAACTAGTCGATCGCAACATATTTTTGTCAATTACGGTAAAATACCAGCGATTGTGAAATTACAATTATATCAAAAAAAATAAAAAGAAAAATTTGCAGTCGTAAGGCCCTGGCCAAAAAGTCTTGTCTATCATCTGCAAGTGATATTTGGGTTGTTTGATTCACGTCGGGCTCACCAAAATGTCTTGGCTGGGTCCTATTCCAAGATCAAATTAATGAGAGGTTAGTAGCACCGATTTGCAATGAGGCTTAAGCAATCAAAAATACTAAGAACAAAACCATAAACAATAAAATGACAGCAATTCAAGGAGGAATACAAACGAATGCAAACCAACAAAGCTCAAATATTCTATTGTCTCTCTCTACTCCTTCTAAAATGTTGTGTGTGTGGTGCTCAGTATTGTTATCAACATCGTCTATGACTTGGGAGCATCAAGAATATGATATTGAATGTGTGATCGTAAGACGGCTTGATGATTGAACCAATTTGACAGAGTAATGGCGCACAAAATCTTGAAATCCCAGATCCTTCAAATGGTTATGAAGGGTTGATTATATAGAATATGCAAATGACATGAACGGTTGAGATCAATCCCAGAGATTAGAGGATGAACGGTTGAGATCAAAGGGAACTGGAGAAGCCATCAGTAAACTCCACCTCCTCAACTAGGAGAGAGGAGATAAAGTTTGGTTAACTGAACAACTGATTATGAGTTACCTTTTGAACCAAAGAGGTAACTTGGAGTTACCTTTTTGAACTGAAGAGGTAGGTGGATTAATTCATGCAATCAGAGATCTGATCAAGAGTTCTATTTTTTGAACTAAAGAAAGGATTTAATTGAATATTTAATTCATTTTTGTAATTAAAGTAGTCAACTTGTGAGATAATTGAATTATTTTTGGATTAGAATTGAATTATTGAATGAAATGAAATTAATTTAATTAGAAGAATTAGTTAATAAGTTTAAATACTTAAATTTAAACTTTAGGAAATTCAATTTAATAATTAAATGAAGATTAATCAATTAAGGTTAATTAATTAAATAAAATAAATTATTTAATTAATTTTTGGGATATGATTAGATGATTTAGAGAATGAAATTAGAATAAAATAGATGATTAATTAATGATTAAAAACCCATTAATGAATTGATGAAAATTAATGTTTTTAATGTAAGGTTGCAAGTATGTCCATTTTAGGGTGTCTACAGGTTCAGGTAGATTGGAGAAATAAAAAATAAAAAAATATAATATAATAAAAGAGACAAAAATAACAATTCACAATAACACACAAATTTATCATGGCTCACCCAATGCGGGCTACATCCACAAAAACATTCATCCACTTTCCTTTTATTATCTAGCGAAGAGAAAATTATAATCTAATAATTTTTGCATTTCATAACCACTTATTTACCAAGCCATTTTAGCAATTTAGAAAGGTTAATTTACATAACAAAACAATAGTGGACTCCTTTACAAAATAAAGGCCAACTATTCTCTAAAGGTGTTGCCCGAGATCCTCTATTTCAAAGCATTGTCTCTAGACTATTGAACACAACATAATATTGAGAGGGGGTGAATCAATCTTGAGAAAACCCTTAAAAAATTTCAGTCACAAACTCTTATCAATGATCTTCAACCAACTAACCATCAAAGAAAGATAAAACAATGAATACCATACACATGAACACCATATTTTTACATGGAAAAACCAATGTGAAAAAAATCACTATATGAATTACAAATTACAATATTAGTTTAAGCTCAAAGCGAAGGTAGCTCATCACTCCCGATTTGAATTACAGGCTAAGGCGCACAACCTTAGGGAAAGATATAAGTTACTTACAAACTGAGACACATAATCCTAGGGAAATATAGAAAAAAGGACTTGCAAGCTAAAGCTCACTACTTCAAGCCAAGATTTAGATATACATAAGCTTCCAAAAGGACTGATTGTCTTCTAATAGGAATAGAGTTATCTTGAATACACCTTAAGGCTAAGAGGGGTGTAATGCCCCGCCAGGGAACCCAGGAGAACTTAACCTAAACACGACCCTAAGTTCACGGAATAATTTTTTTTTTTAAATGTTTACAAACAATATTAATAGCAATGTGGAAGAAACACAATGAAGTACATGACATACATGAAATACAACTCATACATGATTAACATTCCTCGAGGGTTCCTTGACGTAGAATTACTTGAACAAACTAATCTACGAATACAAATATAAGAACTGACATAGGGTTACATAATCTGAAACCAATTACATACATCTCATTATAAAGATTACATATACAACTGATACCATAAGGTATGCTACCTAATCAACATCCACTGCACAAATCGCAGGGTATGTAATAATACATAATAAACAATAAAATGCATCCTTCAAGGATGATAACCAATATAAACATATGGTACAAATATACATCTTAAGTAACTGAGCAAGCCTCCAAAAGACTATGAAGATGAAACTGCAACAAGGAACATCCAAGAATGAAGAAGAATCCATCAGAATCTCAATGGTAATAAGAATCACTACCACCTGACCACGTGGAACCAAAGGTCCACTCCTAACATGCTGAGGAGATAGTAACAAGCCCATCACACGGGGTAGACAACAAGAACACAAAATAGGGTACACATGACCTCATACTCCAATGCAAAGGAAGATCCTGGAAGCACTCTAATCCCAAACAAGGAACACTAAACAGCACCAGAAGTAACTGACACACATAGGATAACCTAAGATGTATATAGGGAAGTGTCATCACATAAGTCCAACCTTGTAGGTAACCCTAGTAGTACCTCTTGACCTTGGCCTCCAAGTGACACTATGTGGCTTAGTGATGCTTTCGCGAAGACAAGGATCCCATCTTCCATTCTATCATGAGACAACATTCAAGACATGGGTAGAGACTCAGACATCTTATTAATTTATTTTAAACCCCCTTTAATGTATCATATATTTTCACTTATTAAGTAACTTTCCAATGGGTTTACCTAGTAACCACTTAGGGTCTTGAACCCCCATTGCAAGCCACTTCCCCACTATACACTTAGTAATCCTACCTAGGCTCAAGATCAACACATGAAGATATACATAACCACAAATCGCATCCTACTCATTCAGGAGCACATAGGTTCTCAATAACCACAAACACATCCACAGTATACTCATAAGACCATAAAGCACATCATAACAGAATTAGGTTGGGTATAGGAAATTAGGACTATGACATCATCATATAAACACAAACGACATTGCATAAAATACCATGCAGAAAGTATAATCCCGAAAACCTCTAAATTAAATCCTAGGGTCATCTAGCCCAACAGATACCCGAAAGCATGACTACATAAAAGAATACACTAATTTATTTGATCACGCACTCCAGACACATCAAATCCTTTTCAGAATGCATGAAATCAATTATAATGTTAACATAGGGATAAACAAATTTATAATTCTAAATCATGCAAATTCGTTCATCCGATTAAAATTACTATTTAGAAATAATTAAATCTTTAACAAAGACGCAACATAAGTACAATATATGAAAATTTATAAAACACCGCGTACATAAATTATCCCATTCAAACAATTACTAACTTCGACTATAATTATATCAGTATTACCTCTTTTAATATTAATACGTCATCTAACAAAACACCCTCTCAAACTAGTCTATCCCAACTATACCATAAATTAATATAAACTATATAAAAATTAATTTTAAAACTAATTTAAAATTAAATATAAATCAATTTAAAAATTAATTACAAATTAACTCATAATTAATTACAAACAAATTTAATTTAATAATAAACTAATTAGAATTAATTTAAAACTAATTTAAAAAAAAATAAAACAACCTTATTTAAAAATTAAATAAACTTAATTTACCAATTAAACTAAACTACAAACAAATTTTAAATTAATACAAAAAAATAAATTTAAAAATAAACATTTTTTTTTTGAATGATAATAATTAAATAAATAAATAAAACATATGTTTGGGGGGGTCCCGTGGACCCCACCCTACCTTATCCCCGTGGGCCCTTCCTTTAAAGGAAGCCGCAGGGGGCACGGCCTGGCTGGTGCCTTGGCCACCGCACCGGTAGCTCCGGCCGCTGTGCCGGCGCCTTGGATGCCGCACCGATACCGTCCTTGTGCGTTCGGGGGTGGGGAGGTGGTGGCCCCCACCTGCCCTGTCATATATATATTTTTTATAACATTTTTTTTTTTAAAACATTTTTCAACTGCGAATTTCTTTCTTTTATAATTTTATTTATTTATTTTCGGATACGGAAAATACAAAATAAAATGAATTCTTTTCTTTGATTGATAATATTTTTTTTTGTCTTTTTCTCTCTTCTTTCTATTTGACTGGTGTAAATTTATTTTAATTAACTCTATATTATCAACAGAGAGCATTTTTTTGAAAACAATTAATTTCTAAGAGCAATTTTCAAAGGGGAATTTATTTTTCCTTCTACTATAGTTAGAACTATAGGGTAGTTTAATTTATCATATTTTAGGAGATCCATAAGGAGTTATTCAAGGAAATTTTGAGAGCACTTCCGTAATAGGGTAAGATTTATTTCCCTACAAACATTAAGGATCTAGGTTTCCAGAAAACCCATTTCAACATAATATTTCAATTAGAAACCCTAATACCCATTACATTTTAACGCTATAAAAAGAAACCCTTTGTGCCCACAAACACAGATCTGACATGCAAGCCTAAATTAAAACATGAATTTGATCTAAAAACATATTTTACCAATGGAAACCCTCAAACACAAAAAAAACAAGCAAGGAATGATCAAACAAAGGATTCATAGCTTTTCGGATGCATAGAAGACAGGGATCCGAAAAACTAGAATTGACATGAACAAGACCCTACCTCAATAACTGTTGAAGAATACACAATCCAAAATCCAAGCAAGGAGAATTCTAAAATTATGCTCCAAAACCAAGCACACACCAAAGCTTCCAAAAATGCTCCCAAAAACCTGTATGAGAGAATGAGAGAAGAATCCCCCTAATGAGGATCCATTTCCCCTAATCAAGCAAACCCTAATGCCAACACATCCAGTTAACTCCTAAAAGGACTCCTCTCCAAAATTGAAAGAAAATAATAAT
>MU218972.1:756094-788423 GCA_018584345.1 Thuja plicata
GAGAGCCCTAACCTCTTCATCGAATACAATTTTTACGGATGACAATTGACTGGTGATAGTATTAAATTCATTTAAATGATTCGATACAGATCCTCCCTCACCCATTTTCATATTAAACAAATGCTTCGTAAGAAATACCTTATTCGAAGCTGAGGGTTTCTCGTATAACTTAGCCAATGTCTCCATCAGCTCTATGGTCATTGTTGCCTTTGATATGTTGAATGTTACAGACGGTGCAAGGCACAATCGAATAGATCCCTGTGCCTTCCTATCCAAAACCTCCCAGTCCTCTGCTGACATAGTTCCTTGTTTCTTGGTTTTTCCTTCTAATGGCTTCCACAGGTCCTTTTGATACAAATAATCTTCCATCTACATTTTCCACAACTGAAAATTATGGCCATTGAATTTTTCAATCTTGAATTTCGAATCCTCCATTGCTCCCACTCAAATCTGAAAGTCCTATCAATCTATAGCAAAAAACCTCGCTCTGATACCAATTGTTAGGGTTTGACAGAACCGGAACAATATAAGAATAAAAATTTATACGTAGAAACAATAGAAGAAAGAAACTAAACATAGATAAAACACAGATTTAACGTGGTTCACCCAAAACCTGGGCTACGTCCACCTACACAGCCGTCCAACCTTTCTTATTATCCAGCAAAAACATACACCACACTACAATGCATTATACATCTCAAATTCTTATAACATGCGTTTTAGGGAAACCTCTAAAATAAACCATTTTAGGGTTTTACAATGTCGGTCTTCTTTTTCCCGAAAAAGCAAATCTCTTTCCCGAAAATATTAACATCTACTACATGATCAGTCACCAAAATATCAACACTTTGCTCCATAGCGGTTGGAAATGTTTGAGACACTTTGCCTCCATGAAAAGGTCATTCCTAACATTAACCTAGCATTCTAGAGCTGTTGGCAGAGATGGTTTGATTCCTAGATGAGAGGTTTTCAAGATAAGCAATGTTTCAGCATTCAACTGTGCAACATTGCAAGTTTTTACATCAACCGAGATTGGGTCAGCAAATGAAAATGGAAGTGAATATCCAAAATATAAGATAGGTTATCATAGGCCTCCATGACATAGTCCTGTAGCACCTAAATTCTTGTCAATACGCCTCGCAAGCTCTGAGAAACAGGCTCCTGAAGATCATAAACTTTGTTGCCTAGTGCAACTTGAGGGACACTTATCTCCATAGCGGTCGGCAATGTTTGAGCCACTTTGCCTCCATGAAAAGGTCATTCCTAGCATTCACCTAGCATTCTGGAGCTATTGGCAGAGATGATTTGATGCCAAGATGAGCAGTTTTCAAGATATGCAATGTCTCATCTTTTAACTTTGCAACATTTCAATTTTTTGCATCAACCGAGATTGGGTTGGCAAATGAATATGGAAGTGAAACTCCAAAATCTGAGACAGGTTATCACAGGCCTCCATGACATAGTCTTATAGCACCTAATGGCTTATCTATACCCCTTGCGATCTCTGAGAAATGGACTCCTGAATATTGACAATTTTTTTGCCTGGTGCACCTTGAGGGACACTTGGCTCCATAATGGTCGACAATGTTTGAGCCACTTCATGATCATAATAGGGTCATTCCTAGTGTTCACCCAGCTTAATTAGTTTAAATGAGATTTTAGGTTCTCCACACTTGTATTCTTAGATGAGCTTTTATTCATACCATCAAAGGAAAAAGAAAGGTATAGTTTAAATGATTTTTTTGTAGATACATATATACAAAGAATGTGCTAGCATGAAACATGACAATAAGCTTAACATATATTTCTAGAATTCATTTCGTGAACATATTTTCTTTAATGAATGATGAAAAATATGTTTACAACTCAGCTCATTAGGAGCGCTAGGAGGAAAGAACTGAGAAGAGAAAACCTCTAGTATTTCCCCAAAAAATAGAAGAGAAAATTTGTTAGTAAATCTTACAAACTTCCTGTTATACATACGGGGTAATGCATGATCAATTTACAGTCCACCCAATGTGGATTCAAGGTAATTAAATCCTTTACAAATATAAATGTTATATGCACATGCATTCAACTAGATTCAACATTACAACATTTTGGATTCACTTTTAGTCCAATGAACCAACCAGATCTTCCCTAGCCTTTATTGTCTCAAGTATTTCCTCGTGGTCTCACTCACGAACCTTCCAAAGAGTTTTATTGTGTATTTTTCCTCCATATTTGGTCAAATGGACATTTGATGCAACAACAAGGTTGGAATAATGAAGAATCTTCATGTGTGTCTCCCAATCCTTGAAAAACCACAACCTAGGGTTCTTCATACAATACTGTCTTAGCCATGTACCAGTTACAACGACTTCTCCTGTAGGGTATTCTAATCCTTCATCATCTATAACTGAGTGATCCAATTTATTTTTGGCCTCAACACAACAACATAAATAATAATTTGTCTCTTTTTCATTGTCTTCAGGTTCAATAACAACAAAAACATGGTCAACAATGATAGAAGAATAATTAGGAGATTAATTTAATGAATATTTATGATAAAGTACTAAATTTGAGACTATTTGTGAGTTGACAATTTACCCGGTTGCACTAGATCAGACAAACAGTCAAATTCAATGGATGATTCCATTTGTGTCAGTTGAAATGCTTCTGGGAGACCATAGGAGTCAAGTGGGCTCAAAATTCATGTAGACCATTTGTCAACCCATTCCTTTGAATCACACCCATCCCAATCTTCATCTGTGCATGATGAACAAAATCATGTCATATGTTGTGTGTGGATGATATATGAACCTGCATTAGAGCTTCTAAAAGAGTGTATGTCACTTGATCCTGTTAATATACAACAATTCGTGTATGGTGCAATGTTAGTTTCATCCATCAACCAAACAAATCTATGAATCATAGACTTGCCTTCATTACCTGGACCCATTGTAGCATTACACCATTGGACGATACATCTCGCATCTGAAAATGTTTCTTGTTCCTTTTACTTTAATTATTTGCATGCTAAGGCCCTTTTTATACATGCACCTGCACCATCGTGCTCTCCCTTTCCATGACCAGCCTCTGTAAAATTCCACATATACTGAATACTAGTGTTTGTATGCATCCTGATCAACCAATAAAACATCTGAGATTTCTTTAATTGTGATGCACAATTGTCTGACCATATGATGTGTCGACAATATGATATGCTCCTATTACTCAAATCACCATAAAATAGATGAAAGAAACCGTGTACAAACTCTTTAGAATGTGAACAATCATCGTTGATGTAAAAATGATACTCCCTCAATATCTTCCCATTCTCCTTTATACTGTCAGGTGAATGCATAAATTCTATATGAAAAAATATAGAAACTTTTTGAGAGCTATAATACTTTTCTTGCACCTCATTTTGTTGTTGTAGAGTGTAGTTGTTTCTGAAGTTAACAACTAAAACAATGGTATCAAGTGGGAATGTGTCCTTGAACAACTTGAATTGCATATCCAACCATCGAGCTCTATGTGCATGCCTTGCATACTCATACATAATCTTATCACAAAAAATACTCATGAACTGATACACTAGAATCTTTTCAATTACTAAATCACATCTTTTAGCCTCCTTTCCATCTTTTAGAGCATATACGACTGTCTTATATTTTCCAAAATCCAATTTTTCATTCCCAATTGCATGTGTACTCTCCATATGTTGAAAAATTGGCAAATGTTTCAAACCACCATAATCTATGCATGTACCATTCAATCATGTGAGATTGTAAAATTGTTGATCATCCACTCTTTCACATAAAATTGTAGTAATTAATTCCCTTGAAGATGTAGGTGGGTCATTTATGTTACAATCCTACAAAAAATTGTTAGAATACAAATCTACACATATATTCTTATAAACATAAAAATGGTTAGAAAATTCAATATGTACCCTACAACAACAAGTTGTGCGTGTGTGATTTATCTTCACATAAAAAGGTTTAGCCATTTAAAAATATCTTTGACTAATTTTAAATTGAGGATATGTATGTATAAATTTTGCAAAGAATTGTGTCTGAGTTGAATCCAAAAAATGTTTTGGATGTGGAAAGTGGATTAGACTACCAATCCTCCTTACAACATCTCTTTGATTGGGAGAAACTCGTGTGTTATTCTTCCAAAAGTCTTCAATGATGGATTTTAAAGCTTCAACAATTGATTTATCCTTTCACGGTAGTCTACCAGGAAATGCCCATAACTCATTGTTATTTGGATCTTCCACTCTTTGGCGCCTTCCCACAGCTCTCATTAGAGACTTTCTACTTATTTTCAATGCTTTGTTTGTCTTTCTAATGAGTTGAGATTTCTTCATTTGAGTTCCTACTATTGTTGATGTAAGTACACGTCGTGTGAAATTATTATCTTCTGTGCATGGTGTAAAACCCACACTCTCATATGCAGTCATTAGATTATTTATAATATATTTTTCACTTGAATCATCCATCGTTCTTAGCCCAAGAATATTCATGATGGGCCTAAATTTTAGATTTATCATCATTTGAACAAATAGTTGACATCTTCCTGTCATATTTAAATTCTCAAAAAATTAACTCCAAATACGGATAGCATATCTTTGACAAGTAGACTTGGGAATCTTGTCAGGCATTTGTTACAAAATGTTAGTATCAATAGAAATCAAATATTTTGTCTTTCTGTAAACAATTCTAGGAGTTTTTTTCAACTGTTGAGTGGTCTCAACATTATGTGTCAATTGTGTACCTTCAACCGAAGATGATGTGCCTTCAAATTGAGATGTGAAAGATGGATCCTCACCAACCTGAGATGTTAATGGTGTGCCTTCAAGATGACATGAGGTTGTACCTACACCTTCAGATGTAGATAATGGTGTGCCTTCAACATGAAATGATGTTGTGACTACACCTTCAGATGTAGATAATGGTGTGCCTTCAACATGATACAATGGTGTGCCTTCAAGATGATACAGGGGTGTATCTCCAACATTGTATGGTGGTGTCTCTTCAACTTGGGAACTCATAGATGATGTGCCCACATATTCATAATTCAATTGTCTTGTTGCATGCAAGTTTCTCATCCGTTGCCTTTTTGTTTCCAATTCCAATTCTCTCTTACTTTCTATTGATGTTTCATGTTCCTCATCCAAAGGCAAATATTCTTCTATGGTATGCATTTTTTTGTGTTCATGAAGTTGTCTCATTCTTTCCCTTTTCTTCTCTTTGTCTCTCTCATGTTCTTCTTGTGTTAGAGTCTTTGTTCGTTTCCTTGGCATGATGATGATTTCTACATATGAATTCATTACAATTTTCAAATTATTATATCAATCTATTACAAGAAGTGAAACTTTATAATATCAATCTAAATTATATTAACTCAAAATATAATAGAAATGTATGACAAATTATAATATAAATATTTTACAATATGTCAAATTATTTCTTCAACAAATCCATATCATAGAAATTATAAACAAAATGACTCTTTATCCACAATTCACATGTAAAAAATAAAAACTTACCTCAATGGATCGATTTTGGCAAAGAATGATTGACTTTCACACTTTGATATTGATTTTTGAACAAAAATGTGTTGTAAATTGATAGAATATACTTCTTTGTGATCTTCAACACCATGAAAAGAGGATATTTTTTGAATAGACTGTAAAAATCAAACAGTAACAGTCAAAAGTGGGCCTCTTTCATGATTTTCTTACCTTTATTACCATTTTTTTGTGTTCTTAAATAGGGCATACACACTATAAGGCGTACGCCCTATGTTAGACACAAAAAATGACAAAAGGAGTGAGGGGGTAACAAGGGAGAGAGAGAGAGACCTTCTATTCTCTCTCCTCATTCTCACCCATCTCTCTCTCCCTCTCTCTCACCTTCTCTTCCTCTCTCCTCCTATCCTTCTCTCTCTTTTTGTTACCCTCCCCCACCTTCTCACTCTTTTTATGTCCCTCCCTTAGGGAGTGTTTATGGTTTACATAGCATGTACATGCTATAGTGCACACACGCTATGTTAAGTTTTAAACATAAATTTGCATAGCGCGTACACCCTATAGCTTGTGCACACTATAGCACGTGCACGCTTTTAATGACATTGAAGTTTACCAAGCCTAAGGCTTGGGTTTTACTTGGAGTTCCAACCCAAAGGCTTGGAGGATTAAAACAGGTCTGAGATGTGTTTTCCAGCAAACCTAGAAAAAAATAACATTTTTCTTGTGTGCTCCCCGTCAAGTTTGCACGTGGTTCAATAATGATAAAATCAAATGACATGATATTGTAGATCTCTCTAATAGATATATAACCATGTAATTTATTTTTAATTCTCATTATTTTTATTTTTAATTCTCATTATGTTAAGCTTTTCATCTCTAATTTCTTTTCTAAGTATGTCTGATTTTTGTCAAAAACCAACGTGTATTCATTTGGGCTTAGATTTTCGCTCGTTCATCAAATTTTGAAAAATTTTCATTTTTAGAAACTAGAGTCTATTATACACACTTTTAAAAAAAAATGTTTTGATTTTCAATTAGTTCTTAATGATTTCTTGGGGGAGCACACAGAAATTTCACATTTTCAAGATGTGTCCACTTCGGAAAATGGCAAAAAATACACTTTCATCAAAAAATTAGTAGAAAAATCTGGGATAAACTAGGTGGTGTTAGCTAATTTCTCACTGGAGTAATTAATTTTTTTTTTTAAAAGTTAACGTTTTAGGGGGAGCACACCAGACGCTATGTTATGTTTTTTCACAAAAAGCAAGACCACTTTTTGTGCTCCCACTTTTTGAGGGCCTTAATCTCCACCATTTCTAAAATAAATTAGTAGTTTAGAAACTAGATTCAGAGTAGAGAAACACTTTGTTTTGTCACATTTTAAAATTTTGAGTGTAACTATCCTCAATTTCTTGTTGAAGTTCAGAGTTTGCTAATTTTAGAAAAAAAAAAAAAAAAGTGGCATCTTATACCCCCTTTCCGTTCCCCCATCTTTGTGCACTTACCCTGCAATCCACCCCAAAAAATAAAGGGGACCCAAACACATAATAAAACACCATCCAAAAATAATTTAATTAAATCACATGCATCACAACATTCTTCAAAGTCAGTGTCAAATGTAACATGTAGCAAAGAATAAGAACATGTTAACTAGTTGGCTCAAAAACATTCTCCAATGCACATAACTCCCTTTGGATCTCAACACACCATGGAAATATCCATATCAACCTTTTTCTCTTTGTCCAAATCAAATTTAGACCAATAATTCATAAATCAAATCACCAAAAATAATTGATTCGACCAGAGACCAACACAGACAATAATGCCAAAGACAAAGAAACATAAATTCACTTGCAGAAACAACCGACATTAGATATTTGAACTGAATTACTACACAAATGTTAGGAACATGTCCAACAAACTACACAGTTAGAAAATTCAATGTGGATCATTCTTTGAATGAATCTTGACTATTCTTGCAATCAGCCTCACTATTAGTAAATAACAAAACATAACTCCAACCTCTAAACCTTTGTAAGCCTAAAAGTAGGATAGTGAAACATTCATAGACCATACATGATAGCACAAAAACTGCAAGTCACTAACTTCTTATGTGGAACAATGTAGAGCATTCTCCAATAAGGGCTTTAGATATTCCTTTCTGCATATACTACCTTTCCATATTTGTCACCTTCCAAATATACAACATATTGAATTATCATCACCACCAAACATCATAACAACATCTAAACATCCAATACCAAACTTCAAATTCTCTTTCCTACATATTTCAAATTTCTATACACAAGGCACACTCCATGCACATAGAAAACCACTTTTCTCCCATATACACATATGAAACTTTTCTTCATCCGGTACAACTTTGAATTCATACAACTCTCCATCAGGTTCAATGCACATAATAGGTTGACATAAATGATAACATTGAACACACATTGCTAACAATCTCCCCTTTTTTCATTGATGGAAACACCAATGACCTAAAAACCTAATGACACACTATCTATACTTATCTCCCCTTTTGACATCAATTGCAAAGACCCCAACACTAAAAATTATTTTGAATGTATCCTAAAATGTTTATCTACCTTTCAGGTATAAATTTATCAACAACAAAACTCCATCTGTCAAGGAGAACTTATCTCTGTAAAAAATTTCCTACAACTAGAAAACCATGAACTTAACTAATCCCCTTGAGATCAAAAATCACAATAATCTAGAAGACAAAAGATAAATTAAGTATCCCCCTATAAAGATACACCACTTGTATGCATCTAGTTTGAAGGAGGGGCAATAACCCCTAACTTTTATTGGAGATACTCAAAAGTATCCTTTGAGAGTGTTTTATTGAAGATATCTGCAATTTGATCCTATGTTGGCACATACGCTAATTTAATTTCCTTCTCTACAAATTCATCCCTCAATAAATAATATCAGATAAAAAAGATTTAGACTTTGAATGCATCACCAAATTCTTTAAAACATTGATAGCACTTTTATTGTCACATAATCATATTTGCTTCATCATATACAACCTTGATATCTCTCATAGTCCATTTCATCCATAACACTTTTGTGTAACAATATGTTGTTGCAATATATTTTACCTTTTCTATAGATAATGACATTGAATCCTACTTCTTGGTTATCCCAGAGACTAACCTATCTCACAAGAAAAATGCACCTCTATTAGTACTTCTGTCATTTGCACATCTAGCCCATTCAACATCAATAAAAAGATTTAAAATCAAACGTTATCGCATTTGTACCATAGTCCAAAGTTTGAAGTCCCTTTCAAATATCTTAATATTATTTTCGTTGCCTTCTGATATGATTTCTTTAGATTAGATTCATATCTTGCAACCAAGAAAAATGCCTACATAATATTTGGCCTTGAAGCAATCAAATACAATAATCCACTAATCATAGATCTATAGAGCTTCTAATAAACTTCAGGGGATTCATCATCCTTACTTAAGTGACTCCTTGTATCCTTTGGGGTCCCAACTAGTTTACAATCCTCCATTCTAATATTTTTCAACATCTCCGTGATATACTTGGACTAAGAAATGAAGATACAATCTTTCATCTATGTAACTTGAAGACCAAGAATTAAATCTAACTCACTGATCATAGACATCTCAAACTCCTATGTCTCCTTAGCAAAACTATTACAAACAACATCACTCCATCAAATATGATATCAACATATACTACTATTATCAACATTATATCACCTTCAACTTCAATGTAGATATTATTTTCTATAGTGTGTTTCTTAAAAAATTTCTACAACATATACATGTCCAAACTAGTATACCAAACTCTAAGAGCTTGCTTGAATCCATAAAGTTCCCTCTTGAGCCTGCAAACCATATCCCAATCATTTTACAACTAAAATATTGTAGACTTCTTCCAACTCTCCATGAAAGAATGCAGACTTAACATCCACGTGGAATACTTTCAAATTCTTATAAGTAGAAAAAACAAGAAACATTTTTTATAAATTCCATCCTAGCTACCAGAGAAAATATTTCTTCAAAATCTATAACTTCAACTTGAGTGTCACCTTTACATACTATCTAGTCTTTCACTGTTCCCTATGACTTCACCATCATCTTTCAATTTTTTCCAAAACACCCACTTTGTTCCAATTACATTCTTGTCCACTAGTCTACGTACTAGTTTCCATGTCTGATTCTTCTTTATCTAATCTAGCTCTTCCTTCATAGCTCTAATCCAAGTTTTATATTTTCTTGCTTCTACATAAGTTTTTGGTTCTACCTCAAAAAAAAAATTGTAGTTTGTCTATTCACTCATCTTGACCTTTCCCCTAGTTAGCACACCATTGTCTTTGTGTCCAATTATCTGATCTTTAAAATGATGTCTTTGTACATTGTTTTGGGGGTCTTCAATGCTTAGTATGGTTCCTTTTATTCTTCCTTTTAATCTTATTTGTCTTCTAGAGCATTATTTTCTTTTCTAGGAGTTTTAGGAACATCTTCAAATTCTAATTTAGGCTCTACATCAACCTGATTCCATTCTTCACTCACTTGAACATTCATGATTTAAAAAATCTTCTTTAGCCTCATGCTATAACATCTATAAGACTTTTTTTGTAGAATATCCCAAGAATATGCCTTCATCAAATCTATCATTAAACCTAACAAGATTGTCTTTAGATCTATTAATATAGAATTTTCTTTGCATATAGTGCTAGTAGGCTTGATAAATTTGGGAAGGTCTCTCACCATCTAAGAAGAATTGATCTTCATCATACATAAAAGTCAACATGTCTCATACTTTTTTGGCATAACTAACATCCACTACTCTTTGCCAATGAGAAACTACTTCCTATATTTTCCCTAAGATAATACACACTGACATTTGTCCTTATACCTTCTACAACCAATTTTCCTGAAACTTTTCTGATTTCACAAGCTTATATCCTTTACTACACATCTAACTTACAATCAATATATTTTTCCTTAGCCCTTTAACATAATAAACATCATTGGTTATATAGTTTTCATCAATAAATATAACTCCCTTACCATATATACATGCATTACCTTCACAAACAAGTAAGACTAGTCCTCCTTCATATTTCTAAAGAACAAGGGACTTTCTTCTATCACCAATTATATGGATTGAACATCTAAAATGAATAATCCAAGGACTAGTTTATTCTCTTACATGTAGGTGGTCTTCACAACTGTTGATCTTTCACTATTTTTTGCAGTACTCTATCTTCTAAATTTGTTACTACCATCCTCCTCAATATCCAATAATAGCACATCATTATGTAAATAATTTCCATCTTCATCCTCTTATATGTGAGTCTCCATGAAAATAAATCTTTTCTTACCCTTGTCTCTATTATCTATTCTTTCATATCCATTATTTCTTCTATCCATTCCCTCATCATTATTAGAATTCTCAAAGTTGTCTTCCTCAAAAGGACATTTAGAATAAAAATGACATATTCTTCCATGATTGAAACACTTGAAGGGTAAGTTACCCTTATAACTTATGCATTCTTTCTTTAGTCTTCTTAGAAAATTTGCTTCTTCTTCATCTAGGTCATAAATTGTCTTAGGTTAAATCTTCAATCTTATTTGTATCCTTGAATGAAACATTAATTATATTGTGTTGATTATCATCAAACTCATCAATTTCAAAAGAAGTTACAATCCCATAGAGTTGATCCAATGTCTATTTTTCTATACCACGACTTTACTAAATGAAACACAATAAAGGTTTCTAGGTTCTGGTCATATTTCTCAACAATTTCCATACAACATCATTGTCTTCAATAGTTCCACTAATACCTCTTATTGTACACAACCTCGTTCATCCTCTGAAATCCTTAGGGTTTAAAATCTATGCTTTAGGTTCTACAACTTGATCTTCTTGTCTCCCTCAATAACAATACTCAATTTCTCCCTAGTTTTATTTGCAGACATGAAAGACATGACCTTCATCAATTCCAAATCACACAATCCAGTAATAATAGCATTTATAGTATTTTCATTATTCTCATGCATCTTAAATTCATCTAGCATAGAAGGAGAACCAACTACAGAATTATAAGTTTTCTTAACAATATCCCAAATACTAAATAGTATAGAGTCCAAATGTGATTCCATCCTCACCTTCCAAAAGTCATAATTTATTCTATTAGAACATAGGTACTTTGTGACCATTTTCATTTTCCATCCTGGATCTTCCTCAAGTGATTAAAGTTCTTCAAGAGGAACATGGATTTGATACCAATTGTTGAACACACCTTAAGAATGAGAGGGGGGGGGGTGAATACGCCTTAACTAGATCTTAAAACTTTTGTATCACAAACACATATAAATTATGTTTATCCAACTAACAATCAATACAAAATAATACAATGAAAACATAAACACATGAACACTAGATTTTTATGTGGAAAGCAATGTGAGAAAAACTACAATGAGAATCACACTCAGTATATGAATAAAAATTTACAAATGTGTAGGCCACAAGTCAAGGAACATACTTCTCTTGAAAGAACTTCTAGGCTAAGGCACACTGCCTTAGGTAAAGATACATGGACTTGCAAAACTAAAATGCATGACCCTAGAGAAAGTTACAAGTCTATATAATATACCAAAAGAACCACTATTTTCTAGAAAGCATAGGGATATGATAAACTAAAAATATGTAGGATCTCCTTATCAACCACTATAATTTTTTTTGTCAAACTTAAACAATCACACCTCTGATCTTCCACAATTGCATCACACTAAATTCTTAATTGATATACACATAATCCATATCAATCCATACTTCAACTCAACCATTTGCACAACTATATGTATCATCTTGATCAACCAAAAACACAACTAGGTCAACCATAATAAAGATAAACATTATTTACATAAAGTCATCACTACAAAAACTTATAAATAATGTGGTCCACCATAGGAGATAAAGGGGACCCAAACACATCATAACACACCTTCTAAAAAAATTATTTAATTAAAGCACATGTACTGCAAAATTATCCAAGATTGGTACCAAACATAATATGTAGAAAAACATAAGAACATGTAAACCGAATGACCAAAAAATATTCTCAAATATGCATAAATCCATGTAGATATCAAAACCACATGAAAAGATCCATATAAAATTGTTAACTCTTCCTCCAAAATATATCCTAAACAATAATTCATAAATCAATCACCAAAAATAATTGAGTCAGCTAGAGAGAAACACGAACAACAATGCCAAACATAGAGAAACATAACTTTACTTGCAGAACCAACCAACATAAGATATCTGAACTAAAGAACTACACAAACATTAGGAAAATTTCCACCAAACTCCACACCTAGAATAAATGTGGATTAATGTAGAGTATTCTTCAAACCAATCTTAACTATTCCTAACAACCAACCTCACTACCAGCAAACAACAAAATATAAATCCAAGTTTTGAACTTCTATGTACTTGAAAGTATGATAGTGAAACATTCACAGAAAAAACATGATAGAACCAAAACTACAAGTCACCAACTTATTATGTGGAGAAACATGGATCATTCTCCCACAAGGACTTCATGTACTATTTCCATCCTATACCAACTTCCCATACTTGTTCCCTTCTGAATATACAACATACATACTTATCATCACCACCAAACATAAGAAGAATATATGAGTATCCAATACTAGAATTCAAATAGTCTTTCCTTCATATTTCAACTTTCCATACACCAGCCACACTCTATGCACACAAAAAACTACTTCTCTCCCATACACATATATGACACTTCTCTTCATTAGGTACAACATCAAACTCATACAACTCTCCATAATGTTGACATCAATGCACATAGTAGGTTGACGTCAATGAAAATACTAAACACACATTTCTAACAAGATAAATTAAAATTAAAATGAACAAGGTCTCCAAACATGAAACTATCCTTGAACCACTCTATCAAGCAACCAAATTCATGAAAAACATAGAAAATTCATCAACTACCTCAAACTCTGCCATTCTGAATAATATATAGCCATTAAAGTGTAGCACAAACCAATGTTCACACTTTCCACTTTACCATACTTGATCCTTCACACAATACATACAAATTTCACACATCCCACATCTATTTATATCCACTTCTTTATTAAAAATATGAACTAGGTTGGCCATAGATATAATACATATAATTCAAAACAAGTTTTCCATCATAACCAACTATTGTCATATGGTCCACACTAGGAGATAAAGGAGACCCAAATATATCATAACACACCTTCCTAAGTCATTCCAAATGCACCACATGAAACAACACATCCTCCAAAGTTGGCATCAAATGTAACACACACATAAATAATGCAACACATTGATCAATAAGCCCAAAAACATCTTCCATGAAAATAACTCAATCTAGATCATCACATGCCATGGTAAGATCCATTCCAACATCTGAACTCAATTTTATAATGCATATCATGACCTAAAAGTATATGATCCAATTAATAAAACCAACTGATTCTACCAAAGACCAACATAAACAACAATGTTAAACAATTGAAAATAACAACTTCTATTGTGGAGAAAACCAACACTTGAAAATTCAGCTGGAACACTATACAAGAAATCCAAATGTAATGCCCCACCAAGGAACCCTCAAAATGAAGGGTCAAACATGGATTGAATATTTTTTTTTTTATAATGATAATATCATTAATTCATAAGTGCATCATCAACCACCATTGCAAAGCAATAAAGGAAAACACACAATGATCGTCACATGATCAAACACAACCATAACTATTACACAAACTTCCAAGGGTTCCTATATCACCAAAAATACTCAACCAAAATGGCATGGTCACATTTTATGGTCACATCTTGAAAGCCTAAACAACATGCCACAAGCTTCAAGGAACCACGTTAGACAATGACTCGCAACTATCCAAGAGGAAACTAAATTGATCCATAAAAACCAGTTGCACTAGGCTCATTTTAAACCAAATTAAAAATTGAGTTAAACTAGGTCAAATAAAATTAGAAAATGGGAAGTGAATACATGAAAATACTCCTGAGAATGTAGGGAAACCAAATCTAAGGTCCATATTTGCATAGACCTCTAGGAAGTACACAATGTCATGAATGCACAAAAATGTAGAAACATATGCATAGTTTACTAGTACAAATGTACAGTAGAAAAGGATGAATGCTCAAGAGTTTTGCATGAATGTGTAGGATCTCCAAACATTTTCACAAGGGCAGTAAATGAATGCATAGTTCTTCCCAGAAAGGTTTAAAATGCATAATTTAACTTTTTGACACCAACGCATAACCTAATAAATGATTTCTCCATACTAGGGAGTACCAGATAAGAAACATCAAAGTTAAGTACATTTGATTACATCAATAAACAATACATAAATGAAATATAGTAACTGAAAGTATACACAAGTATATAAATTAGTACAAGAGAGAGAAAGGGAAGAAGAAATGATCCTTATCTCACTGAGTCTCCTGATCGACTCCATCACCTATATGTCAGTCCCCAACAGTGGCTGGTCATGCCACCTAACCATGTGGAAGCCTCAACCAACCCTATCATGTTGGTGGAGGTAGTCACATAACCCAAACAAGGAATTCAAGAATAAAAGGGAATGTAGATATACACTTATGCTAAACAATGCATAGAATGGAGATAATCATGTTAAACATAGAGAACATTCAACATGCAATACCTGGGTCCACCAATATACCATATCACTACTCAGACCTAAATAGAGGTTTGATGCAAAGGATCAAAAGTAGGAGTGTCATTGTCAGGTACACTAGGACCCCTATGAATTTGAGGAATCCATCTTATCAAGGAAGCTCTACTCTAGCTTTCGATCAACGTTCACAAATGACCAAGATAATAATTATCCTCAATCAAAATCTTTAGATGGTCAGGAAAATATACCTATGATCAACACCCTCAGATGAAGAGGTAGTCTTATTAGTATCATTATTAACTCTTGTAATAATATGAAACATCATTCATTTATTTAGTTAGTTGTAATTATGAACTCTCCAAGATTTACCATGGTGATGCCTTTGTGTCCTAACCTACCTTGGAGATCCAACCCACTTTTATACTTAGACATCAAATGAATTGATCTCATAGTAAAACAAGGACCATAAAAAAATGTAAATAATGACTCCAAGCCCAAAACTCAAGATGAGATAAGATGAGCTCGATTAGTCTTAAACAAGATCACATGTCTCTTAAGATCTTGTCAATGAGCATAACAATGTTATACTAAGGATGAGATCTCAAACACCATACATCTAAATATAAATGAAAGTTACACTCAAGCATGAAGTGTATAAATACTAAAGACAAAATGAAAGCAATAAACACAAGGCCACAAAAGGCTCAAAGATCAAGCTTCCATCACAATATGAAAAGAACTCAATTGGTCATGGACCAAGAGTATGAATCTCTCAAGATATCATCATGTATGCATAACTCAACTAAATAAATCAGACCCAATAAATTATAAATAAAGATAAGAAACCAAAGTAATAAGATAGTGCACATGCACACTATATTGGCCTCATTGCCAAGAGGATGGATCCCGAGACAATCTGACATAATAATGCACACAGGATAGTAACATACTTATATGATCCAAGATGCATCTTACATCCAAAAATTAAGCAAGAATCTCAAAAAGGGAAAAATAACCACATAGGGCAACCACTTCTAGCAATAATCAGCTAGGCGCACCAACCAAAAAATCAATTTAAAACCCAAGGTTTGGATTGCGGTAATAAGTAACCGTAATTTCCTTTATTCATTCTGATGAAAAGATCTCATCAAAATCATGGTATAAAACTAAGGCCAATAAACAAAACATGCCAACATGGCGATAATCCCAAACGAGAAATCGTGAAAATTGAGGCACACACAAAAATGACAAAAAATGAAACTCAAATTCTTGCGATAAAAATAAAACTCATTGGTTCTTATGATCCCACTAATCCAAAATGCAAGAAAACTTTAATTATGACATCGTGGGAGAAATCAGACAGCCTAATGGCGATAATTTTCCATTTTAAAAAACCAAATTTCATAAAATCCCAATCGAGCATGAAATGCGATAGGAAATATGGGAAAAACATAGATAAACATCTCACTATATGATTGGAAACAATAAACATCCAAAAATATTGAGAAACAAATAAAATAAAAGAGGCCCTACATCAAGAAATGACGAAAACCCAAAAGGAGGAGAGAAAAATAAACAGTTGGTGCACATGGAGAAAAATCTCATCAAACTGTAGTAATCTCACCATGGTTCCAATGAGCCAATTCCAACAAATATAGGACACCTGAGTTGCTCCAAATGAGTAGAATTTGAGTTTCTCCACAAAAGAGTTAGAGCAAATTCACAAAACTCAACCACCAAAAGTGAATAAAATAACTTCAATTTCAAAATATAAAATACCTTTTTTTCAAAAGGCAAGTAAGTGCACCAAGATGGTGTGAAAAAAAGTGGCCACCCACCCAAAAAAATACAAAAAACACCCCTAACACGGTCGACTTACTTTAAATTTAAATAACCCGACTGAGCTTAGGTTTGGTAAATTACTAAGCCAATAAAAAGACTAGTTAATAGGCTTGGATAACAAGGTTTAGGCTTGGGAGCTTCATTTCCCTCCATTTCCCTCCTTTTTCACGTGCTCTAATCTTTGGAACAATTTTTTTCAACTTCTTCAACATTAGGTTTATACATCATCAATTGGGTATTTGTAAAAGTACCACCATAATTTTACACATCTTCTGAGCTTTCTAACAATATAAGTTTTTTTAATTTTTGGACAACATTAATATATTATAGTTTAATTTATTTTACCGGTGTCTCTATTGTTCTTAGAGACATATTTGTAACATTTTTTTAATACCTTTTGATCCACTTCACCAAATTTAAAAGAAAGTATATATTATTTTTGTGCACTTGATTCTTCACACTATAAAAAAAAATTGCATTTTTTTAATTATTTTGATGCAAGTTATTTTTCGCGCATGAACAAGAATCTGATTTTGAGGATGTGCCCACTTCAAAAAATCAACAAAAAATTACAAAAAAATAGACAAATTCTAGCTCTCACTCTTTATTTAAATTAGAGCATTAAAATAATCATTTTATGACATTTAAGGTATATATTAGCGAAAACTCTAAATCAGATATGCATCGATATAAAATGAACAATATAATAGGAAATCAATAATAATAATCATGATAGCATAATCAAATGTTTTTGAATACAAAATATGCCAGATACCATCATAGCATCAACAATGATATCAGAAATAAACACAAAATGTATTGGAATCAGGTACATATCATGATGGCAATATAAAACCATAACATGGGATTAGCCATAGAATCGCATAAAAGAGTCTAGTTCAAGTCCAAATAACCAATAATAAAATGAGTCCACATAACTTACAATAACAACCTCATAAGGTCTATCATCCCAAATCAGGCATGAAACAAGCCACAACTCAATGATTCTCACAACTAGGCATAAGAAACTAAGCATCTTGCCAGTGCAAAAACATAATCTAGATCACCCAGAGGGCATTAATGCCTCTTGGATCCAACACAATCATAAATAGAAATATATAAGTATTGAAGCATTAAGTGAACTCAACCAATCACATAAAGCACAATGAAGCATCCAAAGCTAAAACAAGGCATCTCAAAAGAGATCACATCCAACTGCACAAAGGTACCACCACCACAACCCAATGTCAAAGCTATATACATAAGTATGTCATGTAGGAAGCAATGGGAGTGGTACTACATCATCCCCCTGAAGAAACATGCTTACTCCCAGAAGCCTATAAATCAAACCAAAAGGGCACACAGAGAGTAAGATCCACAACCAAAGAGAAACACAAAAATAGCCAACGACTCCTTCACAAGTGTGGGAAAACCACACCCAATTCTTACCAACTAGCCACACAACTACTAAGAGGACCAATACATGCTAAAAGAAAATCAACAACTTTTAAAGTCCTTTGAAGGAAACATAATACATACTAGGAGAAGTGCATCTAGAGCCATGATATTTTCCTAATGAGGCATAACACTTGCCTCTCTACCTCATCATGAGGCATCTAGCCACAAAAAAATTCCCTCTAGGGTCTCCTCCAAGACCAAGGCATGATAAAGTTTCAAGTCAAAACTCAAGGACAAGGGAAAGATCATCTCGAAAGGTATAAAGTACCACCATTCCCATCAGGAGCATACTTAACTCTAGCAAGAGTCTCACTTAGTCACTCAAGAATCTAAAGAAGTGGGGTTTCTCTATTCGAATCCACTTCTTAGAGGGATAATAAGTCCAACTTAGGGTACTGAGAGGTATGAATACAAGATATTACCTCTCACAACCAAGAGTGATCTCACTACAAAGGATCAAAAAATATATCCTTCCACAAGAAGGGCTAAATGAATGCCAACTAAACACCAAGCATAGGATAAAATAGAATTTATTTGATGGAAAAGCTCAACTATAGTTGAAACAAGGTTTATCCAACCCAACTAAACCACAATCTCATCTTAAAAAAGGTGAAAAATAGTCCTACACTCACATCCTTAACCAAGCTTAGGATGGAAAGATACATCCATAAAGACCACATCCTCTTCTAGCTTGAAGCTTGGAACAACACACTACCCAAAATTCCTCCAACAACACTGATCTCCAACATGGAGTGCCACAAAGAGGGATAACATAAATTATATAATAATATATTTATGATCATATAAAGATATGGTCAATGAAGTGTCAAATTGTATAAAAGGATACTCTCAATCCTCACACTATGCCAACTAGAAAAGAATTTAGGGAACCCACAAAAGAAGTGGCCCATAGAACACTCATCAACAAACAATAACCTAAATAGTTGTGCATGAAGAACCTCATTAATCACTCTCAAAGAGGAAATAAAAAAGGAAAGGTATGGTCTCAAGAACCACAACCAGGGTTAAACCTCATAGGTGGACTTAGTCACACCCAACCATCAAAATTAAGTAATGCTAAGAAAGAGGGACACTCAATATGTTAATATCATAGGCATATGATCAAACCAAATTCACTATAAGAATACACACTAGATTTCAATTCAATAATTCAATCTCAACCATTACCGCACAAGATAAGTATTAACATTAATAGAAAATAATATTTATATCATGATTCTAACTAATGCTCAAAATGAGGTCTATCAAATTCAACCATCCATGCTTAATAATTTACATAAAGATAATGCAATAATAATCTCATTTAACATTGTTAACATGTGCTAATAAATTATGCAATGCATCTACTAATATCCATACAAAGGAAATGGTGAGTGTTAGGGAGAGAGGGAGAGAGATCGGGTGGGTTCAAATTTTGAATTCTGTGTTGGGCAGGAACTCTGCCCAAGCTACAAAAAAAGTATGTAGATGGGGGAAAGGACAAGAAGGAGGCCCCTAGGTAGACAAAAAAACCCACCAATTTTATGTTGCAGGTTTCACTGATACCTCAGGACCCGGAAGGGGGGCCCATTTAGGGAGATGCATGTGAGTCAGGTGTGGGATTTCTGGAAAAAAATGGCTATCCTTATTTAGAATCAAACCTTCCAATAAGTCCTCTTTGCCTAAATTCAAAAACCTATCTAATCCGAAGACAGGTAAATTTTATATCTATGTTTCAGATATGGTTATAGATCATAACATAGCCTTAATGGTGAAATCCTTAGTTGGGAAGTTCGTAGGACCAAGACCCAATATAGAGGTAGTCAGAGCATAGGTTGTAAGGAAATGGATTTTAAAAGGCCAGGTAGATTTAACCACTATGAGAAAGGGGTTTATCTCTTTCTCATTCTCATGCAAAGAAGACAGAGTGGGGATCCTATGTGGGGGTCCCTGGATGGTGGGAAAAATGACTTTAGTCCTTCAAAAATAGTATCCAAACATGAATCTTAATGATGAATCATTCCTAGCTCAAGTTCTTGTTTGGATCAAGCTACCAGGTCTACCAATGGAATATTGGGCTGAATATATCTTCTTAGGGATAGCTAGTTCATTTGGAAAACTCTTGTCCATTGATCCGGTGAAAGATTCAAGGAGAAGGCTCACACATGCTATAATTTTTGTGGGCATTGTCCATGATGCAGATATGCCTAACTCTATCAAAACTATTTCTAAAATGGGAAAGTGGGTTCAAAGGGTGGAATAAGAATCTATCCCCTTTGCTTGTTTTCACTATAAGAAGGTGGTACATTGGGCCAGGAAGTATCCTTCTAAGCCACTTAAAGAGAAGAGAACAAACAAGCCAAAAAATAGAAAAATCTGGCAAGCGAAAGAGAAAAATGAAATAGACAAATCTGTTGAGTCTGTTAGAGGAATAATCAATGAAGGAAATGAGAACCTAATTAGAGGTGAGGAGTATCCTAAAACTACACATCAATAATAGAGTACAAAAAAATAAAAAAACACAGGAGAATCTCAAAGAGGATGAGAGCTCCAACTATTAAGAAGAAGAAGAACCCATATTACAGGTTGTAGCTGACTCTTTTGATAAGAGTAATGAGGGGGACTATTCAACATCCTTTGATAAGGCTAAAGAGGAAGAGATTCAAGATTCAAGTGAAGAGGATGGAGATTCATTATCCGACCTTGAGGGGAATGAAGACTCTTTCTTGGAAGCCCAACATTGTAATATTCTGGAAGCTAGCCTATCTAATATATCTCAGAATTTTGTGGACCTAGTTAGAGTACTTACCCTATTTTGGAAAATGGGGATACATAATGGAGATAAACAAGTTCTTTGGAAAGGATAATGGTATTTGAAGGGGTTTTCTACCCCAAAATCTAAGCATAGAAAACCAAAAGGAAAAAATAAAAAGGTCATCCCAAAAACTCCTAAGATCACCAGATCTTTAGTTAAACTAGTAGTTGATGTGGGACTGATCCCTTCTCCTCTGGGAAGACCCTCATAGGCTAAGAAGAGAAATTTGGAGGCTAAAAAAAATATAGCTAATGGAACACAGAAAAGTCTCACAAAGGTATGCTCTCTAAAGAAAAAATTAAATTTATATCTTGGAAAATAAGACGGTTGAATAGCTCTCATAAGAAAGACATAATTAGGAATATGATTAGAGATCATAATCCAGATATTTTCCTTATTCAAGAAACTAAGATGACTAAAGATAAGGTTGAAATGATTAAGTTTTTTTAAACATGGAGGGGTTAGTGGTGGTATTTCAAAGGGAGCTTCAGGTGGTATTTCTACCTTCTGGAACCTCAATATCATAAGGGGTGATGTCATTGTCTAGGACAACAACATGGCCTACATTAGATTTCATCATATTAAAGATGGTACTTCTTGGGTGCTTACTAATATCTATGGTCCAAATATGTTGAACGAGAGAAGTAAATTTTGGAAAAGATTGGAAGCGGTCAAATCTAGCTTCAAATATGAAAGTTGGCTAATTATGGGATACTTTAATACCCTGTTAAAGGAAATTTTTTTTTTGGGTAGATTCCCTTCTCAAATGGAGAACAGAATTCAATTGATGGACTTCATCAATTCTCAATCCCTCCTTGACATGGATCTTTAGTGTGTTGAGTACACTTGGACCAATTGAAGATCTGGACAAGACTCGATTCGAGTTTTTCTAGACATATCTTTGATTTACAATGATTAGTATGTTCATTACTTATGTTCTTTGTCTTCCCATGCCAGATTTGGGTCTGAATACTACCCTATTTTTTCTTAGCTGAATCAATTAAAGGCAGAAGATGTTTCCCTTTAGAATTGAGAAGATGTGGACTATGCATCTTGATCTGGAAAATAAAATAAAATATTGGTGGCAGATTCATGTGGAGGGGACTTCTATGTTTAGAGTGGTCAAGAAACTTAAACATTTTAAGGATTGTATTAAGAACTGGAATAAGGAGTGCTTCGGTGATATTTTCTCTTCCAAAGTTTCTATCCAATATGGCCTTAAAAAAATTCAAGATCAAATTCAAGTAGATGGTTATAACACTTTCTCTATTTCAGATGGAAATGAAATTATAAGGAGATACCATGATATTATTGCTAAGGAAGAGGCTTTTTGGAAACAAAGAGCCCACTCTCTCTCGTTGACTAAATGGGACGAGAATACTAGATATTTTCACATGACCAGTCTAAAACATAAATCTACAAACAAAATTTCAAAACTTAAGGTGAATAATGGTACTATTTAAGAAGAGGACAATATTAGGTAGGAGGATAAATTCTACTTTTATGACCTCCTTTCTCAAGACCTTACTCTGGACCAGATTACCCAAGATGATCTACTTCAAAGTACTCCTTCTCTTATCAATTAAGATCATAATTCTTCTATTAGGGTCATACCCTCTAGGGATGAATTCAAGAAGGATGTCTTTTTTGTTTGAAGGAAACAAAGCTCCTAGTTTGGATGGCTTCCCTATGTTTTTATTTCACATGTATTGGTCCATTCTTAGTAAAGTTATTACATGTGCTATCAAGGAATTATTTGGGGCTAAAAGTATCTTAAAGGAGATCGATGGTACCTTTTTTTTCCTCATACCTAAATTTGCGAGTGTCGACTCTTTGGATCTGGTTCATCCTATCAGTCTTTGCAATTCTTTTTATGAAATCATTTCTAAGATTCTCACCTTAAGGCTTCTTTATTTGCTTCCCTCCAATATATCTCCTCAACAAAATGGTTTTATTCCGGGAAGAAAAATTCTTGACTCCATAATCATGGTCCATGAAAATATCCACTCCTTATCTTTGGCCAAAAAATAGGGATATATCCTTAATCTTAATCTATCTAAAGCTTATGATCAAGTTGAGTGGACATTTATGCAAAAAACCCTTTTGGCTTTTGGTTTTGATAAGACTAGTGTGTATCTGATTATTGAATTGGTTTCTTTGGATACCTTCTCTATTATGATCAATGACACCTCCTCTCCTTTCTTCAAATCCTCTAGAGGTCTGAGACAGGGTGACCCGTTGTCTCCTATTTTCTTTTTTGATTTTGGCAGAATGTCTAGGGAGATATATTTCTCATCTGGTGGATGTTGGTTCTTTGAAAGGGTTTCATCCCTCATCCTCTCCCTAGGTCTACCCTCATCAACAATTTTTTGATGATTGGATCATTTTGGGGGAGACCACTATCAAGGAATAAAAGGTTCTAAAGGATACTCTCAATAAGTATGAATCATCAATAGGATAATTTGTTAATTGGGCCAAAAGCAGTGTTTATTTTATAAACACTCCTAATAGCAAAAAAAAGAGGATCAGTAACATTCTGAGATGCCAAATTGATAATCTTATGTCTATGTAATTAGGTCTCCCTCTCCGCCTCAATCCCCCGAATTCCTTTTGGAGCTCTTTAGTGGACAAGTTCAATAAAAATTTAGCTGGCTGGAAGAGTACCCTCCTTAATCAATCTGGGAAAGTTCAACTTCTTAAAGATTTTGTATAGAGTATTCCTATTTATGTTCTAAGTCTTTTTAAGATCCCAGGAAGGTATGTTGATGCTATTGAAAATTACAAAGAAACTTTCTATGGACTAGAGTAGAGGAGAAAAAGAGAATGTCTCTAATTTCCTAGGATAAAGTCAGCAAGCCAAAAAGTAGGGGAGGATTGGGTCTCAAGAGAATAAGAATGATGAAAATTTCCCTTCTCTCAAAATAAATATGGATAATCTACCATTATAATGGTGAATGGAATCAAATATGGAGAAATATATATACTAGGAATTACCCAACTCTGGACAGCTTTATAAACTATGTTGCTACTCCCACTGGATCAAATATATGGAAGAATATTGCTACCAACATAAATCTTATGATTAAGGGAACTCAATGGAAGGTGGGGAATGTTGAGAGAGTTAGTTTTTTGGAATACCATTGGCTCGATGATTCTCCTCTAATTAACCACATTGATTGGGGTAATTAGGCCTTAGTTTTCAAAACTAAGTTTGGTCACTTTGTTGCATATTATTGGGACAAGGACATAGAGGATGTTAGCTCCAATCTAATTCAACTCAAAATAAATCTGTTCTCAATGATTCTTATTGAAGAAGAAGATACTTTGATATGGAAGATGAATTCAAAAGGAGGCTTTTCCACTTCCTCCATGATCAAAATGTTGTATGATAATCAGGAAGATCTTCCTTAGTGGTTCAATACTTGGATTAAGGGTCTTATTTTTAAAATTAGTATGTTCTTTTGGATTTTATTGCAGAATAATATCCTTACCATTGACATCTTGAAATGTAGAGGTTTCAATATCCCTAATTGGTGTACTCTTTGCTACCAGGAGGAAGAGATGATCGAACACATTTCTATCCACTGTCCCTTTGTTGTCTCTCTATAGTCCAGTATGCTAGATATGTTCAATATGGAATGAGTCTTCCCTAAGGATATTCAAGAATTCTATTCATCATGGAAAAATCCCTCTAAAAACCCCTTTATAAAAACTCTATGGAGAATCTCTATGCCACATTTGTTATGGGGTATATGGAAGGAGAGAAATGATATAATTTTTAGGGATAAGTGGTTCCCTAAACATGTTGTTTTCCAAAGGACACAAAGAGCTATTCTTGAAAATATGCATACTATGGGAGAGATGAATGAACCTACTAGAAAGATAGATGAGGAAATATTAGATAAATGGAAGCTCAGTGGAAGATACAAGAAGAGTAATAGTACTACAAAAAGGGAAGAAGTTTTTTGGAAAGTGCCCCTAAAGGCTGGATGAAAATCAATTTTTATGGGGCCTCTAAAGGAAACCCTAGGAATTCTAGCTTTGGCGCTATTCTAAAGGATGAGGGAGGCAATTATATTGAGATGGTGGCGTGCCTTTAGCGACTCAAACTAATCATAAGGCAGAAGCTATGACTACTTATCAAGGTCTTCTCTTAGCTAAGAAATGGGACTTTAGATATCTTTGGGTTGAAGGGGACTCAAATAACATTGTTAATTTCCTAACTAAAAAATGTAACCCCTCATGGACTATTACTAACATTATTAAAGCCTCATGGGATATAATCAAAAATCTTGACAATTTTTATATTAGCCATGGTTATAGGGAGATAAATGGCATGGCTGACTTGGCTGCCAATGTGGCGGTGATGAGCAATGATGTCAAAAAATAGAAAGGAGAGGATGATTTTTCGTATGAGGTGAAATCACTAATCTTTAGTGATAAAACTTACCGCACACAATGTGTCAAAATCATATCCAAGTAATGATGTATGAAATGACATGGGTTATTAATAACCATTATTACTCAAAAAAGGTTTGTAATCCGATGTGTTGTGCAATTATTATTACACACACTTTCTAGGTTACATTGGCTTTATATCGGTTGTGTGGCTTTTTATGACATTACTCTGAGATGAAGAAACCAAAGAGGTCTAGTCTACAAAATAACCTTCATGGAACAAGCTTTGACAGCACGATGGCAAGCAACAGAAAAAGAATGGAGCCAATTTCGTGCAAGGAATGGAGGAGAAAGGAGGAGGTCTGGGACATTCTAAAGTAAGGTGGCCTACCTTTTTATAAGGAGATATTGCATGGTATGGATTTGACCATTACCAAACATTTTCTAAACTATTGGAAGAAGGGTAGCTTGACAATTGGGAATCAGAAAATTAAGGTTGATGAAGCCCTTATCTTGGAAAATACTAGTCTGGCGCATGATGGAAGTAAGTTCTACATGGATCATAAACTAACGAAGGGAGCTATCAAACATTTTTCTAAACTGATAAGGAGAAGAATAAATTGGTAAAGTTTTCTAACACCTACTACTCTCCCAAAAAAATTGAGAGCTCTTGGAGTAAAGTTCTTTATGCAATTATGAATTATGTTACTCTAGATGGAAGGTACACTAGGGATTATATTTATCATTTTTTTCTTCTTAACCATTTCCTCCACGGGGATAAAATTTCCCTATCATATTATTTACTTTGTTCCATCAATTATACCATGAAAGACCATAAGGAAAACCCTAAGGGAGATCATGCCATGCACTAGGGTTTGATGGTGCTCATTTATGATCACCTCAAGGGCAAGCAGATTGATCATCCCCTATTTTAGTATTCTATTTCAGAGGAGGAAGATACAAATGAATATTTCTCTTTTGGGAAGGGTATAGAGAGTGACTCGATGTCTGACACAAATTCCTCTTCTGAAGATATCAAAGGCAAACACAAAATTACTTCAAATAAAACTACTAAGGCTTCTTCTAAGAATCACCCCAAGCCAAGAAGGAAAAAATCCCACATTGTTATGGATTCATCTTTTGATGGGGAGGTGGTTGAATATGTCAATTTAGAAGAGAAAGAGGTGAGTGCTCAGTCAAAAGAGAAGTCTTGCACTGCTAAGATTAAAACCATTAAGGAGAAAAATTTTGGTTAGGGGGAAAATGTGAAAGATGTTGGGGAGAAGGAAATGACTAGTAAGAACCCTAAGGATTAGGGTGAGGGTAGCGGGAAATTCCAGGAGGGTTTCCTAAAGGATAATATTACTCAGGACAATGTTATCCAAGATAATCTTATGATTTTGACTGGTATGCAGGGAGTGGTGAGCTTCAACAAGGCTATTGAATGCATCATTCATGATAATCTGTAGCTGAAGAAGGATGTGAGGGACCTTCGTATCTTCCTCCAAATTATAGAGGCTACGGGTATGGGAGAAGATAAATCCTTCCCTAAGTGTATTAAGGAGATGAATCAAGCCATTGGGTGTGCAAAAGTATGAAGGAACTCCATGGGAAGGATAGAGACATCGATCATAAAATGGGGCTATGGAGACTAGACTGGCCAAAGTGGAGGACAACCTAAAGAATATGAGAGAATAGAGTTAAAAAATTCTTAAAGCTTTTGCAGAGCATGTCAAAATTCTTGTTGGAAAACTAGAGCAGGAGAAGACCAATCAGGAAATTGATGTTGATAAGGCTGGCATGGATGACACTCTAGGGCTAGGGAAGTGGACAAGGTCCAACACAAAGAAAAAAGGTTCCAATAATGATAAAGATCTTGAGGAGCTTAAATCGACAACAGTTAACATGGACCTCATGGTGATTGAAGTGGCTGAGTTGCTTAAGAATTTCTAGCCTTCTTCTCTATTGTCCCTTTTATTTTTCTTTGTTCTGTCTATTTTTTGTCGATATGCTAGTGTTAGGTGTGATGGATTTTTGTATAGGATGCCAAATTCTCTTTTATAGTATGTTTACTATGCCTCCTTGTTGTTTCTATGTGAGCTATATTGAACATCTGTAGCACTCTTTTATAAAGGTTTCGGGTCCTCTAAAACCTATTTTTCTACTAATAAAAACATCCATACAAAGGAGGATCTACAATCTAGTGTATCTTGAATCAAAATAATCATAACATTTATTTCTTTCCATGTACATAAAAAAAATGCTCAAAATTTAAATAGGAAGACATTCTAATTAACACCTTAATAGCTAATGACATACACCGATGTAGTATGTTCTTTGCAGTATTCTTCCTTGCACATACTATCATAGGTGTGCACTGAATATGATAGAATTACATTAATCAAAACATTCCAGTAGTGCCAAACATTCAGATTAGTCACTATATAATCAAAAAGAGAAAACCCAAATGGGGGAGTTATCAAGTACACCATTAAATTCTAAAAATGTGCACAATTCAACAATAAATAAAGCATGATTAATGTCACAAATAGATAGATGGAGAATTTTTGGTAACTATTCCAAGCATAATAAATACCAAAGATTCAATGCTAGCCCACACAACACAAGAAATAATCCACCAAGAAAACAAAATAAATCATCAAACATGAAATACATTCACATAATATTGTGACCAATATCAATCACATTAGAGAGAGTAACTATTGCATGATACCAAGGATCACAACATCCCAACAATGATAGAGAACATACCAAAACATGTCAAATAGAAAATCATCTATGATTCCAATCATATGCATCACTATAAACACTAACAAATGTAGCAATGTTGCTTCTTTATTTACATTCCTTTATGTTTCCATGTAATGCAATAAATATCCATAATGCATGGTATTCAATCAGATAGAGGTTCAAGAACCTCCAAGTAACATATACCAAATGCACAACACAATTTCACCAGGAGCACAACATTCACAAGGGTAATTACAACAAAAAGGTGATACATACACAAGGTGGTAACATGACACTTTGATCTTTCAAAGAGGTTCTCAAAACACTCACACAAGAGGGATTACACAATAATGAATCAAAGAATGATTAAATAACAACTACAAAAGATCCTCCCACATGAGGTGTTGAACACACTTTGAATGCTGAGAGGGAGGGGGGGTGAACCAGCATAAAACTAAAACCTTTAACAACTTAACTTATACATGGAAAACCCAAACTTGGAAAACCACTGTGAGCACTTGCCCACAAAGATAAATCACTAAATTATATAATATAATTATAAAATATTAGAATCTCACTACTCCAGAAGACCAATAAAAGGCTCACTTCCAATACTATAATTAATGTGAATAATGAAGAAGGTTCACCACCTTAAAATACAAACAGGAGCTCATTGCTCCAGACTTGCATACAGAGGCTCAGTGTCAGAGTAGAAAGATATAGGTAACTATTTCAAGTACCCAAGACTCGCTGTCTCAAATTACTTATTCTTCTTTAAAGTAGATATAAAAATATTCTCCTACTCATGTAACCGATCTACATAACTCTATTCACACAAGAAACAAAACTAATTACTGCCCTTTCCTCTATGACACTGTCACTTCACCTTTCTCTACTGATTGTTGAGCTGGTTTACACAATAATATTTCTTCACACCTTACATATGATTTTGTAAGACACCAACAACCCTTATATAGGATAAATCATTGGAGATTAGAAAAAGGTCATCCAAACCAAAAAGGACATTACAAATGATTTCCACGTCGGCCAAGGAAAAAATAGGATCATTATCAAAAATATCGAAACCAAGGAACCATCAGATAGTGAAAAAATTAAATACATAGGTCCTATCTAACATGAACCCACCTAGATAAGATATAAGCATTAAGTATAAAACCCATAACTAAATTTGATATTTTAACAATCCATAAATATAGAACCCAGATCTAAAATTTAAAGCAAGATCCATCCTAGGAGAAAGATAGACCAAAATATGATACACACATCGCAATGCCAAATCTACAATGAGTGCAACATCAACCAAGGATAAATCAAATGTGTAGAAGAAAACTACCAATTTCCAATGGTAACCAAAACTCCACACACTATGAAGATATATATACACCACATAAAAAGCCATGTCAACGTGCAACATAAAAATCCATGTCAACATACAACATCATAAGTTTCCATGATAAATTCCCAGATCATAAAAACAATTGGAAAGAACAATAACTTAGGATAACTCAGTCTCCAGACCACCAGGAACACACTCCTGATAATCAGAGAATGCCACAACCAATACCAAGTCTTGAATACATCTGAATAAATATTAGTTCAAATTCAACATAAATTTCCAAAAGAGAATAGCTCTGGAAAGACAAATAAATGAAATAGTAAAACTACTAACAATGAAGAAACACCATGCTAATATATTCATCTGGACCAAAAAGACATCCAAAAATAAGAATATAATATAAAATCATTGTAGAACATTATTTTTCCAAAATTATAGGATACATTCATGTCTTCCACTTCCTTCCTTCCATTATTTCAAGACCATACATGATACGTTCACGTCTTCCACTATTCTAAGACCATACATGATACATTTTTGTCTTCCACTTTTCTAAGACCATACATGATACATACTTGTGTTCCATTATACTGAGACCATGCAAGACTAAGATCATACTTGACCTCCAATATACTAAAGGTCCAACACACATATCCCCTCACAATATTGACACACTTTTGAACTAGAAATATTGAGGGAAGAACGTAAACTCAAGCTCCTCCAGAACATATAAAATAAAATGTTTGACATCAATGGCAACAAGATAATAAACATTTATTTCTAACAATCTTCCCCTATTTCATTGATGAAAAAAACCACCAACAATGTCAACTCCCCCTTATTGTAAGAAATGTTTCTAGTGTCTTTCTCCCCCTTTTCCATCAATAACAAAGGTTAACAACATGCCTTCCATTGGTCCCCCTGAGAATAGCCATACACATCTCCAGAAGGCACCTTCTAGATAGATTTAGTTAGAAGGAGAGGTAATAAACCCAAGATACTCCTAAAGAAACTAAAAAAGTGCCTTTTGGGGCTTTAGGGAATATGTCTACAATTTTTTCCTTGGTAGGAATATACTCTAGTCTAACTTCCCTTTCAATAAATTTTCCTCTTACAAAATAGTATCTGGTTGATATATGCTTTGTTCTGGAATGCATAAGCAAATTTTTTGAAATGTTTATTGTTCTTGTATTGTCACACATAATGGGAATAGCTTCATCAAATGTTATTTTAATATCCCTAAGAGTTTTTTTCATCCATAATACTTGAGTACAATATGATGTTGTAGCAATCTATTTTGCCTCTATTATGGATAAAGATACAAAGTCTTATTTCTTACTGAACCATGAGACTAGTTTGTCTCCTAAGAATAAATCCTTACCACTAGTGATTCTTCTTCTATCAATATATCTTGCATAATCATCATCAATGTAAGAATGTAAATTAAGGTTTCCTTTTATTTTATACCATAATCCATAGTCCTCTATTCCTCTCAAGTAGCTAAAAATTATTTTAACAACTTGCTCATGACTAGCTCTTGGTTTAGCTTGAAATATGGAAACCAAAAACACAACCTACATAATATCTATTCTATAAGTTGTAAGATACAATAATCCACCAATCATTGATCTATAATTTGTCTAGTCTACCTTCGGAGATTCATCATCCTTTCTAATATTGAAACCAATAGTCATAGGAGTTGTAACAAGTTTAGAATCATCCATACCAAACCTTTTCAACAATTCCTTTACATACTTGTTTTTAGAAATAAAAATTTTATTATTTGTTTGACTCACTTGTAAACCAAGAAAGAATGTTAACTCACCTGTCACGAAAATTTTAAATTATTTATGCATTTCAACATAAAATTCTTTTCAGATTGTATCATCCCCTCCAAAAATGATGTTGTACGCCTCTCTCTCCGAATTCCCACAGCTTTCCAAGGGCGGGGGTTAGTAGCCAAGTTTCACAAGCGAATGCAAATCAAGTACGCAATAACTACTAAAAGAATAACAGAAACGTGAGCAATAAAATGTACAAACAAGAGAAAGGAAGACAAATAAATGCAAACCCTTCGATGCTTGAAGCTTCTATTGTTTCTCTCTACTCCTTCCAAAATGTTGTTCTTGATGCTCAGTATTGGCGGGGCAGCGTCTATGACTTGAGAAGCGTCGAGAATTTGATATTTAAAATGTGTGGGTGATCGCAAGATAGCTTGAATGGTGACAGAGTAATGGCGCTTATAAGCTTGAAATCCTGGATCCTTCAAATGGTTATGAAGGGTTTATTATATAGGAATTGGTGATGAAATGAATGGTTGAGATCAATCCCAGAGATGGGGAGATGAACGGTTGAGATCAAAAAGGAACAGGAGAGATCCTCAGTAAACTCCACCTCTTTATTTGGTTAAGAGGAGATAGAGTTTGGTTAACTGAGGA
>MU218975.1:45274-63021 GCA_018584345.1 Thuja plicata
CACCTTCACGTGGTTGGCCTTGTTAAGTAGAGAATATTAAAGTATTCTCGAAACCAAGTGAAGCTCAAACTAACATACCTTCATTATTTAATCAATTTCATTCGTTCTGGGTCTTTGCTCATAAGTGAATTTTGAATGTGTCATTGTCAGACAACTTTGTATTGAGCTCTTCCCATTAGATGACATTTTCAACCTCTATCAGTCTCAAACTTCCCTACTGTTGTGATTTGTTCTGATCTTCATATCCTTTCATGTATGTTTGTCTATGTTTAATATTGCAATCCCTCATGTCTAGTATGATCCTAAACATTGATGATGGATCATTTAGTATGATCCTAAACATTGATGATCATGCAGTCTAAATCAGAATTATAAAATTAATATAATAAATATTAGAAATTATATAACTGTATTTGCCAGATATAATCAAATAATCTTTTGTATACATTTATGTAGCAATATAAAATGGGATCCAGCGGCTGGATTGAGAAAAGGGGTTTGAGAAAAGAGCTCAAGAGGCGATTGGACAACATCAAACCATATCAGGTTCATCTTCTTTCAATACAAATTATATAAATTATATTATACTCTTAGTTTAGTATTGTTGCTCAATGTGAAAACTAGTGAAATATTAGTTGAATACTGAGCCAAGTTACCAAAATCTTGTATGAAGATCTTTGTGTATGAAGAAATTTATGTGAAGATGCTTTTTTGTATAAGAACTTTTGTATATGATCTAAATATGACATATAAGGACCATTCTTTTGGCAAATACCTATGTGAAATGAATGGGATTGATCAGTCTCGTTGGGTCTCTTGTCTCCCAGGGTGGCATGCACCAAATCCACATCTTCATCTTTATATTGGCAATTTTACATGTGTTATACAACGTCATAACCATGGCCTTAGGAATAGCAAAAGTAAGTACAATGGAGATTTTTTTTCAACTGCCAGTTCAATAATGGTTTTTCCTTGTTTTTTTTCTTGTTACTCGGTGGAAGATATACTAACAGAACAATTTTACCTTATTTTGTGTAGAATGCTTTCCAGCTAGCTTTCTTTTTATGGATATGGGTAAGAATAATATTATTTGGTCAAGAATAAGTAGTTACCTAAATACTAATAGAGTTGAATAGTTTACATATTTCAGTATAAATGCAGCTTATTTGGACTTCATCTTTTGGCAAGTGCAGTATGAGTTTGGGATGAGGTTCTGTTTCCAATCAAAATTTGCATTTATCATGATCAGAGTTGCAATGGGGTGAGTATACACAATGACGTTACTACAAAACACTATGTTCATCCACATTTTCATTTACCATTAGAACTATTGACAAACAATGTTCTTCCCTTATCGATTCAGGACATACAGGGAATCCTTTGAATTGGGTTTTGAGCTTACATTCCCCTTCTCGATCATCACATAAATCTTTTAAAAATAATACATCTTCATTTTAGAGACAAATGTAGACTGATCTGGATTTCTTGTGCATGTGTCTAGGATCGCTGTACAGTTTTTGTGTAGCTATATGACACTTCCTCTCTATGCACTTGTGACATAGGTATTTCTTGTTATGCTACCCTTTTACGTAAATCATTAACCAATATAAAAAATTATCCTTTTAAGGTTGTTGGTGAACAGATTTATCTCCATGTTAATTGCAAATTATACTAACTCTGTGCCTCTTGGGAAACAAACTATCCTACAACAGTTGGGAAAGCATGAGATAATTGCTTCCCTTTGAATTGTTTGAGGTACAAGCTCCCTATCAGAAATATCTACTGAAAATCTAAAATTAAAACCAACGACTGTACTTTTAACCTGAAAGCACATAAGGATCACTCAAATACTCTTAGTTATTGAGGTAAAATTAGACAAAAAGAATAAAGAACAACAACAAAGAAAGGCACAACATCTTTGATTTGGAAAACAGTAATCTTGAACGGAAATAAGGAAGGGAATTGTTTAGAGAGATAGATAAATACCATGCATTTACTATAAACCAGTAACGAGAGATATACAAATTCACAAAGTAATCGATATGTCATAAATCTAAATTCACATATTTAAATTTAACATGCATCAGAATAACGTGATCACACAGAACTAAGTCTAAGATTAATCCGATCCAAAAATATCTTTCTATTCAATTCCCATAGAAAATATGTAAAATCTTAACAAAATTAGAAAATGTCAAACTAAGTCCAATAGATTCCAAAATTTCATCATCCCCTTTCCAGTATCATGCTCCATCACATATAGTTTAACAGGTTTGAGAGGCTTCCCTTAAAACTCGGCCTGTCAACCTAACCGAAAAGAAACGGTTTCTGACCAGTAAAAATAGATAGAGTAAAAGTTTTTTGACAATAGTTAAAACATAAACAAAATGCCCCAAACATAGGCATAAAAATCATCACATGATCATGTGTCTTCAGTTATTATCTACATATGTGGCTCCTCGGACCAGCCTTCAGCTCTGAAAAGTGCTCTCAAGCTCCTGGATCGGGTGAGAGTGGAGATTCTTCACACCGTTCAGCTTCGCATGATATGCGCTCTTTTCCCATTTGAAGTTCTAAACCTTCTCTAACTATCTAGGTAACTACCCCCGATTTAGGTATAGCATGGACTCCACATTAGCAACCCTAGTGAAATCTTTGGCTGTAATCTCCTCTTTTTCTTTAATATCATTCATTGCATCTCCAAAACTCTTGGTCATAGCTTTTGCATCTATATTTCCCTCGTTGAACTGAAGTATACCTGACGGGTTCACAACCTTAAAGTATTTCAGTGCATTAGTATGCATTTCCTTGACCTCTTCCTCTATGGCACACAAGCTCAAGATCACCACTTTAAACAGGCCACTTTTCCAATTCATATTCCTCCTAAGAATGAAGAGCATACATGCATCTATTAGTTTCATAGGGTTTTCTGCCAGGAACCTCTCATCCCCATATCCTTCTATCTCAATAATCTGGGACATAACAACAACACATTTTTCCTCATCTGATTCCCAAGTTGGTATCAAGGTATTGATCTCCCCAATCAAAGCTTCTTCATCTGCAAAAGCTGCTACAAACTCCTAAATGAATTTATTTCCTTCTAAAATAATGCCACCGACTCAGTTTCTCATAGTCGTCATCAAAGTTCTACCTTGATGCATTTGCTTCAGCATTTGTTTGCTATCTGCAGAGTTAGGGTCAAAATCTTGCGGAGATTGGGCTAGAGGCAGGGCCCCAACCTTGCTGAGCGAACTAAGGAGCTCGGCCATTGTTATCACAAGTTGTTTGAGTTCCCACTTCTCCTTTCCATCCTTTTGAAACTGACCAAGCATATGGTTAGCTAAGAACTTGAAAAGCTGATCTCGAGTATCTCTGTTCAGCACCCCAAATTCCATTTTGTAATTTCAAAATCTTCCACTACAGGTTCAATAATACCCTCTTTCTATTTGATAGTAGCTATTTTAGCGGTCACTTTGCCTGTTATGGGGTCTATAATTAACCTTGCATTGCTTTTGGCTTTCTTCATCTTTGGGGTATGAGCAACATATTTGGTAACAATATCTTTAACTGGTAAAGAAACAGGTTTGAAACTGTGTTTCTTGCTTACCGATTCAGTTAGCCAAGGAGGAACTAAATCAGAAACCATCCTATTTTCAACATTCTTGATGGGAGTCACTTCTTCTTGCTGAACCTCAGACTTTTTCATCATTGCAATTTGAATCTCTTTATCTTGTTCTGGTGAAAGAGAGAGATCATCATCATTAATATCAATGTCAACGAAGTTGGAGTCAGGAGAATCCATTCGAGACTGACTTTCAGCCCTCATTCTAGATCTTGTTCGGGGTGTAGTTGGATAACCGTTGGGCGCAGCTCTTTTCTTATTTAAGGAAAATTACTTGTACGAGGAGTCAGAGAAGAAACATTAGAGGGATCAAGTTGGACCTCAGTTGAGATTGATTTGACATCAATTTCTTTAGGAGAGATGATCCTCTTCTTGTTTGATTTCCTTCTTTTTATCCAATCATTCATGTAGGCCGGAATGAACCTAGCTCTCGGTTTGATGTTTTCGTCTTCGTTCCTCATCCAATCTACCTTCGACAAAAACTATACACTGGGTTCAATAAAACCAGGTTCAATAACCTATGACCCATCTTCAATCACATCAGATATCTCAAGCTTCAGCTTCTAATTTAGGGGATCAACAACCTGGAATGATCTCTTACCTGAATTTCCCTTTCATCTCCTATATCCTCCCATAAATCTTCTGAATGTGGGCTCAGGCCCATCTATTTTTTTCAAATTGAATGCCTTCATGGAAAACCCTTTATTATCAAATCCCCTTCTTAACTCATAAAACTGCATGTGAAAGCCAACCAAATTGCTACCTATTACTGATGCATCTATCATACTCTTGCATACTAGATTTCCAAGTCTGATTGGAAACATTGCATCCCACTTATCTTCCGGAAGATTATTCTTTATTACTGTGAACATTTGTCTACAGATTTCTGCTAAGATGAAACAATCAAAGAAAAACCTAGGCAATCTGAGAGGTTCTTCATCAAAACCGCTAACTCTTAAATAGGTGAACCGAGGAAACTGGATATAGAAACTCCTAAAAATTTAAACCAACCTTTGCACCTCTGGAGAAATTCTTTGAACTGGGGTTCCAGCTAACTGTTTACACAATCTCCCAAGAAAGACATCATGAACCCTCCTGTACTCTTCTAAGACTCTGTCCTTCCTTAGCAAAGGGCAATACTAAAAAATGGTTATGTCTCCATTCCATGGTTCATGATGAATTCTGGTAAGATCTTGGATACATGCAAGGCAATAGGTCAAATAGGAGGACATATAGAATTCTTTTTACATAGCTTGTGCCTGTTTGAGTTGATCTCTTAGTGAGCTCGCAATTATTTCAGCCCAATCTAGATTTTGTTTGCCTTCTAACACAATTTCTATAAAATGATACATCCAATCTTCAAAGAGAAGTACTTGTTCTGAACCTCTTATTCTGTGCAATAAAACCATGATATTATGGATGTGGGTCTTCATATGGTCCTTGGTTAGAACCTTGGTCAATCTGGAACTGCCCTTGTAATTTGATATAGTCCACTTCTGGGCTATGTTACTAAGCTTCTTTTCAATCCTTTCTCGGAATTGTGCTAGCGACTGAGTGGGAGTAAAACTAGCAAAAGTTTCATCTGGAATTTTGAAGACGGACATTATCATTTCTCAGTTTATGGTTAAGATACTCTTACCCTCATTATTCAACACAGCCTTAGACTTGAAGTCATAACAATATATACATTGTTGAATAAGCTCTGGACATATCATAGCTGTGGGAAAAGTAGCAGCTTGGAGTAAACCACTAGACAAAAACTCTATAGTATGCTCCTCTTCCACTGAATCTTTCAACACTTCAACTAGTTTTTCTACCTCGACTCCCAAAAAATCTATGTCTTTAATGATTGGGGTTCTACACACTAGGCTTGCAGTGTTTCCAAAGAAATGCATGCTAGACCTCATCTCTTTCTACTTCTACTCAAGCAAATAAAGACTGTAATTCTTAGAGAAAAGTGGATAACCAGGCATAAAATAGTGAAGCAAATGGAGGGCTTATTGGGCATTACTTGCTTTCTGTTGAAATGAAAAACCCACACTTTTGTCCTCCGCAGCCAAGACTCCACAACTTAGCGTTTGAAAGAAATGAGTTGAAGAGAGGGAATTTAAAGAAACTCACTGTGTGAGGAAAATCAACCGAGGCATGAAAGTTAAATGTCCCGCGTAAGCCAGAATAATTTGAAGTCATTGATGTTACATTTAAAAATTACTTCACTAAATTAAACCCTCTTTAATCATTATTTCCATATTAAATGTTATCCCTTTGTTCATGCCGAAAGAACATCTGCCTTAACCCGCATTGCCAACTGACTCTTCCCACGTGGCCGACTACTTGTCCAAATCACTGTACCATTATTTCAGTGGATACACTTTGATGTGTCATATCACCCATCAAATCAAACATCACATCACCTTCATGCTTTATTGAATCCTTCATTGAACTTCTATGAACTACTTTGAACTGAGGTTTAAAGAGGTTCAAAGCGGTTCGATGATGTGTCAGGGTCCCACCTGCAATCACCGAAAGTAGGTCAAAAACATTTGATTGAACTACTTTGAACCGAGGTTCAAAGTGGTTCATGAAGGAAATTTTGATACCAACACTTGACTGAGAGAACCGGTTCTCACGAGATGAGTTCACGACACCTTTAAAGAATAAGTTCGGAGGGAAAGCTGACATCTCAAAGATTTTTAAATTGGACTTCTTCTTCCCAAAAAAGGGGAGAAATCAAGTAAGACTTTGAGGAAAACATCAAAGGGTAAAACTTCTTTGATCATGGAGACTCAAATAGGCCCTAAAACTGGCTCTATCTGGGGACTGCAAGTTTTCAAAACTGTAGAGAACTCTAGATACTGGTTTCGCAAAACTAGAACACGAAGGGAAAAAAGGACAAAACAACTGAACTACGACTAAAGAAAGAAAAGGAAACTAAATAATATGTACATAAAGACCTGGGAACACCATCACAACTTGAATAATTTTAGGTCTTTCCCATTGTAGGTGAAAGGAAGATTGACACCATCTGGGTAAGACAAATAAAAAGCATTCGAACTAATTATTTCTGTGATAATAAACGGGCATTTCCACAAAGATTTAAATTTCCCATGTGAACCTTTGGGTGCCTTCCTTTTATCCCATAAAAGCACTTCATCTCCTTCCATGAATTTCCTGGTATGAGCCCTCATATAAAAAAACCTTCTTGACTTTCATTTGATGCTCTATAATATGATCCACTAAGTCATCCCTTTCCTCTTCTAGTTTATTCAGGTACATGACACACTTCTCCAGTGAACTTTGGAAATATTGATCTTCAATTACTGCTTGTAGCTTAGCCATGGATAATTCCAGAGGTAAGGACACATGAGCTCCTATCCCATACACAAGCTCAAAATTGGACATGCCTATAGCCCTCTTTGGAGTAGTTCTATCAGCCCATAACGCTTCATATAACTTCCTGTGCCAGTCACGAGGGTTATCGTTCATCAATTTTTTCATTATGGCTACCAGATTCTTATTGCTTGACTCTGCCTGGCCATTTCCCTGTGGAAAGTAATCTGATGAGTGAGCTAGTGAGATCCCATGTTCATAACAAAAATCTTTAATCTCTTCTAAAGAAAAGTATGTAGCATTATCTGCCACTATCTTGACTGGGATCCCAAACTTTATAAAGATATAGTTCAATAGAAAATCACATACAACCTGAGAGTTTGCCCTTTTGGTTGGGACCACTTCCACCCACTTAATGAATTAATCAGTAGCTGTTAGAATGTATACATGCCCTGCACTAGACGGGGGATTCAAAGGCCCAACAAAATCTATACCCCATTGTTTAAAACATTCTTCAACAATCACGGGCTTGAGGGGTAATGCTGCAAGTTGTGGGTGCCCAGTAAATAACTGACATTTATCACAATTCTTAACATAGTGCTACGCATCTTTGAATATTCCTAGCCAATAGAAACGATTTTGCAAAATCTTGAAAGTTGTAACAATAGAGGAAAAGTGTCCCCCACAAGATTCATCATGGAAAGCCCTTAGCAGCTCTTTCTGTTGTGCGACATCTACACACCTTAGGAAGGTCCCATCAATGCTCTTTTTATACAACACATCTTGCAAAATGACATATTTAGAAGCCTTCAATTTTATGTTACATTTTTCTCGAGGACTTAAATGTTCAGGGCATTCCCCGTAGGTGGGAAAGTATGTTATATTTGAAAACCATGGGTCAGTTAAACTTACCAGAAGTACTGTAAGGGTTTCATTAGCTTCTTCTATTGTCGATCCTCTATCTTCGGCCAAAAGCTTACATAATCCTTGTCCCCTCACCAAATTAGTTGGCTTGATAGTCAGGTCATATTCCTGAATTTTGGTTATCCACACTGCTCTGTTGTTCATTCCTATTTCTTTCTAAGTCAAGACACTTTTGACCACTGTCTCTGGAACATATACCATAGCATGGGAGTGTAAGATGTAATATCTGAATTGTTTTACTACCTTTACTACAATGAAGGCATGTTTCTCAATTTGGGAGTACTTGAGTTCATGTTTCTTCATCAGATTACTCATGAAAGCAATGGGTGCCTCCCGTCCCATATCATCTTTATGTGTTAAAATACCACATAAAGTATGTTCTGATGCATAACAATAGATATTAAAATCTTTTTAAAAATTCAGGCTCACCAGGACTGGAGCTTGAGCTATTGTTGATTTAACCTCATTGAAAGCTCCCTTCCCTTCTTCATTCCACTTAAAGGGAACTTTCTTGCTTAACATATCTAGCATATGCTTAGTTATTTATGAAAATTCAGGGACAAAAGCTCTTAAAAAGTTTATCTGGCCAAAAAAGGACTTCAAGCTACTTCGGTTGGATGGTAAGTTGAGCTGTTGAATAGCCCTGACTCTATCTGGATCGATCTTAACACCCTTCTTCGAAACAATATGTCCTAACAGCTTTCCTTCTTCAATAAAGAAGACTGACTTCTTTGAATTCAGGGATATGCCATGACTCCTGCACCTCTGTAATACTATCTCAATATCCTTCAAATGACAACTACTTTTTGAAAATACGGTCAAATCATCCAGATAAATCACAATGATCCTATTGCAAAGATCTCCGAATGAAGAATTCATTGCCCTCTGAAAAGTGGCACCAGCATTGATTAACCCAAATGGCATTCTATTATATGCGAAAGTACCCCAAGGTGTTATAAAGGTCATCTTTTGTTGGTCCTCCTTTGCCACACTAATTTGGTTATATCCAGAATAACCATCCAGCATAGACATTACTTCTGATCCTGATGCTGCCTGAAGCACATATTCCATCACTGGCAATGCATAGTTGTGTTTAAGGCTGGCTTGATTTAAATTATGGAAATCTACACAAATCCTAATTTCACCATTCTTTTTCCTTACAGGAACTATATTAGCGATCCAAGTTGAGTGATGAATAGGATAGATAATTCTGGCTTGCAACATCTTTTCCACTTCTTTTAATATGGCTTCAGATACTTTTGGATTGTAGTTTCTCAATTTCTGGCGGAAAGGCTTAGTATCCATTTTCAAAGGAATTTGGTGTCTAAATTGGCCACCTCTAAAATTTTTAAGATCCTCGTATCCCCAAGCAAAAATGTCCTTATATTCTGTTAATAGTTTCTTAAGGTCATCTCTTTCCTGTTGGGAACAAGCCTTCCCTATTGGAATCCATTTTGGATCAATATCATCACCTATATTGATTTTATCATATTCCTTAGGATTATGAGTATGAGGCACTTTTTCTTTAACTGTACTATCATCTTTTCTCTTAAATAGATGTTCTAAAGAGACCAATCCTTTAGGGATTTTATTTCCTTTGAGCTGTATGATTCTGTCATCTTCCACTGAACCTTCATAGGTTTCCTTGCACTCATTCTCCGAACCTTCAAAATAGACATTTGCAAAGTTGTTAATACACCCCAAAAAATATCTGAGCTGGGAATCACCATCAAATACTTGCCAATGCTCTACATTATCTGGCACTTTGGGTCGGTATACCATTTCAATCCTGTAGCTCTGAGTTTTGAAATCTGGATGTGGCAAAAGTAGTGAAGCTGAAACTGCTAAGGAGTCTTCTTTAGTATTCAAAGCCTTGGGTATAAACTCAATAGAAAAAGCATCAAAAGATTCGAGCTCGTCCCATACTAAATTCCTATAGTGTTTTAACTTTTCATTTTTTACCAAGAATTGTCCCCTTACCTGTTTCACAATCAGGTCAGCATCTCCTCGGGAAATCAACTTCTTAACCCCTCTTAGTTTTGCTTCTTCCAAACCTAACAGTAGTGCTTTGTATTCAGCCATATTATTGGTATTTCTAAAATCCAACTTAAAAGAAAAGGGGATGCACTCCCTGATAGGGGGAAAAAGCACTACTCCGGCTCCTGATCCTGAATTAGAACAGCTACCATCGAAATTCATTTTCCACAAATCATCATTTTTTGGTTTGGTAACAATAGGTTTAGTTTCATCTTTAGATAAAACTACATAATTACTGAAATGACATTATTGAAAGAGGATTTGAGCTTTGGGGTTATCTGAGGGGACTATGGTGTATATGTTTTTAGGTTCTGGCTCAAGTTTTATCTTCTTATTGCCTACCGGGATAACTGCCTCAGACCAATCCATTTTTATGTTGCCTCCCATGTCTTTACAGAAGGTTCTACTTAGCAACATACCATAGCTGGAAGGAATGTCAGCTTCAATCGCTTAGTTGGACATGCAGCGAGAACAGCTTGCGCATCTTTCACTTTCTCCATCAAAGGTACTTGTTTCCCATCCATAGAGTAGCATCAACCAAAAGTTTTGGTCAAAGTAAGGCTGAGGGCTTTGGCAACTAGAGCAGGCATTATATTGTCAGAGGCCCTGGAATCAATGATGCAATTACTGAGTTTCTGTCCATTCAGAAGCAAGGAAATGTAGAAAGGATTTGGCTTCTTTTCTTCTATCTCATTCTCTATAAAGTTGACATAAGGGAAATCATCTGGTATCTGTGGGGTATCTTCAAACACAAAAATAGGGGGTTCCTCCACAGTGGTCATCTCTCCAATAAGTGGTCTACTTGGTTGGGAATTTGGACTAGATTCTCCTTTCACATATTTAACTAATCTGTCTAACTCTTTAGGATTCATTTTCAAATATTCAGCTGGAGAGATGGTAATTGAAGTTGTTTTTTAAAATTCAACAAAATCAAAGGCAGGAGGAGTAGGAACCATGTTACCTTTTTGTAAGATTCTAATCCCTGAGCTTTTTGGAGTAGAAGAGGGCTCGCCAGGTCCAGCTTCTTTATTCCTTGGAAAGGCATCAGACGTACCCGCGCCAGGAGTAAACTTTTGATTCTTCTGATTTCTAGTGAGGAATGCACATGAAGGGTCTTGCAGAGTCACCAGTGCATCTCTACCTCTTTCAGAGTTAGAATCATACTCTAGATAAAAATAATTTGATTGTCCTATTTCAGAAGAAGTTTTTTCTTCTCTGTATTCTTCAATCCCAATAATATCTTTGGTTGAATTTAGTTGAAGACTTCTGAGCCAGTCTGGACAAGTTTATCCATCATGATCGGTTGTCAAATGGAAGGAACACATGGTTTCCTTAGGCGCTTGTTCAATCTGCAGCTTATGTTGCGGTCCTGTTAAGAGTGGAACTTTACCGTGGGCCTGACCAAACTATTTTCGGTTAACATCTTGATAGGGAGATTGATACGGGGAACTTGACTTGTTTTTTTGTCTTTTAAGCATCACCATATCATTCGTCAACCTCTGAAATAAAGGATTGGTTGTAGATGATGAGGAGGGAACTGTGGTCTGAGCTTCTCTTTTCCACTTTCCCGCCATGATGAATGTATCCTCAAGTTCAATGGCTTGCCTTTGTGCGACATTCAAATTGGCTACTCCATCCTTCAATAGGTGAAAGCTTATATTAGGAGGTACTGCATTAAGAAAGAATATTTTCTTATTTTCATCGCTAGGGGTGGAGTTGGCAGGAATCCTTTGCAAAATCCTATTAAACTTAGCCACAAACTCTCGCATAGGTTCATGCATCTCTTTCTTTAGCTGGCTCAATTGAAGCAATAGTGAGATCTCGTTATTAGGAGTCTTGAACCTTGCTTTGAACACATCCTTCATATCATCCCAGCTTGTAATAGAGCCATGAGGTAAATGGTTGAACCAATCAGCTGCGGCGGCAGTCAAAGTTCTTACAAAAAGCCTCACAGTGACTTCTTGAGTGGGAACACTGAGAATACCACATGTTGTATGAAAAGCACTCAGAAGATCTCCGGTTGTCATTTTTCATCTCCATTAAACTTAGGCAAAACTTGATTAGCTCCTTTCAAAAGAGCAGCGGGTGCATTAACTCCTAAGTTCAAATGGCCTATATTTTGGCCCCAGGGCTCATTAGCGGCCATGAGTGGAAGTTGGAAGTTTAAAGGTTGAGTATTGATAACTAAGGGTATTACGGTACTTGGTGGAATAACATCTTGGAAAATTGTTGATATGATGGGCCTATTAGAAGGTGAAGGGGGTCTACTAGAGGTCTTGGTCCTTCTTTTCTTTGGGGTATTAAAGTCAGGGAAAAAGCTCAAATTCTTCAGGGCTTCAAAATCTGCATCGAATAAACCTTTGCTTTGATCACCTCTCGTGTATCTTTTCTCTGCCAACTTTTCCTATCAAGATCATGCATAACTTATTTTACGCACCTTATGCCACTCTGTCCACAACCGCGGCCTCCTGAGCAATGGGAAGTCCCCTCAACCACTCCCCAATTTCTTCTTCTTCTTCAATGACAAGTCAGACTTGTTGGTACTATTGATTGCTCTCCTTCAACTTCCACGCCAAGGAATTAAGATCTGCTATTATATCTTCTTGGGTATCTAAAAAAACAAATCAGGTTGCAACACCGGGGGAACTTCTTCCTGCCCAGGAATCACAACAGCTGGCAGCACCATATTTTATTCATTCGTGGAACATGCAACTACTTATTATCTTTATGATAGTGCACTCCCCGGTAGAGTCGCCAAAAATCTGTTGGTGAACAGATTTGTCTCCGTGTTAATTGCAAATTATACTAACTCTATGCCTCTTGGGAAACAAACTATCCTACAACAGTTGGGCAAGCATGAGATAATTGCTTCCCTTTGAATTGTTTGAGGTACAGCTCCCTATCAGAAATATCTACTGAAAATCTGAAATTAAAACCAACGACTGTACTTTTAACCAGAAAGCACATAAGGATCACTCAAATACTCTTAGGTATTGAGGTAAAATAAGACAAAAAGAATAAAGAACAACAACAAAGAAAGGCACAACTTCTTTGATTTGGAAAATAGTAATCTTGAACAAAAACAAGGAAGGGAATTGTTTAGAGAGACAGATAAATACCATGCATTTACTATAAACCAGTAACGAGAGATATACCAATTCACAAAGTAATTGATATGTCATAAATCTAAATTCATAGATTTAAATTTAACATGCATCAGAATAACATGATCACACAGAACTAAGTCTGAGACTAATCTGATCCAAAAATATCTTTCTATTCAATTCCCATAGAAAATATGTAAAATCTTAACAAAATCAGAACAGAAAATGTCAAGCTAAGTCTAACAGATTCCAAAATTTCACCATCCCCTTTCTAGTATCATGCTCCAACATATATAGTTTAACAGGTTCGAGAGGCTTCCCTTAAAACTCAGCCTCTCAACCTAACCGAAAAGAAATGGTTTATGACCAGTAAAAATAGATAAAGTAAAAGTTTTTTGACAATAGTTAAAACATAAACAAAATACCCCAAACATAGGCATGCAAATCATCACGCGATCATGTGTCTTCAGTTATTATCTCCAGATGTGGCTCCTCAGACCAGCTTCCAGCTTCGGAAAGTGCTCACGAGCTCCTAGATCTGGTGAGAGTGGAGATTCTTTACACCGTTCAACTTTGCGCGACATGTGCTCTTTTCCCATTTGAAGTTCCAAACCTTCTCTAACTATCTAGGTAACTACCCCCAATTTAGGTATAGCATGGACTCCACATTAGCAACCCTAGTGAAATCTTCGGCTGTAATCTCCTCTTTTTCTTTAATATCATTCATTGCATCTCCAAAACTCTTGGTCATAGCTTCTGCATCTATATTTCCCTCGTTGAAATGAAGTATACCCGATGGGTTCACAACCTTAAAGTATTTCAGTGTATTAGTATGCATTTCCTTGACCTCTTCCTCTATGGCACGCAAGGTCGAGATCACCACTTTAAACAGGTCACTTTTCCAATTCATATTCCTCCTAAGAATGAAGAGCATACAGGCATCGATAATTTTCATAGGGTTCTCTGCCAGAAACCTCTCAACCCCATATCCTTCTATCTCAATGATCTGGAACATAATAGCAGCACATTTTTCCTCATCTGATTCCCAAGTTGGTATCAAGGTATTGATCTCCCAATCAAAGCTTCTCCGTCTGCAAAAGCTGCTACAAACTCCTGACTAAATTTATTCCCTTCTAAAATAATGCCACTGACCCAGTTTCTCATAGTCGTCATCAAAGTTATACCTTGATGCATTTGCTTCAGCATTTATTTTCTATCTGCAGAGTTTGGGTCAAAATCTTGCGGAGATTGGGCTAGAGGCAGGGCCCAGCCTCGCTAAGCAAACTAAGGAACTCGGCCATCGTTATAACAAGTTGTTTGAGTTCTCACTTCTCCTTGCTTTCCTTCCGAGATTGACCAAGCATATGGTCGGTTGGGAACTTGAAAAGATGATCTTGAGTATCTCTATTCAGCACCCTAAATTCCATTTTTGTAATTTTGAAATCTTCCGCTGCAGGTTCAAGAATACCCTCTTTTTGTTTGATAGTAGTTATTTCAGCGGTCACTTTGCCTGTTATGGGGTCTGTAATTAACCTTGCATTGCTTTTGGACTTCTTCATCTTTGGGGTATGAGTAGCATATTTGGTAACAATATCTTTAACTGGTAAAGAAACAGGTTTAAAACTGTGTTTCTTGCTTACTGATTCAGTTAGCCAAGGAGGAACTGAATTAGAAACCATCCTATTTTCAACATTCTTGGTGGGAGTCACTTCTTCTTGCTAAACCTTAGACTTGTTCATCATTGCATTTTGAATCTCTTTGTCTTGTTCTAGTGAAAGAGAGATATCAAAATCATTGACATCAATGTCAACGAAGCTGGAGTCAGGAGAAGCCATCCAAGACTGACTTTTAGCCCTCATTCTAGATCTTGTTCGGGGTGCAGTTGCATGTCTATTGGGCGTAACTCTTTTCTTATTTGAAGGAAAATTACACGCATGAGGAGTCAGAGAAGAAATATTAGAGGGATCAAATTGGACCTCAATTGAGATTGATTTGACATTGGTTTCTTTAGGAGAGGTGATCCTCTTCTTGTTTGATTTCCTTCTTTTCAGCCAATCATCCGTGTAGGCCAGAATGAACCTAGCTCTCAGTTTGATGCTTTCTTCTTCATTCCTCATCCAATCTACCTTTGACAGAAATTCTACACTGGGTTCAGTAAAACCAGGTTCAATGACCTCTGACCCATCTTTAATCACATCAGATATCTCAAGCTTCAGCTGCAGACTTCTAATTTGGGGGATCAACAACCTGGAATGATCTCTTACCTGAATTGCCCTTTCATCTCCTATATCCTCCCATAAATCTTCTAAATGCGGGCTCGGGTCCATCTAATTTTTCAAATTGAATGCCTTCATGGCAAACCCTTTATTGTCAAATCCCCTTCTTGACTCATAAAACTGCATGTGAAAGCCAACCAAACTGCTACCTATTACTGATGCATCTATCATACTCTTGCATACCAAATTTCCAAGTCTGATTGGAAACATTGCATCCCACTTATCTTCCGACAGATTATTCTTTATTACTGTGAACATTTTTCTACAAATTTCTGCTAAGATGAAATAATCAAAGTAGAACCTAGGCAATCTGAGAGGTTCTTCATCAAAACCACCGACTCTTAAATAGGTGAACCGAGGAAACTGGATATAGAAACTCCTAAAAATTTGAACCAACCTTTGCACCTCTAGAGAAATTCTTTGAACTGGGGTTGCATCTAACTGGTTACACAATCTCCCGAGAAAGACGTCATGAACCCTCCTATACTCTTCTAAGACTTTGTCCTTCCTTAGCAGAGAGCAATACTAAAAAATGGTTATGTCTCCATTCCATGGTTCATGAGGAATTTCGGTAAGATCTTGGGTACATGCGAGGCAATAGGTCAAATAGGAGGACATATATAATTATTTTTTCGTATCTTGTGCTTTTTTGAGTTGATCTCTTAGTGAGCTCGCGATTATTTCAGCCCAATCTGAATTCTGTTTGCCTTCTAACACAATTTCTATAAAATGATACATCCAATCTTCAAAGAGAAGTACTTGTTCTGAACCTCTTATTCTGTGCAATAAAACCATGATATTATGGATGTGTATCTTCATATGGTCCTTGGTTAGAACCTTGGGAAATCTGGAACCACCCTTGTAATTTGATACAGTCCACTTCCATGCTATGTTACTAAGCTTCGTGTCACTCCTTTCTCAGAATTTTTCCAGTGACTGAGTGGGAGTAAAACTAGCAAAAGTTTCATCTGGAATTTTGAAGACGGACATTATCATTTCTTGGTTTATGGTTAAGATACTCTTACCCTCATTATTCAACACACCCTTAGACTTGATGTCATAATGATATATACATTATTGAATAATCTATGGACATATCTGAGATGGGGGAAAAGCAGCAACTTGGAGTAAACCATTGGACAAAAACTCTATAGTATGCTCCTCTTCCACTGAATCTTTCAACACTTCAACTAGTTTTTCTACCTCAACTCCCAACAAATCTGTGTCTATAATGATTGGGGTTCTACACACTAGGCTTGCAGTGTTTCCAAAGAAATGCATGCTAGACCTCATCTCTTTCTACTTCTACTCAAGAAAATAAAGACTGCAATTTTTCGAGAAAAGCAAATAACTAGGCATAAAATAGTGAAGCAAATGGAGGGCTTATTGGGCATTACCTTCTTTCTATTGAAATGAAAAACCCACACTTCTGTCCTCCGCAGCCGAGACTCCAAAACTTAGCATTTGAAAGAAATGAGTTGAAGAGAGGGAATTTAAAGAAACTCACTGTGCAAGGAAAATCAGCCGAGGCATGAAAATTAAATGTCACGCGTAAGCCAAAATAAGTTGAATCTATTGATGTGACATTTAACCATTACTTCACTTAATTAAACCCTCTTTAATCATTATTGCCATATTAAATTCTATCCCTTTGTTCATGCTGAAAGAACATCTGCCTTAACCCGCATTGCCAACTGACTCTTCCCACGTGGCTGATTACTTGTCCAAATCACCATACCATTATTTCGGTGGATACACTCTGATGTGTCATATCACCCTGTTGGTGTCCAAAAATGTTGAATTGGATTTCCTATGGACTTTCCAATCCAATGTTTGGAAAACCAATTGTTTTTGGCCAACTAACGGGAATGATCGATTATGATCCTCTTCCCCTGCACTTCTAGCTCTGCAAGACCAAAGCGGGTGAACCTTTACCTTAACCACTATCTACTGGTTTAAGGCATTTTATAGTAGATAACTTGTTTATAGAATTCAACCGATCTCTCAAGATGGCAAGTAGGCTTGAATAAATCAAATTGTAAGCAATATATCATAAACTGTAAACTAAAATACTTTGAGTAATTGAAAGAATGTTTAGTAAATATGTATGTAAATTGAAATAAAAAGATAGATAAGATATCACAAAACTATAACAATGAATTGAATAACTATAATCCAAATAATGATTAGACCAGTGCCTTATTCTATCACGGGCAATAGAGTCAAGATCATTCCAATCTTATGTTCAACCTCGGAGATAGTTTTACAAGAAAACTTATCACTTCAAAGGTGTTATGGAATGTACATGAAACCTACATCAAATTCAAAGATATTTCAAAAAGGTAATACTTCTCAGATGACAGCCCAATTGACTGGGGCATCAATCAATAGAATTTAACCATGCAAAATGAGAAAACCAATTGAAAATATAGACTATGAATCAAATCAGGAAGC
>MU218976.1:0-10369 GCA_018584345.1 Thuja plicata
ACATTAAATTGATTAAAAGAATTATGCCAAGCAGTAACAGGGTCGTTTGGACATAACTCGAGGGTATGATCACACTTAGGGCAAACAGGGTCCATGGTTGCGACAGACCGAAATTAGGTGGTTACACTTTCCATATAGGGTCCAGTTTAGTGGTATTTTCTTCCTCTACAACCTCTTTACCCTTAGGTTCTTTCCCTTCCAATTTATCACTGGCTTCATCAGTCTTGGTCTGCACTTCACTCAATTCTTGTTCAAGTTGAGCTATTATTTCCCTTAATAGCTTATTTTCTAATTCCTGATCATTGAACTTCTTGGCCAATTCCACATTGCTTTCCATTATTGTGGACCCACTAGACTCGCAATCTGACATGCACTAACAATCCCGGATCTTTTGGGGCTCTGATACCAATCTGATAGGGAGGTTGGATGAATCACTCATTGATTCATGCTACTAGTCTTCTTGAAAGACTTCTAGGGTGTCTAAACAACACCACTTGGAACCTATAGGATATTTTATTACTTAGGATCCCCTGGTCTCTCTATCCAACCCAACTATCATGAAATTTTACTCTATCAAGTCTAAACTTGATGCATTCTTGCTACACTAGCCATCAACCCTTAAACCACCTTAAAGGCTCCTAACCTCCAAATTCTTGAAATGGTCTATAAAATGTGTGAGTTTATCTTTAGAGACTTAAATTAAACCAAATATGGGAGTTAGGAATCCCACCTAGTTCAATTAGTAAGTCAATTTCACCAAAAATTCACAAAATAGGCCTAAAAGGCTAATAGCCCAATTAGGTCTCCTCCTCTAAGAAATTAGTGATTTACTCCCAATTCTTCCCAAAAAACCCTAAATCTTTTATTTGGATTCTTGGATAATATTACTACCCCTCAAGTATTTTTGGGGTCTTGGGGTCACCACCTATCGTACAGTGCCCTAACTCAAAATGACTAAAATTAAGGGCTTTTAGGCTTTCTCTGGCTACACTACAACTTAGAAATTTTGAATTTAGTGAATGGATTGGTGTGACCTATCCCTCTTCACCAAATCATGGAAATAACCCTATATTCCAATTCCAAAAGGAATTTTTCTTCTATCTATGCACTGTTGCATGTTGTGCTCTCTACAACTTGGTCTTCCCTAGCCGGGCTCACCACTGGCTCACCTAGGGAAAGAAATTAAAAATATCTCCTCTAAATTTGAGGGCCCTAAATCCTACCATATATATACACATGTATTCTACTCACTATTCCCAAAGGTACATACAAAATGCACGATGGGAAAGTGAGCTAGAACCCCACCTTTGCAAACTGCTTAGATAAGACCTGTAACAGTGAAGAAACCAAACTATTTACAAAAAGAACTTCAAATTGAACAAAAATCCTAGTTAATTCCACACATAATCAATAAAACATCTACCCTACACCATTCATGATTTTTACTAAAATATTTAATCCATTAAAGTGCTACTGTTATTAAAAAACTTGAAAAATACACACAAAAACATATATTCTTCCTTGCTTTCAAAATCTCAGTCCGTACAATGGGTGTCCAACATTGTACATAGGTCAAGGAATGTATTGATTATTGTGGTTAGTTATTTATATACCCATTAGGGCTCTTATTTTTCTATTTGTCCAAACTTGTCAATGTTGTCCGAGCAACATTTAAAAGTTGCAAAGTTCCAAAATGCAACTTTTGACAATTTGTTGCAAAACTATTCAAATGAGTTTCAATGCTCATCAAATATTCCCAAAACTATAATTATGACTAAAACATGATCTTATCCAAATTTAGACCCTAATGAAATCATGCTGACATCATCACCACACTTGTACATATTAGAAGGCTTTACAACTTCTTAGCCCTAAGTGCACTTTGCAAAAGTTTTAAGATTCCAAAGAACTAAACCCTATTGCACCTACTCTGGGGTCAACATGACCTTAATATTAACACAAAAAAATTCCATAAGGTACACACACAAATGAAACAAAATTATATTTACCTAGAAAACCTATGGGTTCTCTTGCACCACAATCCACACCGAACCAAAAAATGTTACATTTTCTCTTTTTGAATAACCAAAATACTAGTCTCTGATAAAAAATACATAAATCAAACAAATCATAATGCTAAACTCTATAAATTCATGAAATAATTCAAATACAAACATCCATGAAACCATTTGTACATTTTCAGCATTTGATCTTCAACACAATAGTCATATTGAACCAATCATCTCACTAAATGTCATAGGAACAATGCAAGAACACTGTCTCAAATAGTACAAATATGTTGACATCAATGAAAAAAAATCAATGGGAACACATATATACATGATATTCCAACAAGAACTTACCTTTAATTATCATTCCTAAATTGAAAAATATCAAAATATAGTTTGCATTATCATTTTCAAAGTCAAAAGTCCAAATCCTAGTTTGGATAATCACTCCAAAACTTTCAAAAATCCAAATAAAAGTTGCATTTTGCATATACCCCACATATCCTTAAGTGTATTATAATAAGGATTTAGTTGAAAAAAGATTCCAAGATTTTACAAGACATGAAAATCAAAACATTAATCTAATTCCATCGCGAAGAACCCTTGATCAAAGTCCAAGACAAGCATGATGACTTGGCATTATTGGTATCATAGAGAAGGTGACCCTCCAATAAAAACCACCACCTCAACCTAGCTTCTTAATCTCATGGGACTACACCATTACAATTAGACAATTAATCACATCAATATCACTCATACATGTCCAAAAAATTGAAAAATAAATTAGCACAAGAAGTGAAAATCTCTAAAGAAAAAGTGGAAAAGATGGAAAAACTAGAATCAAAATGTCCAAACTCCTTGAATATCCAAAAGAAAGCCTTGGTAAAGTTGACATAGATTCTCTCATTTCAAAATCAAGATACCAAATCTCATTTCACAAATATATGAGACAAATTGATTGCAAGCAACAAACACAAATTTTGATCAAATCCCAAATCAAATAAAATTCAACCATATCAAGACTCAATCATCATTCAATCAGGTTCCAAATCCAACTTTTCAAACAAAGAGTAGGATAATTCAACTTGGGCCACCACCAAAATTTGAACGAATATTCATTCCAATTCAATCATGTGTCCCTCAAGTAGTCATGCAACCCCTTGGGAAAATTGTGAAAATAAGTCAATCAATACCAATGTCAGAAATAATTTTTATTCCGAGTGCATCACATGTCGATGAAAATCCTTTTACATCTTCAAATCCACCAAGGATTTATAAGGAAACACAAGTTCAAATATGATATACTTTTAAAATTAATCAAAATTTATCAATGAAAAACCTATTGTACCACATGTTCAATCAAACAATTCTTTACAACATGCAAATATTGATGTGGTATCACCAAAAAAATCACCTTAGAAGAAAAAATTCAAACCTAAAACTCTTAAGAGTTTTTTCTGAGAACTAGATCATGTACAGGAAATTATTGAGGAAGATAATCAAGATACAATATCCAATTTGAGTAATGACCCATTCCAAAGCAATCGCATTAGTGAGACAACTTCCTCCCATGAATAAATTGACCTTCAAGAAGCCTCCATATCTACCACCACTCCTTCATTCCCTCAAGTTTCACAAGAGAAATTTCCACCATCTTCATAATTAAGTGACACATCCAAAGATTCAACCTCCCAAGGTCTATCCATAGAATAAATCCAAGCTAGTCTGATTCATGATCCAAGTCCTTTCCATGATTCAAAATTTTTAGATCCAATGCCACCACATTCTCCATTTTCAATCAAGCCCATTCTAGAGATTCCCATGAAAATTACATATCCCTTATGTCAAAGCATTGAATACTTACCAAAATTTCCCTTTCATATTAAAAATCATACCCTATGTCAAGAGGATGATCCAAGAAGTGAAGAAATTATTCCTAAAACAAATCAGGATCAAGATCCCAGCAATGACTAATGCCAACTACTTGTTGACCAAGATCCTATTTTTCTCGAGCTTCATGATGATCCCACCATCCCTTTCCATAATATCTTAGATGATCCCCTTCTATCTAAAGAGAAAAGTATCCTTCCAAGTCCCATTAACCTTCCACTTCCTAATAAATAATATGACCTCCCTTCCATTTTTTCAAATGATTCCATCCAAAATCACGAGAAAAACACCCTTAAAATGGAGTCCAATGATCTCCTTTCATGTCAAGATAAAGAATCCCCTCACCTTCATGTCCATTATAATATCCTACCATCTCTTCAAATCCTTCTCAAGATACCTCCATCCCTTCATTTCCATTTCCTAATCCTTTATGTCCATTGCAAGATCATATCCTACCCAATGATCCTATCATTGCTTCTCCTATTCTAACATAGGATCCCATTATTAATCATGATGCTCCTCATGATTTGAGTACCTCTATGAAATTTGTTCATGAACCCCATAAATGTAAAACATTTTCCTCTTCTTCTATCCATTCTTATCCACTTCATGATCGTATATGTCCTTCCATATCATATCCACTGCATAATTGACTTGCATCTTGTAGCAAGTGTCCTACTGGTCAAATCAAGCATTATCAAATAAAACAGTTGAGTCTCCATGAAAAAAGATATATTAAAACCCTTCCATGTTAAAGAAAAGTATAATGGTCATGACCTTTATAGAAAATATCAATCTCAAGGCATTGGTACCCCCATAAAATTTAAATCCAAGTGTATTCCTTCTCTGTCATCCCTTCCATCCATCCTAGGTCCATATATTCCTCCATTCATTAGCTCAAAATCCACATACTCTTTACCAAATGCAAGTCACAAAAGGAACATATCTTGTAGAACCTTCCACCCATCCAAAAGGCCTCCATACAATTCTTATCCACACATGAATCCCATTCCTCTTCCAAGGAATTAGGATGGCAAGTATAAATTTAATAAGTCAAGAAATCCACATGTTGTCAAGGATCATCATGTTCAATCTAATAGACATGTAAAAATAAAGAAAAATATGATCCAAAAAGAAAAAGAAAAAGAAATATCCAAAAGGGAAAAAATCCCAATTAAGAAAAAAGAAAATTCGAAATCTATATGGGTCCCTAAATCCCTTGTGCAAGTATTGAATTCCAAGGACCCACAAAAGAATGAAAAATCAAAGTCCACGCGGATTCTGAATCAGCTCCTTGAACCACGGTATCCCAAAGAAAAATTATAGTTGGCATCCAAAGTTTCTATCCCTCCATCTAAATGTATACCACCTTTAAAATCCATTTTGAGTCATATTGTCCCAAAATCCATATATTTATCTAGCAAATCCAAAATCTCCTTTTCCTTCATCACTTGATTACCCCTCAAGGTGTGTATCGATGTTTCTATTTCCAACATTTCCATCCACTCAAAACAAAGTCTCCTTACACTCCCTCCATTATCCAACACCCATTTTACATCCTTTCATCCATCCCATCCAATCCTTTGATGAAACCCTTATCCCACTTCATCTTCCATTTTCATTACCCTACAAACATCTTTGAGCATACTATCAATAGTCATGCTCCATTATTAAGTATCCTTCAAGAGAACCATCCAAAGAGTAAGGAAAAAAAAATAAAAAAAAATAATGCATTGATGAAAACCTAGAAAATAGGTGTCTTGGTAACACAAAAATAAATAAAGAGAGAAATTTCTCATCCAATAGTGAAAACTTGGAAAATATGCACTTTGGGAAGGTATCATAGTGAGAACCTAGAACATAGACACCATACATAGTAATTTTATCCTCCATTATCTATCTTGACTCTATCTGATACATACCTTCACTATCTGACATATTTTCTGACATATTTCAACCCTAGTGACCCTTTATGGCCTATAATTTCTTATTTTTTTGCTATCATTCTATTTGTATGACCAGTTTGTACATATCCCATCCTTTGGCCTTTGTATATAGTCTAGGGGAAATTTTCCTTGAATTGTGTGTTGTTGGAAAGATTGCTACAATGTAGACAATTGTTATTTTGTCATTGATGTCAAACCTTAACTAGTGAGACTACTATTGTATGTTTGAGTACCTTATCCATTGATTGATGAAGATTTGAAAAGAATGGGATAACAATAAGACCAAGGAAATGGTTGAGTTATGAGTATACACCAGGGTACTTGATAATTTGGCACTTTGGAAAAGTGATACGTTGTTTATCTATCACTGATAGTTCACTAGAAGGTCAGTGTCGAGAAAAGAAAAGTCGATGTTGAGCAAAGCAAAAGATAATGCTGAGCAAAGAAAAGATGATGCCAAGTGCCAGTGAAATGCTGAGGCAGACAAAGAAAGCTGAGCATCAGTATTTTGTTTATTGATGAGATTTGAGATCTATGGCCGACATAGTTGATTCTATTGGGATATGCATTATTAATTAACATTGGTCCACATTCATTTAATGCACATGAAACCACTAAAAAAGTTGGTCATATTGCTGCTAGATGTCCTGACAAGAATGAGAAAGATGAAAGAAGAGAGAACAAGTAAAAGGACAGAAAGGATGATTGAGACTACAAAAAGTACAAAGATTAGAAAGACAAAGGTAAGAAAACTTGTTATATAGCTGAAGAAGCTTTTGACAGTGAATCTGACAAATCTAATGAAAACGATATAGAAGTAGTGTATGTTGCAATGAAAGATGATTCTGATGATGATGAGAAAACTACACTAGTTTCTTATATGAGTAAAGGTGATCATTAGATTATTAACAGTGGTTGTTCACATCACATGACTGGTGATAAGGGAAAATTTGAAACCTTAAATCAATGCAAAGGTGGATATGTTAAGTTTGGTAATGATACACCTTGTAGAGTCAAAGGGAAAGGATCAATTCAATTGACTAATAAGATTAGACATGACGATGTGTACTAGGTTGATCATCTTAAGTATAACTTATTAAGTGTTTCATAGTTGAACACTTCTAGTTACAGAGTTGAATTCCATCACAAGAAAGCAAAGATCTATGATGCCAATGGAGAATTAGTTGGAGGTGGTGAGAAAACAAAAGGTAACTTGTTCTATCTGGATTTAGCTCAAGAGACATGCTTGTTTGCACAATATAATGATGTTTGGTTATGACATAAGAGGCTATGTCATGTTATCTTTGATAACTTGGTAAGCATAAGTAAATTGAAAAAGGTTAGAGGGTTGCCTAAGTTAAAGAAACCTGAGAATGCAATGTGTAAGCAATGTTAGTTGGGCAAAATGACTAAATCTAGTTTTAAAAGAAAAACTCATACTTCTGAGAATATTTTGGAATTGGTTCATACTGACCTTTATGGACCTATTGGTGATAAAATTTACTGTGGAGACAAATATTTTATTCTATTTTTAGATGACTACTCTAGGATGATGACTGTTATGTTTCTCAAAGAAAAATATGATGTATTTCAGTTATTTAAGTGGTGCCTGGCAAAATTTGAAAAGGAAATAGGTAAGAGTCTGAAATGTCTGAGATCTGACAGAGGAGGTGAGTTCATTTCTAATGAGTTTAACAGGTTTTGCAATGAGTGAGGGATAAAAAGATAGATGTCAACACCTAGGACACCACCACAGAATGGTATAGCTAAAAGAAGAAATTGATCTATCATGGATTGTGCTAGAACACTAATGATGCAGAAAAATGTTGCACAAAAATATTGGAGAGAAGTTGTAAGTACAGCTGTTTATACCTTAAACAGAGTACAAGTCAAGAAAGGTACAAATTCTACACCTTACGAGCTATGGTATGGATATGCACCTACTATAAGTTACTTTAAAGTCTTTGGGAGCAAATTTTTTATACTGAAGGATAACATAAATGGTGAACTTGATGCTAAAGGAGAAGAAGGCATATTTCTTGGATATTCTACTAAGAGTAAGGCATACAAATGTTTGAATTCTAACACTAACAAAATTGTGGAAAGTGAAAATGTTAGAATTGATGAATATGCAAAAAAAATGAAGCTAAAAGCATGATTGAGCCTGAAATTTAGAGATCATTCACATATCCTGAAGAGGAAGATTCTAACAAAAATTAAAATGAAGTTGCCGAGCAATAGTCTGCACCTTCCGAGACACATAATGAAATTGACGGGCAAAAAGAGGTGATTGCCGAGCTATCTGATGGAGATGCTAAGTCACAGTTTCATCCTGAATTAAAATTGAATGATCAAGTTGAAGCTAAGAAAGAGCCTACTTTCAAAAAATATGTAAGAAGGCACCATAAACTTGATCAAATCATAGGAGCAAAGGATTCTGCACTTATGAAAAGAGGCAAATTAAGAGAAGACACATGTTTGCTATGTGATTTTGAGCCTAAGATAGTAAAAGATTCTTTGGAAAATGAAGATTGGATTCAAGCCATGAATGAAGAGATAGATTAGATTGAAAAGAACAATACATGGACACTAGTACCGAGACCTGACAACAAAAATGCAATTGTTACAAAGTGGGTATTCAGAAACACGCTGAATGAACATGGAGAGGTCAAAAGGAATAAATCAAGACTGGTATGCAAAGGTTATGCACTAGAGGAATAAATTGACTATGGAGAGACATTCACCCTAGTAGAAAGATTGGAGGGTGTGAGAACTCTACTTGCATAAGCAGCCTACAAAAGATTTAAAGTCTATCAAATGGATGTGAAGTCAGCATTTCTAAAAAGAATATTAGAGGAGGAAGTATATATTGAACAAGATGATGGATTTGTTGACCCAAGTAAGAGGTACATGGTTTGCAGACTACACAAGGTATTATATGGACTGAAGCAAGCACCCAGAGCATGGTATGAAAGATTGCACAATTATCTGATGAAGATTGGATTTGCAAGAACAAATGACGACAACAATTTGTATTTGAAAATAGAGCAAGGTAAAGGAATTTTATTGGCTGAAATTTTTTTTGATGACATCATATTTAGTGGAAAAGATATGATATGTAAAGCATTTTCAAAGGAGATGCAAACTGAATTTGAAATGTCTATGTTTGGTGAGATAAAATTCTTTGTTGGACTACAAATACATTAAATGAAGAATGGTATCTATATTACACAATCAAAATATATCAAGGAGATACTGAAAAACTTTTGGTATGGAAGATTAAAAACCAGTGAGTATACCCATGGCTACTGGACATAAGTTGACAAAGAATGATGATACAAAAGAGATAAATCAAGCACTGTACAGATCAATGATTGGTAAGATACAATATGTTGTGCATAATAGACCTAATATTTCATTAGCAATTGGAATTGTCGCTAGATTTTAAGCTAATCCAAAAGAGACACATATAATGGAAGTGAAAAGAATTTTGAGATATTTGAAAGGTACAGAAGACTATGGTCTATATTACAAAAGGAATGACAAGTTTGAACTCAGAGTGTATACTGATTCTGACTGGGCTGGTAATGTTGATGATAGCAAAATAACCATAGGAGGAGCATTTCTTTTGGGGAAAAGATTAGTTTCCTGGAAAAGAAAGAAACAAAATTGCACCTCATAATCTACTGCTGAAGCCGAGTATGTGGCAGCAGTAGTTAAGTATTCAAACATTGTGCGGTTGAAGATACTACTAAAACATATGAAGGAAGAGATCATAGAACCAGTTGTCATATATTGTGATAACATGAGTGCCATTGATATTTCTAAAAATCATGTAATGCACTCTAAGATAAAACATATAGCTATCAAGTATCATTACTTGAGGAAGCTAGTTCAGAAGAAGGAAGTGAGACTGGAATATGTGAACACTACAGAACAGTTGGCAGACATATTTACAAAATTGTTACCCAAGGATGCTCATGAGTATCTAAGAGGTAAATTAAGGGTAATTCCCCTAATAGAGGCTAACTAGTTTGGAATAGTACTGTTGCATGAAATGTTTTAATTAGAACACTTGACACATTGGTGCACAGTAAGTCACATTTTTAGGATGCTGCCTAAAAATTGTGAAATGGGAATCAAGAATAGAAAAGTAGATTAGTCATACACAAATATGATAGAAACAACATGATACAAATATTAGAATAGAATAATCTGCATGATGTACATGATCTTTGGCATTTTTGTCAAAGAGGGAGATTATTGCCAAAAATAATAGGTACCAATAGATACAAGGGAGATATTACTGAAAGAGGGAGTTGAACAGTAACAAAAAACATTTCAGTGTGATTATAAACATAGACAGAGATAGAATGAAGCTAATGACATTAATGAAAATTTGTTCATATCAGGAACACAGGAACTTTTTGGATTGTATGGTAACTTTGGTTGGAAATTATTGTTTTATAGTTTAGTGTTGCCATCAATGCCAAAGAGGGAGATTGTTGGAAAGATTGCTACAAT
>MU218976.1:18669-35476 GCA_018584345.1 Thuja plicata
TCTATATTACTATGTCATGATGTGTTGCATCCATTTTGCTACATTAAATAAATTTCTCATGACATAAAATGCACTTATGAAAGAAAGTTTCATCTATTACTAAAAATCATTTGTCCAATTTCCACTTCCTGCTAACACTTCTTTAATCATTCCTTGCATTCCTCTTAGTTTAGTACTCTGGTACACAAAACAAGTGCATCCTACATTCATACATCATTAAGATACATGCATATTATGATTACATATCCATAACATATATAAAAAAAATACAAAAATATTTCATCCATTACAATTCATGATAACACATTGCATCCATAGAATACATGTATGTATTGCAATTAAATAACTTGGCACCATATAAGCATCATTGCATAAAAGATCATGCATAGTGAAATAAAATCATGTGTATACATATATATCCATCTCATGTAAAAGAAAAAAAATATATGTATCTCATATATATATCATAAAAGTATTAGATTACAAAGATAAAGGTATCTTTATTCACTAAGTCCCACAAGCTCAATCATGATCTATAAAATATGTCTACCAAAAATGCCTTTCTACATAGGAAGAGCTTCCTATCAGCCTCTACTCTCTCAGTCTTCATGGTTTGTGTCCTATCTAGAAGATGAAACCCTTCATGTCTTACCTGGCCTAGGTGGCCTCCTCAATCCCAACACTACACCGCTTATCTATGTCTTATGGGAGTTTTTCTTGCTAGAAGAAGCCATGTAGCTTAGTGCTCATTGGTCTTGTGGTACGACTCTCTCATACATGTATATATAGTACCCCTTCTCCTCCCAAGAATCATCAAGGATCATTGCTATATCATGTATATCAACATCTATAATACTTATGATAAATGCCTACATGTCCTACTCTTCTCTTTCCACTCTAGACAAATTTTTATCTTGAGAGGATCTAAGTGCCTCTATCTTTGTAATCAATACATCCCTCTCTATAGTCAATCTTTCCATCTCTTTTATGAGTGTTTCCTGCTATGTATCCCAAACTACTCTGTATACCTGATGTCCTGCAATCTGCCTCGTTAACTCTATGATGTGCTGCCTCTAATATTTGATAACTCCTCTCAAAGTGTTTTTATGTGGAATTTCCTCCACCTTATCACTTACAACCATATCCTACATTGGTATTTCCTTGGGAGCCTATATATTAGGATAATCTAGTGCAACCTCTTAGTCCTCCTCTACCTACATGGGTATTGCATCATCATCATCATCATAATCATCATCATCATCATCATCATCATCATCATCATCATCATCATCATCATCATCATCATCATCATCATCATCATCATCATCATCACTTCTTGACTCCACACTATACTCCTCATCCTCCGCATCCTCATCCATTTCATAATCCTCATCATCAGCCTTTGCACTTCTATCCTCCTCCTCATCCTCAACATCTACATTATCCTCCTCTACCCTCATCTATCATGGTGCCACTCTCAAAAATGGTATGTCTAGATCTATCAATGATATCAGCCTATGCTCAGAAACCCACTTTTCATACTCTGGTGTGGTCCTGACATATATAATCTCTAGTCCTACTCCCCATTCTCCCAGTTGTAATTGTAACAACTCTAAATATGCCACATGTGGCCGGATGAGTGAACCCCATGTCCTAACCTTTCCCATTAAGAAAGCAAATAGAAACATGCCTATTGACACACCATGTTATCTCCCTGAAATATCTACATACCATATTTGGCAGTTTGAGATCAATAACCACATGTCCAATAATGGTGCATCCAATCAAGTATCTCTTATGTCATCAATAAGGGAATAGGTCCCCATCGTCATCTCAACCGAGGCATTGGTTCCCAAAACTGCAGATTAGAAATCCAAGTTCTTTTTCCAATTCTCCTAGATTGCTTCAATCACTCTTGGCCAACAAACAAGAATAATCTTATTCCCTAGACTTTAGGCTTCACTAAACCTAGGTGGGTAAACCCTCACACCAAACACAAAACATTTATTTGTATAGTGAATTTAAACTTTCTTGATATCTCTAGATGAAAAATGTTCCTAGACTCTAATCAGAATAAAAATATTAGCTTCTTATGAATAATTTTTAATTTAATTTGTATTTGTGTAAAATAAAAATGCTTTGGGTATGAGAAAATATATTTCACAAGGATCAAATGAAAGAACTTCAATGCTCATAAAACTATAAAAAAACTTCTTTGAGGAGATACACAGGCCAATCCCTTATCCAACTAATTGGGTGGAATGTAGTCAAGCTTTATTTGAACCCTCGTGTACACTCTGCAATTCAATTTTAGATTCCCTCCCCCATGGCATCAAGGATAAATTAATAATAATATTTGTTTTAGTCTAAATGAATTTTAATTCCTTGGAAGGAAACCAATTAGACAAGGATTTGCATAGATGAGAGCTTTGTATACAACCCTTGATACTCAAAAATGAATATTAAAAAACTTAAATTTTATGACATCTAACAGTAAAGAGAAAACTCTGTATAACTAAATATGCTAAGGAGCAATCCAATCAAAAACAACAAACTTACTTCTTCAATCTTGGACAAAAAATAGATTTTCTTTGTATTAATAAAAAAAGTGAATACAGTTGATTTACATTTTAGTTGCAGTTACCATCCATGCTCTCTTCCTATAGTAGCCTCTTCCTCCTTTTTCCTTATCTTCTATTTATTTTTTATTATCTCATTTCTACACATTCTCGATATCCATTTTATATAATATGAAGGGATGCAACAAGCTAAGGACCATTACAAAATGTCTATTCTAAACTAAAACCCTATTTTAGCTAGTAATTACAATCTTTATATCTAATCCATAGAAAATTAACTCCATTCACTTGAAGTATCCCAAACATGGCTAACACTTCATCATCAAGATCATCATCCACCCAGCCATTGTCATTCATCTGGATTTCCCATGCAAGGTCATGCAACTCGGCTTGATCCTGCTTTGCTTCTAAATTGTACATGTCACACTCATATGATGCATAACTAGTCTTGAGTTCCCATTCTGATGTCATTAGACTATTAAGATAACCTGGTTAATCCTCCTCTATCCCTATCAGATTGGGTTGCATCACTTGATGTGGATTTTCATTCTAGGGATTAAAAAACTATTGTTAAACCCATCCTCTTGGCTTTAAATTTGAATCTATTGTACTTATGTTGGTCTTTCCCTACTTATAAAACATGTTAAATAAATGCAAGCATGATCAGCTGGCCTCACACATTTGAATTCAATTTATTTGCATCACACATTCCCTAGGTAATGAAACTCATGTCCTATCCATCCTTTCAAATCTAGACATATGCAACCTTTCACTTAACCCTAAGGTTAATTAGCAATGCAATACAACCTATCATATGAATTTTGACATCTTTAATAAAATCCTTCATCTTCTTTAAAATCACTTCAATTAATGAGAACCATTCTTCCAACTTTGTATCTTTATGTTCTTGGAAATCTGAATACAATTGTTTCATCATCTTCATAAATGGTACCCATTTGATTCTTTAGACATTTCAAATGTGTGAAATCTAGCAGTCTGTTCTGATAATTAATTCGATCATCCTTTTACTTAATGCTAGTTTTTCACCATTTTGCAGTTTATTAAAATGTTCTCCACGAAATAAGAAAATTTCATTTTTCGGTTCCCCTTTTTATTTCCATTCGTGAAATAGTGAAATTTCACCATTTCTCTACTTTGTTTTTCTGCTCCTGCAAAATAGTGAATTTTTTCCATTTCGCAGCTGCCAACTTCATGACTTACAAAATAGAAAAAAAGGCTCCTTCTGAATGTCTCCAAGGCGTTTTCATATTTTCAATCTTTGTAATATGCTTTCATATTTGATTTCTATGTATTCTTTATGATTCAATATGCAAAAATTCAAAAATGACTCAACAATGGCTCTTTCTGGGTGACATATGCTCGGTGTGAGTATAGAAAGAATTCACTTATCTTTAGAAGAAGTAGATCGAGTGCCTTATCCATTGGGCTATAGAGTCACTTTTTAGAAATCACATCATATATAATTTGGTAGGCCCAGGCTACCAAAATGCAAAAACAATATTTGCCTCTGTCAAAAATTTTGTTTTCATCACATTCCATTGATATCAATCTGAAAGTAATACTAAAATATGTCTGATAAAATATATTTACACTTTCCCTCAACCAACTAAACTTTCTCTCTCTGGAAATAGGTATCTTGAAACTATACACATACTCATTGCAATATCTTCCCTTATCATATAATCCACAAACATTAAAACATTCCCTATTATCCATTTTTTTACTATGTATAGAGACTTCCATCCCTGAATTAGTTTGGTATCATATTTTAGTCCAACACAATGGATCAATAGAAAATTTCAAAACTTTACATCCTTGCAAGTCCATAAATTCATTGTATTTGTCACTATTCTGATTATGACAATTTTGCAAAAGAACACTCTCTTTATGAAAGTTTAAAACTTCCACCACTACAAAAGTCATTGTAATATTAGGGTCTAAAAAATCATTCATTTTATTAACTGCATCTTCTCATAATTTTTTCATACTTTCAACATTGTGTTGTTCATCTTCAAATCAAAGTACATTGCTCCAACTTTCCTCTAGATTTTCTAATATTTCATCATGAATAAGATCTTAAAGAAGATTGAAATTACCTTGACATTTCCCTTTTTATATATGCTAATCAGTTTGTATGCATTCATTAAATGCATCATCCTCTTGAGTATCATTATGTGTTTTTTAAATTGGACAAATATCAATGTTGCCTAAAATTTCTCTTGTTCATATGTTGTATGTGGTTCTATTCCATCTTCACATTATGTATGTATTTCTTCCCTACTATATTTATCACAATGTGTGTATTCCTCTAATGTATTATTTTCCTATGGGTATTCATCTGGTTCAACAAATCAATCCTAAATATGCACGTGTTCATTAATATGTTTATTTTGGTAGATTGAAAAAAGTTGGGATCATTGTTTTGAACACACTTCTGATATTCAATATCCAACAAATATGAAATTTGTGTTGTATTGAGAAAATTTTCATTATTCCCTTCATATCGACATTTGCCTCATATGCCCTATTTCTGGAAGAGTCAACTACACATAAATCAATCACTAGTTCACTATCCTTCACATTTTATTCTCTGATGAATGCACCATGACACATATGCTTGATTATTTGAGATATATAACTATGGGTAGAGTTATCATTTTATTCACATATTTTTAAAGAAGAATCCAAACAAGGGATTAAATCCATGGTGTGATCTTTTCTTCTTTTTGTACCTATCCAGTGGGTATTTTCTTCTCCATATGCATCACAAGGAGGCATGCAAGGTTTTTATTCCATATTGCAATTTTTATTTTCTTCATATCACAACACATGTTTTCTTCCTCCTCGCTTGCATCATGAAACATATCAAGAAACCATTGCTCAAATTCTCTCCATAATGCGATACTTTATTCAGGTGTCATACTAAAATGCAAACCTACGTGATCTATTAATGATCTTACAAATATTTTCATAATCACCTCTTATGGATAGATATGATAATCTTCAATAAATTTACAAAATGCCTACAAATGATCAATTGGTAATTCTGATCCATCTCCACAAAATTTTGGATCATATATTTTTTAGCTTAAGAGGAAAATCTTTCTGACCACTAGGGATGTTATCAAAATTCAATGGTCTATATATTTCCATAATAAATTTTGGTCTCGGGTCATAAAAGTTTGATACTTTATGTAAATATGTATTCTGGTACATACTAAATATATTATTTTGTAGTAACTTCTTTCTCTATACATTAGGTTCTTTTCAATAGATTCACCACTTCTTTCAAAGAGGAAAACTTTACTTATGTCCTTCTGGGTCTTTTCCCTTAGTAGAGTCACTTACTAAAATTTTTGTTGAATAATAGAGTAGCCAACTTCTTGTTAGAAGAAAAATATTTGTTGTCTTCTGAGTCCTTTCTCCCAGTAGATTCTGTCAATTACCCAAAAGTTTGAAGATTGTTCTGATAACAATTCCCTAGCAGAGTGACCGATCTGTTGGTGACTCAGATGGGAAAAAATTGAGCTGTCAATCCAATATTCAGAAAATCAACACCAAATATTTTGAGTAAACTTCAAAATAATCTTATGAACAATTCCTCAGTAGAGTTGCCATTCTGTTGGTCCCAAAACCACAGATTGGAAATCCAAGAGCTTTTTCCAATTCTCCTAGATTTCTTCAATTAGCCTTGGCCAAAGAGAGGTAATAATCTAATTCCCCTACACCTTAGGATTCGCTAAACTTTGGTGGGTAAACACTCACCCAAAACAAAAAAGGTGTTTCTCTATAAAAAATTTAAACTTTCTATATTTCTTAGGATTGGAAATGTTCCCTGAGTCTATTCTCAATAAAAATATTTAATTCTTGTGAATGCTTTGTAATTGAACTTGTATTTTTGTATAAGAAAAATTCTTTGGGTATGAGAAAATATATTTCACAAGGATTGAATGAAAGAAATTCAATGCTCATACAACTGTAAAAAAGCTTGTTTGACGAGATACACAGGCCAGTCCCTTATCTAACTAATTGGACAAAATATAGTCAAGCTTTGTTTGAACCCTCATGTACACTTTGCAATCAAATTTTAGATTCCCTCCCCCATGACATCAAGGATGCATTGATAATAATATTTGTTTTAGTTTAAGTGAATTTTAATTCCTTGGAAGGAAACCAATTAGACAAGGATTTGCATAGATGAGAGCTTTGTATACAACCCTTGATACTCAAAAATTAATATTAAACAAATTCAATTTGTTGAATTCTAAAAGTAAAGAGAAAAATTTATATAATTGAATATGTAAAGGACCAATCCAATAAAAAAACAATGAACTTACTTCTTCAATCTTGGATAGGAAACATATTTTATTTGTATTAATAAAAAAATTAAATATAGTTGATTTACATTTTAGTTGCAGTCACCGTCCATGGTATCTTCCTACAATATCCTCTTCCTCCTTTTCCTTATCTTCTATTTATTTTTTATTATTTCATTTCTATACGGTCTTGATATCGCTTTTATATAATACGAAGGGATGCAACAAGCTAAGGACTATTACAAAATCGTCTATTCTAAACTAAAACCCTATTTTAGGTAGTAATTACAATATTTATACCTAATTCATACAAAATTAACTCCATTCAGTTAATGTATCCCAGGCATGGCCAACAATTCATCATCAATATCATCATTGACCCAACTATTTTCATTCATCTTGATTTCCCATACAAAGTCGTGCAACTTGGCTTGATCTGGCTCCGCTTCTAACTCGTACATGTAACACTCATATGTTACATAACTTGTCTTGAGTTCCCATGCTGTTGTCATTAGAATGTTAAGAACATCTTGTTGATCCTCCTCTATCCCTATCAGATCAAACTACATCACTTGATGTGGATTTTCATTCTAGGGATCAAAAATTGTTGGTAAACCCATCCTCTTGCATTCAAATTTGAATCATTTGTACTTATGTTGGTATTTCTCTACTTATAAAACTTTTTTAAAAAAATTATCACCTTCTGAAACACATCATTCTATTTCTTCATTAAATGTAGGCATAATAAACTAGCCTCACACATTCAAATTTAATTTCTTTGTATTACACATTCCCTAGGGAATGACAATAATATCTTGTCCATCCTTTCAAATCCAAACATACACAACCTTGATTACCATTCTTACAACCTTTCACTTAAACTTAAGGTTAATCATCAATGCAACACAACCTATCACATGTATTTTAATATCTTTAATCAGACCCTTCATTTTCTTTAAAATAAATTCAATTAATGAGAAGAATTCTTCCAACTTTGTATGTTTGATTTATCTTTATTTTCTTGGAAATATGAATAATATTTTTTTGTCCTCTTCATAAATGATACCCATTTAATTCTTTAGACATTTCAAATGTGCAAAATATGCTAGTGTGTTCTGACAATTAATTCAATCATCCTTTTACTTAATGCCAATTTTTTGCCATTTTGCAGTTTATTAAAATGTTCTCCATGAAACAACAAAAAATTTATGTTTCTCTTCCCTTGTTATTTCCATTAGAGAAATAACAAAACTTCACCATTTCTCTACTTTATTTTCTGCTCCTACGAAATAGCTAATTTTTGCCAGTTCACAGCTGCCAACTTTATGACCTATGAAATAGAAAAAAAAGGCTCCTTCTGAATGTCTCCAAGGTGTTTTCACATTTTTGATCTCTGGAATATGCTTTCATATCTGATTTCTAGGTATTATTTATGCTTCAAATGCAAAACTTCAAAAAATGACTCAACACGCGGTAATCTCTGTATGATCTCCATATGAAGTCTCTAATTATGTCAATCTCATGTCTCCAGTATCTCATGTGTCCCAATGGCCCTTATGAGAGTTCTTTGACATATAAATACATATATGGTATATGAGGTATAACCCTCCTATCTGAAATAGGACAAACCATGACGATGTGATGGAATGCCCACACTTGTAGAAGTGTAATCCCACTACTGATGGATAACATGTGTGTGTATGATTCCTTTGTAAATGGTAATATTTCATAGAAAACACACATCATCCCCAAAAAACATAATACCATCCATGAACATCATCTCTAATACTCAACCCATCCAATTGGAAGCCCATTTCTAGATTTGTCTAGTACCGATAATTGGCCTCCAATCATTACACAAATAACCACCACTAGCCTCTCATGTTGTCCTACTAGTATCTCTAAGTGGATCTTATAATCTCTAATGTCTAGTGTGACATCACCATAATCAAATAGTCTACTCAGAGACACTTCCCTATTGACAACTCATATATTTCTAGCTCATTGTAGATGGGAATCCTCAAGATATTCTAGACATCCTATAGAGTGATGGTTTCCTCTCTAGTAGGAAAATGAAACAAAACTATCTCTAAGTGTCATCTCTCTGCCAACGCAGTAATCATTCCTTTGTTTTCCCTATTCTTGAGAATATATATGATATAGTGTAGACATAAGACTAATAATATCTCTCTTATGGCCACTCAATCTATGTTGTAAACACATGCATTTCATCCTACTCTAAGCTTCATAAATTTTTCATGTGACCTCTGATTTTCAATATGTTTGTTATTGTTGATCTATCTCATCATTGGCGAAAAATGCACCTATCACTTCCATTTTTCCTTCAATTTTTTGAGGGGTCACCCTTATATCCTGTCATTGATGGGTCAAGGTTTTATGAAATTTTTTATGATTTTTCTTTGACACTATACCATCCTAAATTGTAAGCACTTATGTTCTCTACATTTTAACAATTATTTAGCACCTACCTTAGTGTATTTACATTTTACATTTGCACTATAGGACTTCATAATTGTACTTAATGCATACCTAATTCAAATTTGGGTCCTCTTCTCCCTCTAAATTGTGCAAAATTGAGTTAGGACTTAATTTCTAAGCATCCTCCTCTATTTTTCTCCAATCACAAAATTCATTTCATCTCCTAGGACTTATTTCATCCACTTTTGGCCTTGGACTTCAATCTCCTTGTCAAAATCAACTATAATTTTTAATCTTAAAATATCAGACTAACAATGAACCATCCATTTTAAGACATATTTTTCCATTAGTATGCAAAAGAAAATAGTTTTGAAACCATCGATAAAACCAACACTGAAAGATAGGTTAAGTAAAACCTGACAGACAAGTTCACAAAGGAACCTGATGACACAATTACTAGTGCAAACTGAAAATGTTACAAGAAGAACCCGACATAGTCACATGACAAGTGTAACCTGACAGAGGAACCCGAAAAGTAGATTACAGTGTAACCTGATAGACTACAGTGCAACCCGAGCACCCATCTACCAAGAGACAGTTAGAATTCTGAGAAATGTGGGTCTGACTTCCATGTCAGATAAAACACTTGTATTTTATATTTAGGTTTTTGATTAGCTTTAAATCCATTTCTTAAGGGACAAGAAATGTAATTGTAATTGTTTTAATCAGTCTAACTGATTAGAAACATGCAAACTAGGAGATCAAGGTCAAGTTGTAAACCTTTGATCATAGAGTTAACATTGTAATAAGTGAAACTCATTTAGATCAAACTCATTATATAAATAGATGTGTAATCAATCTGAATGAATTAATGTGATGATGATTGTAGCCACAAAAACTTCTATGGATTAGATATAGAGTTTTATTTAGAATAACAACCAAAGATGAAATCAGTTATCAAGAACAAGATCAAAGTCTACCAAGTAGAACAGAGGTATAGATCAATTGCTATAAGTGATAAATATACATGTAATCTTTAATGGATCTATAATCAACAATTCTAAATTTCATATACTCAAGTTAATGAATATTTTTTACTACATTATAAAAAGTGTAGAAAATATAATTAATCCTTGAGAAAGGTGGATTTAACAATCCTTTGTAAATATCTTAACCGAGTGCACACTAAACAGTGTTGGTGAAGCTCTTAATAGAGTAGACCTTAACCAGTTTCTACATGTTACTCCTAACAGGGTAGATCATAAAAAGTGATCAAAATTTTAATCCTTAATTGTCCCCTTCCATTCTATGGATAGTGAATTTTTGTGGGTTTCATCTCCACCATAGTTTTTACCTTCTAACAGGGGTTTTCTGTGTTACCAAATCTTGTGTCATGTGTCAATACATTTCATGAATGTTTATATGATAATTGAGTTTATGATTTCATATAACATACACAAAGATAGGATAACACATATGGTTGGTAATACAATTGATTAATAAAGGATAAAGGTTAATTGAGTAAAGGTTTTAAAGGGTTCTAATTCACCCCTCCCCTCTTACTACACACCATTCCATTATTTCAAAAAAATGGTATCAGAGTTGGATCTCTTATTTGAAAAGTTTAAATACTTAAGAGAAAAGATCATACAATGGAAAGGTATAAGCTAGACAAGAGTATTGAGAATCAAAAGTTAGAGATACAGATCTTCTATGAGAAATATAAAGAAGATAGAATCAAGATGAGATAGCTAATATATGAAAGAAATGTTATGGCATCTCACTGTAATGAAACAGACTATCATGAAGAAGAGATGCCTAATTTATTTAAATCATCAGGATCTACATCTAGAAATACATCATACACATCTGAAGGAAGCCTTACAAGTCTAAATGAGATTAATCAACATCTTTTTGGACAAGTGAAAACACTACAAATTGGTCAAGAGACACAGATGGTAAGAATGATTGATGTTATGAATGATGCTAGACAAGCTGAGAAAAAAATAACACTAGCTATTGATGATAGAAGAAAGATCACTGAAAAGCTACAAGAGAAAGAGTCAAAAATACAAAGACTTACTGAACATCATCAAGAGATCACAAATCAGATTATTCTTATGAGTCAGGAGGCAAACCAAATCAAAATAGAACTCAATGGAAATCTGGATGCTATAGGTGAGCTAAGAGAAGAAAATGAAAGACTGAAACATGAATTTAGAATTAAGAAACATCACAATGACATGATCAAGAGAGCTGAAGAAAGCACTAAAAGAATGGATATTTTTTTGGATGGACAAAGAAGATTCAAAAAAAATACCATATTAGGGTATATCGATAATGGAGAATCACCATACCAAGATGATCCAAAGAATGTCTACACAAATCCAAGACTAAAAAGGTAGTCATAAAATCACTGTGGAAAACTAGGCCACACATCAAATGTTTGTAGAAGCAAAATAAAAGGTACTCCTAAATCCACATCTTCATTCATAGGAAATTGCAATGAATGTAACAAGAAAAGACATAAATAATATAAATGTAAATGTGAGGTGAAACAACCAAAGAAGGAAACCTTCGTGGAAAAGTATATTCCTACTTGAAAAATTCATGGGCAGACATCTCTTGAATGGAGGAAGAAGAAAAAGCAACCATGGAAGCCTAAAGTTCAAGAAACTGCTTATCAATAGAAAAGAATTAGTAACTCATATGTTTGGGATTACAACACATGGAAAAAATGCATAGCAAGTTGTAGGTATGGTCACATAGCTACAAACTACATGAGAAAATGGATGAAGAATCCTAGAAGCTAGACTAACCCTGGAATGGAATTCTTACACTATCATAAAGTTGGTCATCTAAGAAAGGACTACAGAGACTAAGTGATAGAGACAAACACTTTTGCTAATGGAAATACCATTGAAGACATCAGGAAGATGAGAAACAAAATGTGGACAAAAGCTATAAATGCTAATGATGTTGGACCAAGAAATACAATTGGTGACACCTTATCCAATGGATATGGTGACATCACAACCCCCACCTAAGATTAACAAGTATGGAACTACACTATACTAAGTTTTACTTTACATCAGTTCCATTATACATAGTTAAAAATGTCAAACTAGCATGATAAGGATGCACTATGGTATTACTTATTATGATTCTGTGAAATCAATCTCGTCGGTTAATGCATACCAAAAAGCATTGGTGTACTTAAAAATCTAAGTTTTCAAATGCTTACCGATAATCATCGCTTAACATAAAAAAGCTAAGTTTCTCACGTAAACCAAACATCATCAGTAATCAAAAGACAATGTTGTCTTTACCATATACCAAGATCTATCGGTGAATGTGTGAAAAGTTAAATGAGTTGACACTTGCCCCTGAGCATCGTTTTTTCACCAAAAATAAAGTTGGCATGTCACCTGAGCAACTCCGTCTTCGACACCCAACAAGTGGGTAGAGAATTAATTGCACCACTTAGGGAACTATCTATAAAAGTATGACAAAGACTTCATTTCATTCACCAGCAATTTAGATCAAAGAAGTAGAACAAAGCAGAGCACAAGGCAACCAAATTCCAGAAATGTTTAAACAACAAATTCATAGCATTCAAATGGAATCACAGTAGCTTTCAGAAGGTTAAGTAAAAATCACTGAGCTCACTATTTATTTTATAGGAAAAGCCCTAATTTCTCAGAAATGATGACAACCACTTCATGAGTTTCCAAGATCAAGAACGCCAAAGAGAAGAAGCTTAATCGGATCAATAGTTCCACTTGTGAAGAACCTAAGTAAAAAATATGTCCAGAGGTTTATTCACAACCTAATGATGCTAGTTTGTTCTCCAGCATTCCACCTAGGGTTTTACTAATTGAGGATGTTCGTTCATACATACATAGCAAGATCGTTGAGATAGGAGATCTTGAGGTTGATCAAGCTTACAAGAAGCTTTGCAAAGATGAAACCATCAAGGATGAGCACAAACACATTGAGGTCAAAGGGCTGACAAATGCCCTAAAGTTCTCAAGGGAGTTTAAAAATGAATGGATTTAGATAGTTTTGAGCAGAGTGCATGACAAAAAAAATGTGACTGGATGAGCCAAAATAGATCACCAGAGATGTGATACATGCTGTGAGTGGTTATCCTATAACTGAAAAGGCCAAAGAGCTTAAACATCCTCCTTGCCTTGAGATTGAGAAGATGATAGGTGTAGTATGGGATAGTAGAGGATTGAAGGTTAACACCATCACCAATATAGAACTAAATTTTGGTGCATGTGTACTAAGATACAAGATATACCAATCCAGTAGGTTAAACAACATAGCATGTGAAACAGTTGACACTATCCACAAGATTGTAAAGGAGGGATTAAAGTTAGATCTATCTGAGCTTCAAAAGAAGAAATTAGATGAGAACATGGGGATAATCAGGTCTACAAAGTTGAATTCATGCAAGTTCAGATCACTTCTAATGTGTACATTTTTCTATTTCCAAAATTTCTTTCCATCCATCGGTAATGTCAACTAGGATACTACCCGACCAGTGGAAATTCAAATTAGTGAATACATCAAATCACTAGGTGACAACTTTACATCAGTTATGGATGAATACTTCACTGGATTTAAGGATATAATGTAGAAAAGGATGAGGATACCAGAACAACTGGTATAAAAGTATAAGACTGATATTTGTTTTATGGTGGACACTGATAACACTTTTGTCAAACCAGATGTATCAAGGACAACATGGTTAGCACCACTTGACTATGAGGTCAACATAGATCAAGCCACCAATGCCTTTGAAGCATTGTTAAATGAACCATTGGACAAGTCACAACCTAAATTTGGAACCTATGATGAAGCCAAGGAAAGAATTAAAACATGCTTAGTTGTGAAGAAAATTGATAGAAAGAAAGAGAAAATGGTAAAGACACTTAAGAAGAAGTTGTCAGTAAATGATGAAGAGTCTAAACAAAAGGATGACACTGAGGGATAATCACCCATCATTGAAGAAGAACAATTGAGTGACTCTGAATCTATAGAGTTCGATGCACCACTACCACCAACAAAGAAACCAAGGACTACTACTACATCTAGGATAAGAAGTCAGAAAACAAAGGATGCAATCCCATGACCAGTCAAGAAAGGACAAGTGAGGAATTATAAAAGGAAGCCTCAAAAAGGGAAAAAAGGAACCAATGAAAAGAAGGAAGTTCATTAGAACCAAGGAATATAGAGAAGACACTAAACAGGAAGAACAACCTATTAAGAATAAAATTCCTACTACAATTGATGAGGTATGTGCATCAATGATCAAGGCAGGTTCCATAACTGACCCTAAGATTAGGAAATGGATAAATCGGGACCCTGAGGACCAGAACAAGATAGAGGAGGCAATCATAAAAATTATGAGTATATTTAAATATATACCAATAAAATTTGAATATAAGATTCCATAAGAACTTATGGATAGATTTTCAGGAAGGTGGACATATGCACTAAAGGAAGAAAAATAGATAAGGTAAATTTCCCTAGTTTCTGTAATGCCACCCATGTCCAAAATGGAGGAACTTGAAGAAATGATGAAGTTACACTCCAAGAGGTTCTCAGCAAAATTAAGAGCTTACAAAGTCCTACATGGAAATCTTATTGATCTTGATAGAGAAATTGAGGATACTTGGAGGCAAATACTTTATGTACCTAAAAAGGACACAAGCCCCAACCATCTATTAGAACTCACCAAAAAACCACACATTGAGGAAGATTAGGATAAACCAAGCCTAGAAAACTTTCTTATAAATGATGGTGAGGATGTTAATGAAGAAGTATTGAACACAAAAGCTAACAAAAATATGGATATTGCGAATGAAATATTCACCGATAACACTATCATTGATATCACAGAAGATGATCTTGCAGATAAGGTGAACAAAGATGAAGATATTACTGTTACCTCCAAGCATCCCAAGGAAAAAGATACAACTACAAATGTTGCATAGGTTAATATACTAGGCCAAATTCCATTATTGATATAGGCTATCAATATCATCTCACAAAAGGAGAAGTCACTCGATCCTGATGCAAGAATACCTGAGGATAAGGGTGAACAGGAATCAAGAAACACATCTAATGAGTAGAATATAGACGAAGAGTAGAATAAAGATGAAGAAAAAAAATAAATATTAGGAGGACAGAAAGATAAAGGTGAAGAAGAGAAGAAAGGTGATTCGACTCCTAATAATATTAGAGGAAATGTTGTAGATAGGGCTAAGGTTGATGTGGAGACATCCAATCCTGGCTGATAGGTAGACTTTGAGAAGAAGGATACAGGTACACATACTCCAAAGCCTTCACCAAGCATATTAGACCAAGAAAAGGATCTTTCTATGGTACTACATAAAGGTCCCTCCACAACTCTATCCAACAACAAGAAGAAAAATAATAAGAATCCAGTTACATTGGATGAGATTATTGAGATACTAGTCTGTGATCCAAGGACATTGGATCCAGAGGCACTTACGAACTATGCTAAACTTTGTAGAAGAAAATATATCCAAGATAAGCTTAAGAAGGAGACAAAGGACACACAGGTACTTGAAACAACAAGGGATATACTTCAATAGATAGTACCTGATACATAAATTGATCAAAACACACTTATCATTGATCAATTATCCATTCGTATCGACGTAGTCCAATCACAGAATGTGGATGCAGAAAAAGAAATAGAAGAACAAGAAGAGAAAAATTATCAATACAAGTTGACAGATAAAATCAGCCAAGAAGTGGCCAAAAACAAGGTAAATCTGTCTGAACGAGTAAATGAATTAGAACCAATCATTTCAGAAGCTACCACCTTAATTTAGAAGTTAAGCACATTAGAGCACTTCACTAAACAAAATAGTGAAAAGATTGCAAAAATAGATGTAGATATTACTACTAGTGCTCAAATTCTCTCAACAAATAACAATGAAAATGAGTAGCATTACAAAAAATTAGTTGAAGGAAAGAAGTTGATATTTCAAATTCAAGAGGTAGAATCAAAGTTTAGAGATGATGTTGTATGTGCTGGAAACCTACCTATTGGGATAATGCTTAGACATGAAAATGTTAGATATATAAATCAAATAAACACACTAACATGTCTAAACATACTCTAAAACAAAGGATTCCATTGCAACCTCCGATGAGCTAAACAAAGGCACCCAATGCCTTGTTGATTTTCTCTTAGAGAATTATGTAGGTGTGCTCTCCCAACACAATATTAAAAACCCACTTGATTTGTTTTCTTGCTATGGATTGAAACTATAATGAAACTAATGAATGAGATGAAGAGCTCAAGAACAAGTATGAAGAACTTGTCTCAGGCTTTCACCATTGATGATGAAGATGCAACACTAAGCTAGAATGATATGCATGAGATAATAGAACTAGATTCATCCACCA
>MU218978.1:13339-25797 GCA_018584345.1 Thuja plicata
AAGTGCATCACATCTAAAATCCTTTTGTAGAAGGTGGACTTAACTGTCCTTTGTAAATCTCTTAACAGAGTGCACACTTAACAGTGTTGTTAAAAGCTTCAAATGAAGTAGATCTTAACAGGTCTCCCCTGTAATACTCCTAACAAGGTAGGTCATCAAAAGTGACCAAAATTGTAAGCCTTAACCGGCTCTTCTTATCTGCAGATTGTGAAGTTTGTGGGTAACAATCCCCACCACAGTTTTTACTTCCTTAACAGGAGTTTTCTGTGATACCATATCTTGTGTTATGTGTTATCAAATTGCATGTATGTTTCTTTTACTGTTACATATCAAATGGAATGTATGATATGATTTCATAAGCATAAAGAAAGATGAACATTTAGATAAGTTATTTTACAAACTGATGACAAAGGGTTAATGGGCTAATCAAGGAAAAGAATTAGAGGTACTGATTCACCCCTCCCCTCTCAGTACAAATTATCTAAATATAATTCCAACATGAAGATTAATATAAGGCAAACAAATATCACACGAGGAGCATATTAAGAGCATAAGTTCTTTCTAAGCCTTAACTGACCATGGAAAATTCTTTTATTAGCCGATAGGCTATTTATGACAAGACCTGGATCGCTCATTCTGTTAACTCAAATGCGACATTATGCTATTGTTGTGCAGATGATGTCTGGTAGGTCTACTTCCTGAGTTTGGCCAACTTTGTGTTTTTCAGTTTTGTTTACTATTTTGGTATAAAGATTAGGGTTTCATGAGTTGCCATGATTTCAGGGTTGGCTATGAATGGTGCATATGCGGCTTAATTTTTAGAATTGTGATTGTAACTAGGAGGTTCATTTTTATATATATATTTTTGTTTGTATGAAGATTTTTTAGTTTTTAAGTGAGAAGACACAATTGTTTCGGTCTCGCTTTGTTCTGCTAACAACTTTGGATTTTTCAGTTTCTAGAACAGGGTATGGAAATTCAAAGTAGAAATGATAGAGGAATTTTGTTAGATGTTGCAGTTGCAATTGTTGTGGTAGACATGTATGCAAAATGTGGAAGGGTAAGCAAAGCATGTGAACTGTTGGAGAAAATGCCTCAAAGAAATGTGGTCTCATGGATTGCATCAAATATAGGATATGCGCAGAGTGGTCACCTGCAATGGTGGATCTTTGGGAACAATGATTCACCCAAAACTATTTTGAGACCTCCCCTACCAAGTTTAGTTAGGTGCACGGAATTACATGTGTTAGATTGACAGTATTCTAACCTTTAATTTGCAAGGCATTTTAATTTTTTTGAGAGTTTTATTTAAACTAAATGGAAGTTTGATGTTATGTTACTATCTATTATGATCAGAGGATTATTATAGCTCTAGCAGCTATTGGGATGGTAGGCTGTGAGATACATTTAATGTAGCAAAGTTAAACTGTTATTAGGGGATAAGAGCCTTCATGTCTGGATTCCTGTTGATTTACATTTTTCAAAAATTCTAAGATTGTTGGGTTTTAGTTTTCAAATCCAATAATCACCATGTATCCATTGTTGATGGAGCATCTGCGAGTAAACCATGGGTGGGAGCTATCCAAGCTGTAGATACTTTTGGTTGTGGAGTTGGAAATTATACATGCTCTAGTGGTCATGGAGTTGGAAATTATACATGCTCCAGGAAACATCTATAAGATTTTTAGAAAATCATAGATGAATTAGTATATATTTGATTGAAGCGCAATTTCTAATCAATATTAAATGCTAAATGAAAACAATTAACATAATCAGAGATAAAGAATGGAAGACATAAATGAATTGAGACATGAAAGACACTCAATTTATGTGGTTTATCAATTTGACTACATCCACTTGAAGATGGGATTCACTACATTTAGAGAATGGAGGAAATCTTTGTATTAATATCACTTTTTGGTTTATGCATATAGCAACAAGCTTACTTAAGCTATGCAATAATCAAATATTACATTGTCTACATTGTATTGGTAACTTCAAATGGAATACTAAAGGTTGGAAAATTGAATGGAAGAGTGAGTGTGTTGAACTAAACTTAACTGACAATAATTGTGTATAAGAGAGATAAGTGTGTGAGATTTGAAGTGTATTGCCCCAATTTTGGTCTTTCTACCCCAAGACAAAAATGGATGTTCTATGTGTAGTAGTAGTAGTGGATGTTTCATACTAGTCTAGAGTCTAATTCTAGTAGCCCCCTTAGGATAGAAGGCATTTATTAGATTTCCCTAACTTGAATTCTCCTTCCTGAGTTGGGTGGATCATGGGTCTAAAATCTTTCCTTTATCGGGTAGGTTAAGTTCCCAATCTGGTAAAGGCCATGTTTTTAATGATTCTAACTTCAAAATCACCTACAGATGAAATAATTGCCTCATATCTTCAAGATGCAGCTTTGGCGGGATATCATGTTGTGACTTCTCCATGGCAGAAAATCAAATAAGGAGTGCGCTTTCCACAATTGACAAGCTTATGAATATCAGAGGTAAATAAAGATGGAAAATGAGGAAATCAGCAATAAGAAAGCTTTGAGCACTCATAGTGAACCTATGGAAAACAAAATAAATGATCAAACAAAGAATATTTCATCGAATTCACCATAGGTGGAAAAATGGAAAATGGCTTCTCCTCTGCTCCTACCGGCAGGTTCCGACTCACGAGATGCGTTTTTCGCCAAACTATCAAGGTGAAGAAATTTTGAAGTGGAATTCATCCTATAAGAGGTCTAACATATATGAAAGCATATGTGTTTGATATATAATGTTTTGGCACTCCTATCCACCAGAATCCTTCTTTGGCAGATTTTCAGACAGAGAGCATTCCTAAAGTATTTTTCTGCCCAAAGGAGAAGCAGAAAATTAATTCTCTGTCGCTTCAACAAAGTTACCGTTATGGTTACTAAAGTAAAAAAATGTCTTCTAACGACATGTAAAGAAAAGTAATTAATTAAAATAAGGTCATTTTACTTTGTAACAGAATTATTCATTAATGTAAAGGTCTTCTCATTCATGTGGTGCGGGAAGTTGGCCGTTAAATGGTAAGAATTCAAAAAGTATAAAATCAGTGGAAGTTTTCGAATTGGAACCACCATTGTTCACCAAATTGTTTGAATCCAAAGTAGCTAAGCTCAGTTGCTCATTGTCTCTATTTTTTGAAGAGAAATTTGAATCCCCAAGGTGAATCATACACACATGGCTTCTAAATTTATGGAATTCGATGGAATGAACGGCATTACTTCTGAGTGGCATAAAATCTCAGATACCTTGCTAAAGTTCTTCGACATGCAAAACTTTCAGAATAGATTGAGAGTGGAGCAGATACATCCTATCACTAAGAAGCTTAAGGAGAGTGAGTTAGTCAAAGCCGCTAATTTTCCTATAGCCGTTCAAGCTCCAAAGTTGGTTTGGGAATGTATAGCCTGATAAAACGTAGACACCAAGCAAATTCTCTTACCAGACAACACGGTGCTCTTCTCCATTGATAGTGAATCTTTCTAGAATTCTCTCCACATCCTAGAGAAGGCAGAATTCTCTAAGATGACTTATAGTTGGGTGGTTTCTGAATACTCAGCGAAGAGACTAGTCTGGAAAAGGGAGATTATGAAGTCTTGGTTTAAAGAAGCCAAGAGCGCCAATGGCAAATTGCCCAAAACATTATTTGACGCAAATCTGAAGCCCGAGATCATGGATATCCTGGTATTACTTCAGAAGATTAGAGGTGAGGGTGAAGCTATTAATTTTATTGAACAACATTTCTTCCTGGTCTAGATAATCTGTTCTCAGAACCATTTCATTGACTGGGCCTTGATGGTGAGTGAGAATCTCTCAGATGCCCTCAATAGGGCCAAGTTCCAAAATGAATTTTACATGTCTTCTGTCCTCATATATATTTTAGCTACAATTCAAATATGGCCTGGGCTTCCTAGGTTAGAGGAATTCCCAGATGATGTAAAGAGCTATGATTTTTTCCCTTCTTTGCAACTACAAAATAGCTATGCTGATTATCTCACAGTTAATGATGCCTTTACCATGAGACTGTGCAGGGAGCTACAAGGTTGTCTAGAGAGGAGATTTTCTCCTGAAGCCATGGCTTTTATAAGCCAATTTGGATGCTATTTTATTTAGTTTGGAGATTTCTCATATCTTCATCTTGCAGGGTTCGATGACTTTCCTTTGAAGCTACCTAGATATCCTACAGATATGATCATGCTGATCGAAGTAATGAGGCAAGCACTCCAGGTGAACCTAATTTGTTCAAAGGCAAGCAAGAAGGACTACGAGTTCCCAATGGCCATCGGAGCTTACAGTTGTGCATCTTGATCAGAGGCAAAGAATGTCCTTAAAACATTCTCGAAGAAGTTCTCTCTAGCAACATATGACGTTCTGAGGCCGCAGTATGATCCGGTTGATTATGCCAGAGATGTCTTATAGATGAGCCGGGCCATTCACCATGTACCTAACACTGAATACTATTGGGCCAATTGCAAAGATGACTTGGAGAGCAAGGAAAGATTCTATGCCCCGTTAACCATTGAACAGATCAAGAAGTTCAATGTTAACATTGCAATAGAGGGGTTAGAAGATGATGGCAATCACTTGTATGATGACACCTACTTGGAGTAAATAAAGTCCACCCCTATCAGTTCAGAGCCTATGCTGGACCAGGTAGTGAATGACTTGTAGACTCTAATGGTGGGTATTTACAAAAGAATATTCCAATGGGTTTAGTGGACTGCAGGACGAAGGAAGAGGTCAGAGAGGAAGCCCCCCGCTCAATGAACTCCTATGAAAGAAACTACTGGTGCTGCAACCACTTCCTCAGCAACAACCTCTAGAGTTGCGAAAGGACTAATTCAACCATCGGGAGGAGGCGATGAACCCCCTGAGAAAGCCTCTCTCTTAGAGAAGACCTATGGAGAAGGTCCTCTTCTAGATGTCAGAGTCATAGAAGAAGTCAACCTAACAAATAAAACTAATTCTACAGCTGAGCTTTCCAAACCTACAGAACCCGAACAGCCAATTAGTACCATTACTATTGATACTTTGGCTGGGACTTCAACCCAAGAAACTCCAAAGAGGGCATCCCCTGTCATAGTGGAAGTAGGAGAGGATACCCCAAGTACCTCTACAGAATTGGACAAGAGAGGTGGAGAGAAATAGGAGGTCGCTCAAGCTATGAAATTGATCTCCTCTTCACCTACTTTGGTGAATCCATTCGCTTCCCATCCTAAAGCTACTCCTCCACTAATTAGGAAGATGTTCATTGAAGATTTGGTCTCCGCCAACAAGGTCACTGGCACAGAGTCATGGATAGAAAACACTCTAGAGTGCAAAAGGAAGAGGGTGGAGGAAGAAATTCCCAGCAAGGACACTCTATCATGGGCTTTTCAACCCAAGGCTACTACAAGTAAGCAGAAGAGTGTAAAGACAATGTCTACTCTGGGTCGGGATCCTAAGACAGGGCACTTCACCATGGAAGTAGCCAAGCCCACCAAAGAAGGAAGACTCGAAGATCTGGCAGCTTCTGACTTTCAGTTACAGTCATTTGATATGGGCTTGGCTCGACATGATACCAAAGTGGATTGGTGGAAGTCCACCAATGTAATAATAGAGGAAGAGTTGGAAAACCTCAAGACTTCCAAAACCCAGCTTAAGGCAGAAGTGGCTCAGCTGACTGATTTCATTAGATAGCTCCTGACTCCTATTCCGAGTGCTCCTAGTACCCAAACTTCTTTCGATCCTAGCGCTGCTAAGAACCAATCCATTTTGGCTAAGTTGTAAGAAGATTGACACTATGGGAAAATTGGTAAGAGGTGGATCGAGAGGCTCAAGTCAGAAGGTCTAGTGATCATTGAGAAGTTAGGTACTACTGTTCTAAGGCTAGAAATAGAGAAAAGCAACATTGAGAAGAATTTATAGACTCTCACAGCAGAGAGAGTGAGATGCCAAGAGTCCATAGTCATGTTGCATGTGGCAGTGAAAATGAAGACTAAGGAGGCCTTAAAAGCTAAGATCCTACAGAAGGGTGATGAGCCCTTGATCAAATGGCTCCAAAGTCTGGAGTTCAAGATCGAGATGATCATTCAAGCCAAGACGGGACTACAAAAAATATATGTTAAAGTGCAAGAGGAGCAAAGTAAAAATTATAAACTCCTCGTAGGACTTCATGTGGAATCACAAACCAGTGGTGAAGGCAAAGAAATAGTTGGAGTGGCCAATATGCAGAAGTCATTCATAGATTACCTGCACAATTTGGTAGAGCTATCTTCGACTCATTTAGATAAAGTGCCAGAGCTCCAGCAATTAAGTGGATGCATCTTTAGGGCTATGGAGGAACTGAAAGACCAAATAGAGGTAATCAAGACTCTAGCCAAAGAACATTCCAGATGGCTCATCCTTTACACCATTGTCCACGTCAATAGACATGAAGAGATCATCCAAGTTATCACTTCTGTAATCGCATATAGGGCAAAATTAGATAAGGGGAAGGAAACCAAATCTTAGATATTTTCCCCCTTATGCTATTTTGGTAAATTTTTTGTAATAGATAAACATTTGGTTATCATTTCTGGTTGGGAAGTTGAACCGTTTCAGCTACTCCTTTTTGTAATGGTTCAATCTGGAACTCTATATGTATTAATCCAAAAATCAATACAAGGGTCGGCTAAACTTTGGTGTGAAGAATATCATTGTTGCTGAGTCAATTGTGTATGTCTAAAGGCCATTTCTTTAACTATTCCATTGCATTTCATTTACCTTTCTTTTGAATTTGAATTCCTCTTTAGAGTTAAATTCGTGATCTATATTTGAACCAGAGTTCTTTATTATGATTTGATACGGTTAATTAAGGAGAAGATCAGTCGCTAATCCAAGCTTTGGGAATGTTCTTATGATATAGATGGACTCAATATCATTGCATTGTTATTTTTTAGTCTTGCATCTGCATTTTTAGTAATCATTCATGCATCACCAGTTTTTGGAGTTGATTTGAATGATAAAATCTCAGAATTGGCTAGATTTAGAGTTACATTTACTTCACCTGAGCTATTTTCTGTCTAGATTTAGCTTGGTTTACCTCTCCTACTCTCGAGTTAAGAGCATGCCACTGTTAGGTTAGGAAAAACTAAAATTCATTGAACATTATTCATATAAGGGAGCTGTACCTTCCAATTCAGAGGGAAAATAGGTTATCAAGTAACTATTTCCCAACTGTTGTATTCAATTGTTCTTAAATATTTCTGGGTATTTTAGAGTTACATTCAAAAGAACAATCTTTTTACCAACAAAGTGTTAATAAAAAATATCTACACAATGAGTACGTCTTATGTCTAGATTTGATCCTTCCAATTTTTTCCCCAGCAGATCAACTTTGTGATTCGTTATGAAGATGTTGAATGTAAGAAAAGAGAGATGATGAATCAAGGACATTAATTTGAAATTCAAAGGAAAGAAATCACTCAAACCAGAACTAATGCCTATGAACTATGGAAATTATATGACCATAATTCATATCAGGGAATAACATACATGGTTCAATTTTAAGTGTTGATGAAAATATAAATACAATTAGTATATCTTATTTCTGGATTTCATTATAGAAGTTTACTTATATTAGTTCAAACTCCACAATTCATTATAAGAATGTTGAGAATGAGAGATATTCCAGTTACCTTAGTTCATGCCAGTAGTTTCATGCCAGTTACAACAAGATATGCCAGATACCTTAGTTCAAACTTGCCAAAATGTAAGGGAAAAGAACCCATATTTGATCAATCACCTAGGAACAACTCAGAATTTTGGTTTGATTCCAAGAGTCACCTTAGTGAGTTGGGTACACCCTTAGCATCTTCTCACTTGGATATGGATATGAGTTACACAATGACTCGATGGGAGAGGGAAGACATGGATAAATGCCTTGATGACATATTTGCAAAATATAGAGACACCATTTTTTTTGGCAGTTCCTCTCGTGACAGTCAACCAGCTTCACCCCTTATCTCAACTAGATATCTAGATGAGCACCAAAGGGTTGAGAGAGGTAAGAGGCAAGCTTATCAAGATGAGAAATGAAAACCTAAAAACCAAGATGAGGAACTTTATGACACTCGCATAAATGCAACATATAACAATAATTTGTTTCGACATTCAAGACCAAGTTCACCACTCAAAACATCTTCAAGATACACGAGTGAAAGACTTAAGAGAATTGAGTGTGAAAAGAAAGCCTTCCTAGATGAACAAGCTAAAAAGGAAGAGCACTTTAGACTCCTAGAGTTGTACAGACAAAACTTGTTGGAAATAAAAAAGAAATCCCTCCAGGAGGAGCAAGATAGACTCTTGGCTCAGCGACTTAATGACCAGTTTAATAACATGCATGTTGGTGGTGGAAATAACTCTCCTCCATCCACTCCACATGAGACTCTAGGAAGTGGAAGACATTCAAGGATTCCATCACAATATCCTAGCCCTAGAGGAAGAAGAGCTTCAAGACATGATCATTATAGGAGATGAACACCTCCTAGGAACTCAAAACAATCTACACAACGTGCTCATCATGGTTCACAATATGGGGGTAGCAGCTAAAGTTTTGACCTCACCTCCCAAGACTTCATGAAAATGAAACAAGAACCACTCTTCCAGCAGTATGTGGAGAAATATTTAGAGCAAAACAAAGACAAGTTCCTAGAGATTTTAATGAGCAAGGGTGCTAGAGTCCCCTACAACTTTGATGTGGACAAAAAGATTAAGAAGCAAGGCCCATCTCAAGAAGAGGAGATCAAACAACTTAAGAGCATTATGGAAAAAATGTTACCACCCAAGAATTCATTCTCACTTGATTCAATTTGTCATAATCCTTTTGAAAAAAGTGTTAACATGAAAGAGTTCCCTAGAAAGGTTGAGATCCCTCAATATGACAAGTATGATGGGAATGGAGATCCACATGATCACGTGCATCAATTTATACCACAAGTTTTGAGTTCCATCAAGATGACTCGTACCTCATGAGGTTGTTCCCAAGGAGTCTTAAGGGTCAAGTGATGGAATATTTCACCAACATAACTCCCCCCGTCAAGACTTTCAAAGAGCTTGTTCATAGATTTGTTCAACACTTTGCATGCAACCTTTCAATATCTATCACCATGTTGGACTTATGCAACCTAAAGAAAAGTCAAGGGGAATCCTTTATCACTTTCGTGCAAAGGTGGAGATGACAATGCTCTCGCTACTCTAGAACCATTCCTAAAAATGAAAAGATTGACATCCTTGTTAGCAACTTGGTTTCTGAAATGTGGTATGAAGTTAGGAAGGTGGTTTTTGAATCCTTTGACACCATGGTTGAAACCGCATGTAGGATTGATGATTTTTTGAAAGAACAAGGAGTTTTGACCAAACATGGAAACAAAAACAACAACAACAACAAAAATGGTCAAAATAACAACTCTAACAAGGATAAAGGGAAGAGCCCACACTGGAATAGGAATAAACAAGTGGTCAATGATGGAGTTGTGTACTCCTCACAACCCAAAGATCAAATTGTGCTCCACTTGTCTAGTGTTGTTCAAGCCATGAAGCTCAATGCATCTAATCAACAAGAGAGCAAGCCAAGAAACCAAGATAGGCCTAAGAAAGAAAGACGTGAATTTTCAAAGCTTGGTGACTCATATGAGGATGTCTTGAAAATGCTCATTGCCAACAACCTTGCACATCCTCAAGATCCCACAAAACATTATATACCGGATGTTAAGCCACATTGGCTGGATGAGAAAGCCTTTTGCAAGTTTCACAATGGTATTGGACATGACATTGAAAACTGATGGAAACTCAATCATATTATTCAAGATCTCCATGAGAGTGGAAAATTTAAGATAGATGGATTGAAAACCAACGTTGATCATAAGGCATTCAAAGAACAGTTTCCCAAGTATGAGAAGGGGGAAACCTCTAAAGCTAAGAATGGCAAGGCTGAAATCAATTACACTTACACAGATGCAGAGAATACCATCAACATGCTGGAATTTATACAAGAAAATGTCAATATGATGAGGGGTAAAGATCCCTATGGTTATGATCTAGACGTGGACTCTCCTCCTATCTTTGATGAAGAACCCATCGTGGTGCTAAGGGGTCCTAACTCTAGAGTGTCATCGCAAGCCCTCAATACTGTCACACAAAGTCAAGGTCTTGTTGTCATTAGAGGACCCAATTTGAGTCAACAGAGTAAAACTAAGCAAGTGGCATCAAAGAATGTCACCTCAAAACCAGCAATCAATCTGAAGTTAAGATATACTCTTATTGATCAGTTGCAAAGAACCATAGTTCAGATTTCGATCTTTGATCTCTTAGTGTTGTCCCTGAGATACAAGCAACTCCTTGAGGATACTTTGCGCACGAAAAATGTCCCTAACAAATTAGACGTTAATCAATTCCAGAACTTGGTTAACCACATTTCTATCCCTCATTACCTTACCTTTTTAGAGGATGATGATAAAGCTTTGAGCCACCCATGCAATATTTCTCTTCATATTGAGGTCATGATCCACATAACCCGTGTTAGGTGCATGTTGATAGATGGAGGTCTTGGGCTTAATATTTGTTCCTTTAGTCTTTCAAAAGAGTTGGGTTATTCTAAAAAAATCATAGATACCGGGAAAGGGATCACCATCAAAGCCTATGATGAGGTGGAAAGAAGTTCCAAGGGGTTGGTCATCCTTCTTGTTAGGATTGGCCCTGTTGAAAAAGATATTTTATTTCAAATAGTTGATGTTCGCCCCCTTGCGTATAATATCTTACTTTTTAGACCGTGGATTCATGGTATGTAAGTGGTGTCATCTACTTATCATCACTGTGTTAAGTTCCCTTACAATGGAAGAGAGATTTGTATACCTGGGGATAACCCCTTATCTGTTAACTCAATTTCAGTAGGAACTCATGTTCCCCTCAATAGAGAAGTAGAAGACTTTGATGCGACCTTAGCTTAATGTAAAGACAAGCTCAAGTTGGTAGACCTTGGCATGGGGGGTATCAACTCAACTCCCTCCCAACATTACCATTTTCACCTCAGTCTTATGGCAAACCTTCACAAGAAAACAAACCTTCCTCTTCAGCTATGACTTCATTTGGAAAGTTTATAGAATCGCCGGTGCCTATTCAAGATGAGAAAGAAGAGACATTTGTTAGAAAATGGATCGATAGAGAAGAGAAATATATGCACAATGAGAACTTCTCTCCCTCTCCTAAGGCTTACGGATGAGGGTATACTTTTGGCAGACCAATGGGCTATCCCGTACATGGCCCTCTTAATCATAGATTGGATGCTAGAGCCGAACCTCTTAACCATGCTCTTTTTGGATGCAAATATAAGAAGCCAGTTGGCCTAGGCTTTGCGAATCACAAAAAGCACACTACCCCTATCCTTGATAAGTCAGATAGAGAAGATGAGCCAGAATACGTACCTAGTTTGACAAATCAGCAAGACATGTGTGAAGATTGGGTCCCTTCTACTAAACTCCTCTGGGGAGATTTAGATATTCTGGTTGCTCATGCATCGATTGTAACTTTAGAACAAGAATCAGATATAGAAGATCCTTTCAGAGAACGTCAACGAAAGAATCTTGTTCATTTAATGGAAAGAGAAGGTGCTAGTCTTAATGACACTAGACCTTCCGCATCAAGATGTCCCAAACCCTCATGGTGTAAACATCCTAGTCGCAGTTCAGACACAAGTTCATATGTGTATGAATGGGACCTATGGCTGATCCTGATCTGGGAAAAGGGAAAAGATAACTAAAAATTGAATAAATAAACTAGAAGGTGATACACCAAAACTGGATTCAGACTTATCAGAATTTCAAACTAGCATCCACAAGACACACACTACTGAGATCTGTAACAACATTCACTATTCAACATATAGGTTGACCTAAAACTCACTATTAGGGCTTGTACTAGACAAATAGTGATAATCTGCCAACAAACATACAAATTCTGCAAAAGGTTATACTTGACAACCTAGAATAGGAATTGAACTAACTCTCTAATCTATGCTGCAAAACACATTACACTTAAATGCAGAAATGTTGAAAAAGGATTGATAACAGAACTCAAAAAATATGTGAATAACGGGAACTTGATTTATTCTCTTCAAAATCTGCAAATTGTTACATGCAATGGTATAAAATATGCTAAGGAATATGTTACATTCACTTGAAACACAATCTGCATCAAAAATAAACCAATGGCTACAAAATGTATGCAAAAGGTACAAAGGAACAAGTATGTTCACTAAGCCACCTTCTCCCTAAATTATGAACCCCTAAAAATGAGAAGGAAGCTTAGATATATACCCCCTCATGGCTAATTTTTGAAAAATCCAAACCCCTCCAAAAAGCCCTCCAAATCAGCTAGAAACCTTAATTCTAAGGCATAATAAATTCCTTAATTCTA
>MU218989.1:16777-39071 GCA_018584345.1 Thuja plicata
GCAATTTCAATGCTACTTTCATGAATCAACCTTTTTGGCACTCCTTGGGATATACCTCAATATATAGAAGACGGTTAAGTCCTGCTCTGTTAAGAGACTTGATGCTTCAATGGTTAAACTGAAACACAATGACCTATTTCTAATGCAACTTGAATTATAGATTTTTAGATCTATTTAAGTACATTACCTCTCTGATCAATATATCAATTCAATTCTTTGTGCTCCACACTTTCTGCTCTGTGATGTTGTGCTTCACTGTTCGTCAGTGTCTATAGAATTCTCTAGCTCTCCTCTAGCTTGATTAATTAGGACTGTATGAAGTTCTTCTTCACCAGTTTCTCTTCAGCATCATCTTTCTATTCACTCCCCTTCCCATGTATGTGATTGCAGAAATTAATTATGCTTGTCTCTTATATAGACATGATATTCACTGTTTCTTGATTCTTGATTCTTGATTCTTGATTCTTGGCGTGAAAAACAATCCATCCAATTTGATTTAAAGCTTTAACTCCTGATTTATCTCGTAGTTATCTTCTTGCCAACTGTATAAATCTTCTTTAAATCAATTACTTAACTCTGGTCAAATAAAACAAATAAAAAAACCAGTTAAGTCTATCCTTAAGCTCTGCCAACTAGATATTTTGTCATTTTCTGAACTCTTTGTTCTGTCGGTCAACTCTACAATTAGTCATCAGTGATAACTGCCAGTTCCATCGGTGTGACTCCAGTCAGCTTCGGGATCTATGTCCGTTGGGCAATACTGTCTTCTGCTCGTCGGGTATCACTATGACTTTTGTTCGTTAGGTAATACTGTCTTTTGCTCATCGGGTATCACTATGACTTTTGTTTTGTGCTTTTACCGATGGTGTGCACTCCATCAGTGTTGTCTGTCACTTTAGTGAATACTTGAATTTTATGCATTGTTGAAAGCATAATCTTTGTTCCATTTATTCTCTTAAGTCTTTGGCATTATGTGCATGACCGTACATATGATATCAAGTTGACATCAATGACAATATAAACCATTAACTGATTTAATGTCTTGCATCATCTTTAACTTAACATTATCAAACATTCAATCAGTTACATGTCATCAACCTTCTAAGAGGATTTACAAAATACTGTCAACTCTACTCTGTTAAGAGATTTGAGATCACTGCTACAATTGTTAGAAAGTAACAATGAATTGACCTGTATATGTAAGCAATTGTCTTTGCTGATTCAGATCTTTGTTCTGATTATAACTGGCTCCTTACTGATCAAATATTCTATTGCATCTCCGAGTGTTCTATACTAAATCAGAATCCCATCTGATTTCACCTTCACTCTTCATATTACAGAATTCCACACTTTTTCTTATACACTCTTACACTCTTGCTCTCACACATTCAATCCAAACTTGACCTTTCATATATATGATAAGCCCTGTCAAGTCGGCTTGAATATACTTCTAAATAAGTAATAAATCATAATTCAGTTGGCCTAATATAACCAATTAATTATAGAATGTAAACCACTATTAGTCGGCTAACACTGAATAATCAACTCGGTTAATACCAAATTTCTTTAATGCCCGACCATGACTGAATTGCTTGAGTGACTCGGCCAACACTGAAAAAATATTTCTATTCACCAAATGTGCTCATTCTGAGTGTAGACATTTGTGTAACATCACTACATAAGTGTAACATCAATGACAATACACAATTGAATAATTATCTTCAACACCTCCATCTTTTACTATTAGAAGGGTGACCCATCAAGATGTTGTTCCTAATGAGGATCTTCCAAGGCTCTGAACCAACAAAGGATTTGACAATCCATTTAGTAGCAAGGGAAATCCCTTGATACCTTAAATATTTTAGCCCCAAGCCACCAAGTTTCTTATCCAGGATACACCGGTCCCATTTGACAGCATGTTTCTTCTTATTTCCTTTACCATCAGACCAAAGATAATCTCGAATGACCTTCTGGAAGGAGTTATATATTATACTGACAAAACAAACAAGAAAAGGAGTAATATATGGGGTATGAGGAAATAATTTTTTGGCAAACTTGAATTCTTCCAGCTAAGGAAAGGTACATGTTATCCCATCTTGTCAACTTTTTATAAATTTTATTAAAAACCCAATCCCACATAGAATTTAATTGGGGTTGATGGAAAAGGGTATGCCAAGGTATTTGATTTGAAAATTAGGACCTTCCCAATTAATGGACCATTGGGATAGCCACGGAGGAGGGGATTCAGGCCACCCAAGGAATAATGACTTGTCAAGTGAAATCTTACTACCTGAGGCAACACATAAGATATCCATTTTTTCCATAAAATTATTTAAATTAGCTTCTTCAAGTCTGAGTAGGATAATAGTATCATCAACAAATTGAACATTGGAAACTTCTTCTTCTTTAGGGATCATAACACCTCTAATCCAAGGGATAAGAGTATAATCATCCATAAGGAAGGAGACATCTTCAACAGTGATGACAAATAGAGTTGGGGCTAAGGGGCATCCTTTCCTTATGGATATGGAAAGCGAGAAGCTATCAAATCTTAAATGATTAACTTCAACTTGGGCCCGAGCACAATCAAGTAGGGTGCGGACCATGGTAATATAATAGGGGGAACCAAAGGATTCCAACATCATGTAAATAAATTTCCATTCAATTCGGTTGTAGGATTTTTCATAGTCAAGAAGAAGCATGCAAACTTCTTGGTTGGTCTCTTTGGCCCAATTCATGGATTCCCAACAGGTTAAAAAATTCTTAAGAATGTATCTGCCTTTAACAAAACTAGTTTGGGAAAAGATGATGATATTAGGGAGGATGTCTCTTAACTGGAGGGCAAGAACTTTGGCAAAGATCTTGTAAGATATATTAAGGAGCGTAATAGGTCTCAAGTTTTTAATCAGGGATTTCTCTCTATTTTTGGGGATAAGTTTAATAAGACTAGTGTCAATGTCAGCTCCTAAGGAGCCTAGATTAATGACTTCATTAAAGACTTCGATAAGATCATGACAAATCCAACTACTATTCTCTTTATAGAATTCAATGGGTAAGCCATCAGGGCCAGGCCTTTGTTTGGGGCCATAGTTTTAATAGCATTAGGAACTTCTTCAATAGATAGGGGGAGATTTAACAGTGAGGAGTTAGAAGGTTTCAAATTTCTAGGGATGATGTTTTTGATTTTAGATCTAGAAGTCTGAACAAAAGGGTTGCAATCATCCGAGGTAAACAAGTTTTTGTAATATTGGGCAAAGGTAGAAAGGATGTCTTTCTCATAAACTAGTTTGGAGCCATCTTGCCAAATTTCATCAACCCTAACACATGCCTCTTTATGTTTGAGGAGATGGAAGAAGAATTTAGAGCCTTTATCACCTTGATCAACCCATGTGCTCTTGGATCTCACTTTGGCCCCATCAATTTTAACTTGTTGGAGTCATCTAAGAGAGTCCTTAGCAGAGGTGAGTCTAGTAATAATAACTTTGAAATTTGGAGAGTTTTGGAGCTCAAATTTAGCAGACAACATTCTCAAGAAGGGAGGATTCCAGCCACCTATTGTCATAGGCCCTTTTGCCCCCAACAGTCTGAAATAAATTTCTCCAGCTATTAACATTTTGAGACCACCTGCAGACAGCATTAGGATGGGGGTGACAGTTCTATTATGCCAAGAAATCATATGGATAGCTAAAGAGACACTCGAGAGCTTAAGGAGGGAAGTGTTAAGGTAAAATGAAGGGTGGGAAAAGGATCTTTTGGGAGGAGAGTTAGAGGTGGAAAAGGTGGTAGAGATGGGGTGATGATCAGAAAGAGAAAAGGGAGAAACTTTGACTAAGAAACCATCCTCATTTTTGAGGCAAGACAACAAATCCTGATTGAAGTAGAATCTATCAAGTCTGGAGTAAAACCTTTTACCAGCTTGTTGATAGTTACACCAAGTCAACAAGATACATTTGTGGTTGTGCTTACTACCTTTTAAGGGGTCAATAAGCCTATGTTTACCAATAATTTTGTTCCAAAAGTACTGTTCATTACCTTTCCACTCCAATCTTTACCCCATTGCTTATCTTCTTTGTTAGTAACCATATTGAAGTCCCCTCCAAGAATCCACAGAATATTATCAAGTTGGTAGAGCCAATTCCAAAGATCAGTTCTCTCCCTATAATCATTAGAGTCATAAATTGAGCACAGACCAACATGGTAGCCACTGTAGTTCAAGATAATCCAAACCACTCTGTTATAGGGAGAGGTACCCCAATTAACAACAGAGATGCCACATCTGGGGCTAAGAAGGATAGAAGTACCCCCTTACCTTTGTCATGTTTTGAAGAAAAGTAGGAGGCTTCCTTCCAAATACACTTCAGAGCAGTGTCTAACATGAAATCTGTAGCTTTGGTCTCTTGTAACATAAGGACATCAAGAACTTTGAGTCTCTGAACAAACCTCTGAACAATATATTTTATGTTAGGGGACTCTAGTCCTCTTAAATTCCAAGAATTAATATTCAAATTTATGAGGAAACTTAATTTGAAGTATACATACTAGTCCTAAGGCTGAGGTCACCTTGAGGAAGAGAGGAAGTATTATCTGGTTTGGGGTCCTTCTTGCTAGAGGAACCCAGCGGTCTCCCCCTCTTCTTCTTGTCGTTAGATTTATCTACTTTGTTGTTCTCAATTAATGGGGAGGGCAGATTATCAGAATCCATAGATTTAGTTTTCATTTTTCCTTTGGAAGAAGGAGAAGGGGGCTCCCATGGATTCGTAATAGAGGGGGCAGAGACCCACCCCTTATTAATACTAGCATTACTATATGTTTCTTTTAAAGAGGTGGCAGGCGAGAGGCCCATAACACAATCAATGTCCGGATCATTGCAGTCCTGAGTAAGGGTAAGATCAAGGTTAGGGGGGGAAATAGGTATGGATGGAGGTACAAGGGAGGGGGGAACAATGGTACTGGAAGGGATAACAATAAGGTCAAAATTATTGAGGTTATCTAGAATAGGATGAGGGCAATTAGAGGTGGTGGGAACAAGAACTTCATCCATCAAGGTTAGGGAATCAAGAGAAATAAGTTTATCTTCAGAACATACATCATCAAGGGTAGAGAAACTATTGTGGGTAGGTATATCATTGGGGGGGTTGAGCTTATCCAGAATTCTCTCATTATAATTTCCCTTTCTCTTTTTAAAGGGGTCATCATTATTTTGGATTTTCTTGAGAGCTAATTGCTGAGCATTTTTGGAGGGTTTTTTTTCAATTTTTTCTTCTTGGGTTAAAGAGGAGGGTCAGAAAAGTCAATAGGGATTGAAACCTTGGGTGAATAAGTGGGTAACAACTTAGAAGGGGGGATCATAGTAACAACAGGGGAAGCTAAAATGATAACAGGGGATTAGAAAATTGTTGGGGAAATGGAATCAGTGCAGGGGGTGGATAAAGGTCTGAGCAGATGAAACATTGGAGGAGGGGGGAACGGGGACCACAGTTAATTGGTTAGGGGAAGTGGAAGTAGGGATAGGGTTAGGGTTCGAGACAATGGTAGGTGAAGACTTGGAGGGGTTAGGATTTTTGTTTTTAGGAGCTAAAAGAGGATAGTTACGTCTCTTGTGACCTTCCCTTCTGCATAGAAAACATGCATTTAACCCTCCTAACACATCAACCGAGCATGTGGACACATTGTCACCTAAATCAAAGGAAATAGTTTTAGGGATATCAAACCTAGGTTTAAGGGAAATAAGAACACACACATCCATGTGGGGGAGAAGCGTGTTAGACTAGTCAATTTTAAGAACATTTCCAAAGGATTTAAGGGCTTCGGGCAAGATATTCCAGAGGAAAGGAGGAATTTTTTTAATAGTGAGCCAGTGAGGGCAAGAGAGGGCTAGTATTTCATCAATATTTTCTTCTTTGGACCAGTCAAGGGTATGGAAGGTACAATTTCCAATAGTCCAAAATTGTTTGGAAATGACCGCTTCCTGACTGGATTTGTCATTGAAAAACACAACGAACAACCCTTTTTGGATCATGCGACAGAGAGAGAAGCGGAAACCAAGATTTTTTTCCCAAATGGAATGAAACTAGTTATTCATGTAAACCTGGGAGGGTAGGGAAACCACATTTTGGTTCGCAAGAAAAATAGCAGTTTCATTTAACCTAGTAATCTCTGCGTTAGTCATTGAAACCATTTCAACATTAGGTCGAATGGTAACATTTTTGGGTAAAGGCATCTTACCTCCTCCTCCTCCACTGGGGTCTCCTGAGTTTTCATTTTTCTCAATCATGTCTGAGTGGATGAAAGCAGCGCCATGAGGAATTGATCTTGTTGCAATGACTGCCTGAACGAACGAACGAACTAGTGTGGTTTGGTTAGAAGCTGGTTTAGGGCTAGTGACTTGGGCCTCTTCGCAACCCGAATCTGAGGGAGGAATGTTTTTATCTCTTCACTCCAGATTGCTTTTTCTTCCCTCATTGAAATCGCACCCTTCAATACATTTACTATTTTCAGAACCTTCGCTAGGTTTCATAAATTCGCTCGTCTCCATTTTTTCGTAACACAACTCTTGTTTTTTACTTCTTAAAATTGTTTTTATTATTTGTTTTATATTTTATATTTAATATTTTGAATTATTTCAAAATTCAAATTTGATCATGATTTATTATGTAATTATGTTGTTATGTTGTCTGAATATACTTTCAAAGTCTTTGAGTAAGTTTCTACTCTAGAAGATATATCTAGATTTTGGTTTTTGATTTATATGGCACAATTTATAATTCTAATAAGTTGTGGTATTCAAATAAAAAATTATTAGTATTTAAATAAGATTCTATTGAGGTATCCATATGGTTAATTTTATCTTTCAAAGATACATATGACTACAAATTGTGATGATTTGTCATTTAAAAAAATATTTTATTATCATTACAATACTTTTATAATGTTTGTCTCTTTTATAGGAATTCTTAGTTATCATAGAATTTTATTGGTTTCAAATATTTAATAGTTATCAATTATGAATATTATAGTTTTTATTTAATAGTTGCATTATAATACGTTAAAGTTGTCTACTATATCACTCATTTTATTGTCAATCTATTGGTAAATTTGTGGTGTTAGATCTTACATGTTTGTAAATGTATTATTAAATTCAATAGAGATATCAAAAAATTAAGCTGAAGACATAAGATCCCTCGTATTGTTCTCTTAATATATTATCCAAATTTTTGACCATGATCTTCATATAAATATCATCAACATATGATTATCCAAAAGGGTGTTGGTCATGATCCTCCATATAAATATCATCAACACCTGCAAAGAAATTGAGTTAACTTTATAAAATTAATTTGACTGCTACAATACGACTGATTGGACTTGGGCATGGATGGGGTTGGGTGCAAATATTTGGCCCCATAGCCAGTGTTGTGGTTGTGCCAGGCAAATTTTTCAAATAGGCATGTGAACGTCAATTTTTTCTTAAAATGCCTTTTCCTTAGACAAATTTTTGCTTCCATTGTAGATTGCTTCTCGGCGAAATTAAATTACAAATGTATTTTAGTTATTTATTTATTTATTAAATATCAACAAATTATCTGATTTAGACTTTATCAAAAATATAGAAAATAATTATTGAAAATGTTGATAAATATGAAATAAGTGCTACTTAGTGGCTAGTACTTGTCTATAATAGAAATACTAAATAAAATAATATTAGTAATAGAATAAAATATAAAATCTTAAAAATAACATACACAAGTTATATTATGTATGTTTTATGTAAACATAAAAAATAAAATAATTACTAAAATTAATTCTATTTTAAACCTAATTAAAATAATATACCTCACATATTAAATATGTTTTCCAATCAATAATAAAGAAAAATACTTTTTATAATTTAAAACTTAAATAACATGCATGAAGACTTTAGAATAAGAAAAGAAATATGACAAATAAAAAATATCTTGTAATTAGTTCACATAATTTTAAATTTTAAAGCATATAAATATATATATATATATATATATATATATAGTAGTGGCATATCAAGAGAGAAGAAGCCAAAAATTATTTATAGTAATTTATAAGTTGAATTATTTATTTCTTATTAATTATTGAAATTAGTTTTAAAAAAAGGTTCACCAGGTGAAGTGGCATGTGTTGCTATGCTCGTTAAGGTTCAAACCCCTTCATAAGAAATGCTAACTTTTAAATTAAAATATTTTATATCATCTAAATAACTTTATTTTTTGAAGATTGTTTTTATTTCATTTTAAAATAATTGAAAATGTAATGTCTTATTTACAATATTATTCAAAATAGTACAACTAATTTGTTTTCAAAATATTTACATATATTTATATGCTTTATGAAATATAATTTTAAACCAATTAATTTAATTAATATATTTAACAATTTACCTAATAATATTATATTACAAATACAACTTTAAAAATTTGGACGCTAATGTGTTTTGTTATGTCGATTGGGTTTAGGGTTGATATTTAATTTGTTTCGGTGTTATGGTTTAATTTAATTTCATGTTTGGGTTCAGTTTCATTTAATATTATTGTTATAAATCAATTTTTTTTTAAAGCGAAAGTGGACAAGCCACCATAATTATATTATATAAACTGATTCAAGGACTCGCCCATGGAAGAATCAGGAAGAAACCCCAGAGTCATTGTCGTATACAAGTACAAAAATGTAGCCTGATGACTTTGATTTTCAACTAGACAACCATATATATTCCTATAAGCTAAGGATTGGACAAATTGATTTTCCACATGAAAATCAATAAACCCCTAAGAAATACAAAATTCAGCTTGATTACAAACAAGGGAGTCGAGTACAAAAAACTTCACAAAAACATCGATGCCCTTGCAAATCCTTACTGTTACTCCTCCATGGCCATAGGAGGCGACACACATCTAGACAGGTCAAAAGCACGATCCCACCTAGTAGGAGGAACCTTTGGGAATTTTGACACCCATCTGTCGATCTCCTCAGCAGAACAATTTGGATTCACTTCATTGACCTATTGTAGGAATAACATAATTGGTGAAGAGGTCAAATTTAAGTCCGGAACCTGCTTGACTGAGGTAGAAGAAACACCAGTGGGTGATGGTGGTAGAGAAAGCGGTAGAGAATGCGGCAGAGTTACGAATGTTATCAACCAAGTCTTTATCGAGAACCATACCCAAAATTTGCAGGTTGTTGGAGATGGTGTGAAAGCTCTGGCGCTTCATAGCCCATTTAAAACATTCTTAGGCCATAAAATGTTCATGACTAGTCATCAATTCATGATGAGAGAAGAGGCCCCCAACCAAAGCCTTACCAGACCGGAGGTCATACATTTGCAGAGCGCCAACAAGAATATTATCCACAATGAATTAAGGATGAACCACTTTGACCGTAATCAAATTGACAAGTTCAACTGACACCTCTGTAGATCAACCTGGAGTGACATTTGAAGACAGTATCCAACTTAAGCCCGTCAATTCTGCCTAGAATAGGGAGCTCATTTGCAGATGGTGGAATAAAAACCCTTTGGTTCTTGGGCATTAGCTCATTGTGAAGCCCACATGTTGAACGTCTTGGGAGATCCATCTTAAACGACACAGATCAATTGCCAGAAGAAGTAGAAACTCAGTCGATAACACTGAGATGGTGAAATTTAAGTGCAAAGATTGGGAAGATTTGCATCATTAACCACTCCAACAGATAATACTGTACAATAAACAACTTGGTTCATGCGAATTAAATGACTTTGAAGAGCTGAAAAGTACATGAACTATGATAAAAACCACTTGCTAAACTGGGATGTCATTGAAATGATAAAGTGTACCATCGAACATTTAAGCTGAGGTGGATGAAGCTGACACAATATTGTTAACATCCTGCAGCAAAAATCTATGAAAATCCCTGTTGGATTTTATGAAAGTCTCCGGTTTAAAATCCTCAATGTCTAACCCATCACAACCTATGTTAGCTAGAAAATTTGCCACAATATTCCCCTCACGAAGAGTATGGGAGATATGTGCAATTTTGAAAGAGTCAAGAAGGGACCAAATTTGTTGCAGTAAATAGGAGAGCTGCCAATTATGGGATTCCCATTTGATACAGGCGTTAATGATTACCATGGAATCATCTTCAATATGGATTGACTGATAACCACCTTTTTTGGCTAAAATTAAGCCTTCAAAGAGAGCAAGGGCATCCACCCTGTTGTTAGTTCTAGGGGGAATTGGAGATGCTTTGACGGCCAGAGCTACACCCTTGAAATCTCTAATACAAATACCAATCCTTGATTGCCCGGATTGCCACGGGATGCACCATCGAAGTTAATTTTGACTGAGTCACATGTAGGAGGAATCCATTTAATTGTGTTCCTAATATTTGGAGATGAAGATTGATTGTGATGAAGCCAACCGAAAGGGATATGAATTCCTTTCCACTCTCTAATAACTGAGCTGTCCCAGCTAGATAGAATTGGATTACATTAGACTCTATAATGGTTTGCATTCACGACTTCTGAAATGGATTGTTCAATACCAGCAATAACCAAATTGATTGGTGAAGAGATCTTGTGAAAGATTCTCCTGTTGCGTTCCCACCAAATCGCCCATACTACAATTGCAGGAATGCAATTCCAGAGACAAGCAAAGAGTGAAGAAGAATATAATACTGGCCAAGCTTGGAAAAGATCCCAAAGTGTGTTTGGAAGAGGAGATGAGTATTGAAGTTTGTGAAAAACAAACATCCAACATTTTTGAGCAAATTTGCAGTTCAAGAATAGGTGATCAACATCTTCTACCTGTAGGTCACACAGGCAGTAGTTGAAAGGCTGAACAATGTTAAGTGTAGCAAGCCTATCACTGGTGAGAGCTTTCTTTTTCAATGCTAACCAGGCAAAACAACCAGCTTTGGGGAGGGTTACTAAGTTCCAACAAAAATAAAATGCATGACTTTGAGAGGTGAGTGAATCCTGTTGCTGAATGATTCTGTAGCCATCTTTGATACTGTATTTGCCATATTTACCTGGAACCCAAAGCAATTTATCCTCCCTTCCTGATAAAAAGACCATTCTGTCTGATAATATTGATCTAAACCTAAATCTATCTTGAGAGGATATTGGTAACTCATCTGGGTCCTTCCATATAATCTTTCTTGAATATAAGCAAATTGCAGATGAATAATCTATAAGTTTGTTACCCCAAATTCTTTCCGAAGACTCAACTATACTATCCATGTCAGCTGAATGGATGAGGGGAGGAAGCCCACTCCAAGAATCATGCCAAAATCTTACCTTGTCACCACTATTCACCTCCCAAGAAACATAGTGGGTCACCACATCTCTAGATGCCATCATGAAGTCCCAAATAGCTGATCATTTGGGGGGATTTTGGATGGAAATAACTCTAGTTGGGCAGAAACTATCAAGGTATTTTTGTTGTATGATTTGGGACCATTTGGTGTTTGGATTAGAATACATATGCCAGACTAATTTTCCTCCAAAGGCCTTATTTCTATTATGCAAATCATGAATACCAGCACCTCCAATGGATTTTCCATGTGACATATCTTTGAGAGAAACCAAAGGAATTTTCTATTCTCCATTTATGTTTCTCGCCCATAGAAAATCATGAAGATTTTTTTAGATGTTCTGAATGACAGAGGCTGGAGCTTTGAGGACTGATATATAATAATTGGGAATGGCTGCAATGACTGTTTTGATAAGAAGAATTTTACCAGCTAATGACAACCATCTAGCTTTCCAAGCCACAATTCTGGCCTTGATCCTTTCAATAATAGGTGTCCAATAATTGATCTTGTTTACTCCCATGAAAAAGGGAATGCCTAAATAAACCGAAGGCAAAAAATCTTCTGTGAAGCCCAGATTTGATATGATTTTGTTGGAAATAATTGGACTGGTATTGAAGATATAGAATTTAGACTTTAATGGATTAATCTTTTGCCCTGAGGCTATTGCATACAAGTCTAGATTTTGCTTGATCCTTTTGGCCTCCTTGACATTAGAAGCTCCAAAGAGAAGGGTATCATTTGCGAATAATGAGTGGGTGATGGATATATTTGTTCTAACTATCAATGAACCTTTCCAGGCACCAAGATCATGAGCATATTTAATAAGCCTGCTGAAAGCTTCTGCCATTAAAATGAAGAGAACCGGTGATAAAGGATCACCTTGTCTAATCCCTTGAGTAGATCTAAAGAAATCGGATGGAGACCCATTAATGATAACTGAGAATCCAACACTCGAGATACATGCATGAATCCATTTACACCACCCTTTTGCAATACCAAAATTACGAAGGACTTTGAATAGAAAGTCCCAACACACTCTCTCATAGGCTTTCATCATATCCAATTTAATCATGAAATGAGAGGAATTTGTAGAGTTAATAGAACATAGAGCCTCATGTGCTACTAAAGCTCCCTCCATAGTTTCTCTGCCGGGTACAAATCCACCTTTGTTCTTGTGAAATCAAATTTGGGATCAAGTGGTGCGAGTGCATATAAATTGCCTTGGTGACTATCTTGTATATAGTATTACAAAGAGAGATTGGCCTGAAATCTGAATATGTTTTGGGCGACTTAACTTTGGGGATGATAGCTATACTCGTGGTGTTGAAATATTTCAGCATTGATTTACTTATTCTAGATTCTTCAAGAACACCAAGAAGGTCCCACCCAATAAAGTCCCAACAAGCTTGATAGAAGACTGCAGTGAATCCATTGGGACTCGGAGACTTATCGGGGGACAAAGAAAAAACCACTTTTCTAACTTCAAAAATTGTGAAAGGGGCCAGCAGATGCTCATTATCTCAGTCTGAAATAATGGAGGGGATTGCTTGGAGAATATCAGTGAGTTGAGACTGTGAAGGGGCAGGCAGATTTGTTGGTGCGAGTAAATCTTTGAAGATTCTGACTCCTTCCTCCTGAATGCCCTGGGTGTCCGTTAGAAATCAATTTTGTTTAACGAATGATGTCAATTTTCTATAGGATGGGGGTTGAACTTGGTATCTAGTGTTTCATTCTCTTTAGGATTGGGGTTCAATATGGTTTTCTATCAGGGAAAATATTTTTTTGGGTTTCTTCCTAAGAGTAAACTGGGTTTAATGTATTCTTATGGTTAGGGTTCAATTTGGTTCAATGCTCAAATATGTTTAAGGTCTATTTGTCCTAAGTATAGGGCGTAATTTGGTTTAGTATAGGGTGTAATTTGGTTTAGTATTAGAGTAAGGTTTTAATGTTTAGTTTAGGGTTATGCTTAATGTTTAGTTTAGTGTTATAGTTTAATTTAATTTGGTTTAGTTAGAGTTCAGATTTAATACAGTTTAGTTTAGGGTTGTGTTTAATGTTTAGTTAAGTCTAGAGCAAGGATTCATTTTAGTATACTATTAGGGAGAGGGTATAATCGGGTTGAATGTTATGGGTCTAGGGTTCAATTTAGTTTAGTATTGGGGTTAGAGTTAAGCTTTGTTTGTATAGATTTAATTAGGTTTATGGTTAGGGCTCAATTTGGACTATTGTTCAATTATATTAAAAGTTAGTATTTAAATTGGTGCGAGTTAGGGGTCAATTAGGTTTATGTATTGGTTTCATTTTCATTTTTAGGGTTCAATTAACTTTAATTTTTAATTTTGTTTGTTTTTTAGTCAAAGTTTGATTTGATTTGTTTGTATGGTTAGGTTTGTGGTTTTCCTTTAATTTTCTATAGGTTTTTGGCTCAATTAAATATATTGCTTTATCAGGTCTAGATTTATGTGTTAACTTGGCTTAATATTTGATGTACAACATTTAATGAGGTTCACAATAATATTTCAATTTACCTTATTGGTACAGTTAGGGTTTAAATCAATTTTAAGATTCATTTAGGTTAATGGTATGGGTTCAATTTAGTTTAGTGTTAGTTTGTAATTTTGTTTAAAGTAAGGCTTCAACTTGGTTTATTGTTAGCATTAGTGTATAATTTGGTAGACAATATTTCAATGTTATGGTTTAATTTAATTTCATGTTAGGGTTCAATTTTGTACAGTATTATTGTTAGAAATCAATGATGTTATATGTCGGGGTTACATGGCTAAATTTTATTCAGTGTTAGGGTTAGAGTTAAGCTTCTTTTATATAGTGTTTAATTAGGTTTATGGTTAGGGCACAATTTGGACTATTATTCAATTATATTCAAAGTTAGTATTTAATTTCGTGCGGGCTAGGGTTAAATTAGGTTTATATCTTGGTTTAATTTTTATGTTGAGGGTTCAATTGACTTTAATTTTTAATAGGGTTTAATTTTGGTTAGGGTTTTCTTTGATTTGGTTGTATGGTTCTATTTGGTTTAGGGTGTTAGTTCAATTCGGTTCCATTTTGGTTAGGCTTAGCATAATAGTTATCATACGATTTGGTTTGGTGTTGTGCTATAGTTTGGTTTAGGATTAGGGTTAGGGTTCAATATAGTTTAGCTTTGGGTTATCTTTAATGTTTAATTAAGGTTTGAGTCAAGATTCATTATAGTCTACTTTTAGCGAGAGGATTCAATCTAGTTCAATGTCAGGATCAAGGTTCAATTTGGTTCAATGTGAGGGTTAGGGTTAGGGTTAAGATTTGGTTAGTGTATACTTTTCATTTTCTATTAGAGAAAGGGTTCCATTTAGATTGATGAATAGGACTACCATAAGAGTTATCATAAAATTTGATTTACAGTTACACTCTACTTTGGTTTAGAATTAGGGTTAGGGTTAGTGCTTTATAAGTTCTAGAGTTATGTGTAAACTTGGATTAATATTCAAGGTAGTGTTTAATTAGGTTCACATTAATATTTCAATTTATGTTAAATTAGTAGAGTAAGGGTTTTATGTTAAATTGGTAGAGTAAGGGTTTTATGTTAAATTGGTATAGTAAGGGTTAAATTTGATTTTAAGATTCATTTTGATTAATGGTAGGGGTTCAATTTAGTTTAGTGTTATGGTTTAGTTAGGGTTTTTATTCAATATAGTTTATTTTAGGGTTATGTTTAATGTTTAGTTAAGTCTAGAGAAAGGATTCATTTTAGTGCTTAAGAGTAAATTGGGTTTGATTTGGTTCAATGTTAGGGTTAGGGTTAAGCTTTGTTTAGTTTATAATTATTGTTCCCTATTAGAGGTAGGGTTCTATCTGGATTCAACACATGGTTTGAATAAGCCTACCATAAGAGCTCTCTCTCTCTCTCTCTCTCTCTCTCTCTCTCTCTCTCTCTCTCTCTCTCTCTCTCACACACACACACACACACACACACACACCTATCTCCGCCTCCCTCTTTTCTCTCTATGCCTAATTTCTCCCTCTCCCCCTTCTCAATTAGGTCTAGTTTGATTTTTAAGTATAGAAAGTTTGATTTAGGTGTATAAAGTTATATTTAAGTATTTAAATTTTTTGATTTAACTTTTCTCTACATAATTCTACAAAGAAAGTTTTCACAAATAAAAAATTTAAAAAATTAGAAAAATTCATTAATTTTGCTTCATTCCTCATTCAACTTGTTTTATGTATAAATCCAAAAATTAACTTTTGAAATACCATGCATAAATTGTAACGATTAATGTTGAAAGGAAAATAGGAAAATTTAATTAATGAATTAACTATTTTAATTAAAAAAATTATAAATCTTGACCATATTTCTAAAATTTGACCTAATTTCATAAATTTAACTATGTTGTAGACACTGATTGTATTTATATGCTTTGACTTTTTTTACACTTTCATTTGAATTAAAAATATTGACTTTAAATTCAAAGATTGCTTTGGAGTTTGACTTTTTCTCTAAGATTTTTCTACATCTTTCAAAGGTATATGTTTAGGTTTAAATTTGATTCAATGTCAAAGTTAGAGTCGGATTATGTTTATTGTTATAGTTAGTATTTAATTATGTTTATTGTTCCATTAAATTACAGATAGGATTCAATTTGGTTTAGTGTTAGAATTAAAGTTTAACATGTATTCATCAACTTTTTTTTCCCTAAGAGGTATTTTATTTACATTATTTATTATTATACAGATAAGAATTTTTTGCATTTTGGAGTGATATTAAAAGTGAGTTGTAATGGTGTTAAAAAAACTAAATTAAATGACATATAAACATTTTAAAATATCATAAGCATAATCCCAACTATAACCCTTATTAACCACAATCATAACTATAATTTAATTCTAATACCAAGCATGACCCCAACCCTAATATTTTTTTTTGGTAACAAGTTTGATTTTTATTTCTATTGAAAATAACTAGTACATTGCATCGCTAAGAGAAATAACCCTAATCTACCCTCCATCCTTCATAATCCTTCCATTAACCAGTCGTAAAACAACTACCAATTATCCCCGCCATCACTTACAGTTTGACATTTACATAAAATAATAAAATGTCATCAAAACAAGATTTGATGGGACCAACCATAAGCCTAATCACAGTTCCTACTACAGTTTTGAACCTCAAAAATGAGAAACAAAAAAAAAAGCTTTATAAACAAAGCCAAAACTATAAACTAGCACCCGTAAATAGGTCATGTTGTATGACTTTCATCCTTTGTACTGCCTCCACTGCTTGTTGAAGCTGTAGTGCATCCATATTCGTCACCACGACCACATCGACTCCTCTTTTGGCCTCAGTTTTCTTGCCACCCCATGTGTCGCTCGCCTCTTCATTATTTCTATTTCCAAGTCTAGTTTCCTGATTTGAACAACCAACTTTAGGGCTTCCCACCCCATGCGAGCATCTCTAAACCTCTGTCTTCTCCTCTTCTCATCAAAACACCACACAAATGGGGTGAATTTGGTACCCTCAATTCTTTCCAAACCACTCAGTCAATGTCCCAGAATCATTCCTAGTTCTAGGACCACCCTCTCCAAAATACTATCCATTCCTTCAAGGAATTTTAGGGATATAATCGTCCCATTGTCTCTTGAACAATTTCCTTTTTTTCCCCCCAGTTGCAAACCCCAAGCCATAATCATGGAGAAAACATCTATGTTTGTTTGGTGCATGTTCCACCTCACTGAACATGTCACCCAAGATAATCGGTGCACATGTTGATAATTTTTCATCTTCGAATTTAAATATTTTGTCCAGTCGTTGCCATGTTAACTTTCTGAAGAAATGATTTTGTTGTTTGGCCCTATCAATGTGAAATTTGTATCCATCTCAAACCCCAGTTGCAGTACAATTTTTTTTAAAACCACTCTGAATAGCCAAAAAAACTGTAAAGGCCAATTTTTATGGGAATATTTTAGGGTTCTCCCATAATTAATGCTATGTCCCATCTTCAAGCAGGTTGGCGCATCGACCATCCTGCCAACATGAACTCCTCTGCCCCCACACACTGCTCCAAATCCATCATTTCATCGAGTGCCATCACTTCTTTTTAATCAAAGTAGTTGTTCTCTATCTTAAGAATTAAAATTTAAAAATCTAAGGTCTTTTATTTTGACATCACCTTTTTTTTTTTCATATGCTACCACCCAATTTGATAACCAATCAACCTCTTTATTACCATCTCTTTCGACATGTGTAATTTTGAATTCTCTTATTTCTTCTAACTCATTATTAATTATGTCTATATACTTCCATAAATGTTAGGCCTCCATTGCTCCTTTAATTATAGACTACATAATTATGAGAGAATCACCTTCCAAATGTAGTTTCTCCACTCCTAATAATCTAGCCACCTTAAACGCCACCAGTGCAACCTCTCCCTTAGCCACATTATTGGTACCATCTTCTAATCTCTTTCCACCAATTGCAAGAGTATTTCCTGCACTATCCCAAATGATAAATCTTTCCACTGAGGGCCCTAGGTTACCCTTAGAAGCACCATCAAAATTCACTTTCCACCATCCTTCCTCCAACTTTGTCCACTTAATAGGAACTATATACCTAAAGGCTGGTGTAACCCATATGAGCCCATTAACGGGCCTTATCTTAATACCAAGCCAAGATTTTTGGATGTGTCTATCTCTTTGAGTGAAGGGGGTTTTAGGATTGAATAACTGTGAAGCGGAAGCCCCAACTATTTCACTTATTGCATTGCTTATCTTATATTTCAACCTTTCAATATTCTCACCTTTTTCCCCAAAAATGCGTCTATTATGCTCCTTCCAAATCTCCCAAATTATAATTGAGGGGCTAACATTCCATATACTGGATAATGAAGAGCTTTCCATTTTACCCGACCAACTATTAAATTGGTTTCTGATGGTCCAACACTCAGAGGTAATTTTATAATTCAACAATATATTATTCATTGTCTCCTCCTCTTCTCCACACATCACACTTTATTGGATGATAGATCCCCAAACTTTTCCTTCTTTCTCCAATGAGTATTCTTACTCTAATTTCCAACCAAGCAAAATACCTTGCTTTGGGGAGGTACTCCGTACTCCATAATAAATTAATTGGCCACTTCTTTTCAGCAAGTCCTCTATCCAAAAACTAATAGCCTAATTTGACTAGGTATTTTGGATTAGTAGCCCCACATCACACCACCTTATCTTCTTTATTTGTTAACAACACCTTTCTTGAATTAAAGATTTTATTGAGTAAATAAATCTAATGAGTTGGTAAATTAACACACTACACATCTTTCCATCTCCATTCCTCACCATAGGGACCCGAAAACCTTTCTACATAATCACTAACATAAGATCCTAAATTAGCAACACACCAATCCTTAGTGTCATTCAAATTCACCTCTTACAGCTAGAGCTGGGTGACCATCCCAAGAGTCTTCCCAAAAATATTCATTATCTCCATTCCCCACTTGCCAAGTTAGATGATCTGTTATCACTGGCCTGCAAAAAACAATAAAATTTTAAATGGTGAACCCTGTGGGGGATTTCTGATAGTTAGAATTATTGTGTTGTTCATGGAGTCTAGATACTTCAATTTGAGAATCTTCACCAATAGTTGATCAGGTTGGGAAGAGATTTTTCATACCAACTTAGCTCCCAGTGCTTCATTCATCAAAATCCAATCTCTGAGACCCGCCCCTCCCTTATTTTTGTTCATACAAATTTTATTCCAGGCAAGTAATGAAATCTTATCTTGATCATTAGCGTCATTCTAGAAAAATGTACGCATTCTTTGACTGATTATACTTATGATCTTCTTTGGTATCCTTAGATACATCATATAAAATATAAGGATAGCATATATCATAGATTTTAACATTAGATTGTGCCCTGCTGAGAATAACCATCTAATTTTCCATCCATTACACTAGAATAATTATCTACTAGCTCCATCCAAATGTATGACTTACCTTCTCCACTAACAAGGGAATTCCTAGGTATTTTCCTGGGAGGGATCCAAGTTTCATACCTATAACTAGACAAAATTTCCTTTGTTTACGCACTTGAGTGTTAAATAAGAAGATCTCCTATTTCTCCTAATTGAAACACTTCCCTGAGGCTGTGTTATATTTATCTAGATTTTCCCACATAATCCTCGCCTCTCTAAATGAAGAAACTCTAAACAAGTTAGTGTCATTTGCGAACTGTAGGTGGGAGAAGGACTCAATACCAACCAACACTTTGATTCCCTTCAAACTCCGCTCTCACATTTTTTCTTGAAATGAGTCTTCCCAAGGCCTCTGCCATTATGATGAATAAGAAGGGTGAGATGGGATTCCTTGCCTAATCCCCTTATCGCTACCAAAAAAACCTTGGGGGCTGCCATTAGTAATAACTAATAATCTAGGCGTTCTAATGCAATCACTTATCCATTTAACCCAAGCTTCACTAAACCATAACTTATGCAACACAGATAGAAAAAAAATCTATGTTGACTTCATCATATGCACGCCTAGTGTCCAAATTTACCAACATTTTCTCCTTTCTATATTTTTGGATCAAATGGATGGCCTCATGGGCAATGATAAATCCTTCATAAATTGATCTATTAGGAGAGCAACCACTTTATTTTGGAGAAATAATACTGCTAAGTACTCCCTTTAGTCTGTTTGCCACCACTTTACAGACAATCTTATATATGGTATTACATAAAGCAATAGGTCTAAAATCATTGAAAGTAATAAGATATTTCTTCTTTGGGATGAGGGAAATAAAGATATTGTTCAAATATTTCAAAATAAAACACCCTTCTCTTGATTCCTCTACAACCTGCCAAATGTCCACTGCCAAGAGTTCCAAAAAAATGTTGAAAGAAAATAGCAAGGAAGCCATCAGGGCCTGGAGCCTTTTCTCCACCTAATCCAAATTAGGCTTCTTTGACATCCTCCAACATTACCGGACTCATTAAAAAAATATTTTCAGCCTCACTAATGCATGGAATAATATTAGAAAGTAGATCATCTTTGTCAGCACAGTCCCCCTGAGCATTCTTAGAGATTTCTAAAAAGTGTCTTTCTGCTTCCTGGTTAATGGAATCTCTATCCGATAAGGTATTTCCCAAATGATCCTTAACAAAGAAAATGTTGTTAACCGTTCTCCTCACTTTGACTGAGTTGTAAAAATAAATTATGTTTCTATCTCCCTCCTTGAGCCAAGTCTCTCTAGATTTTTGTCATTAGAAGATTTCTTCCCATTGCAAGACTTTAGAGTACTCTCTGTTAAGTTTTTGTTCTTGCACATAGTCCACATCATCCATACCTCTTTCAATGATGCTATTATATAGAACTTTAGGTCCTATTCTAGCCTCAACTTTTCTGAGAAAATGTTCTTAAATACCTCTCTATTCAAACTTTTCAGTCATCTGTTAACATGCTGCAACTTTTAAAAAAAAATGAAGGCCTTATTGGTCATCCTTCTTGGAGAAATAGACCACCAAATCTTCTATGAGGTCCTTCAACCCATCCACTCACAACAATATTTTCTCAAATTTAAAGGGGCATCTTTCCAGGGTTTCCCCTTCTTGGATGCTTAAACTGATAGGATAGTGATCTGACCCTGTGAGGGGCGGGATATCAACATTGACCTTCCATTGTTTTTCAGCCAGTAGAAACCTATCTAGTTTCTCTACAATGTTTAGAAAGATTGATCTTTTATTTGTCCATGTAAACTCCCCCTTTTAAACTGAACATGCAACATACAATTTTTTGTAACAAAATCACTAATGTCTCTCTATTTTTTACTCATCCATCCCATCCCCCTCACTAGTAAATTTGACTTCAAATTTTGACGAAAATTGGTCAAAATTTCGACAGTAATTGGTCAAATTCACGACCAAACCTTTCGTCATTTTTTTTTTGTCAAATTTTCGACGTTTTTATTATTGGTCACGATTTCGACCAAAATAGAGGTCAAAATTTTGACTATACCTCTTTGTTTAATATGACAAGAATCACCGTCATTTTTTTATTTGGACCATGCAGTGGTTGAAATTGAGACCATGCAATGGTCAAAATTTTGACCATCTCATTGGTGGAAAACATAGCAATCCCGTCGAAATCTTTAGTCCAATGGTCAAAATTTTGACCAATCTTTGGTAGAAATGAAGCATGGCATTGGTCAAAATTTTGACCATCTCATTGGTGGAAAGCATAGCAAGCCTGTCGAAATCTTTGGTGCAATGGTCAAAATTTTGACCAATATTTGGTAGAAACGAAGCGTGGCAATGGTTGAAATTTTGACCATTTCATTGGTGGAAAGCATAGCAATCCCGTCGAAATCTTTGGTGCAATGGTCAAAATTTTGACCAATGTTTGGTAGAAACGAAGCATGGCAGTGGTTGAAATTTTGACCATTTCATTGGTGGAAAGCATAGCAATCCCGTCGAAATCTTTAGTCGAATGGTCGAAATTTCGACCAATGTTTGGTAGAAACAAAACGTGGCAGTGGTTGAAATTTTGACCATTTCATTGGTCGAAAGCATAGCAATCCTGTCGAAATCTTTAGTCCAATGGTCAAAATTTTGACCAATGCTAATTTTTTTTTTAAATTTTTTTTAACCAATTAATTTTTTTTTAATTCTACTTGGATTCAACTGTGTAGTTTTTTGAGTCAAACTCATTGACCTTTGATTCATGAGTAGTGGTTTACACAAACCCATCTCTCATGAGAATGAATGGAACACTTAGCACTCATTGGCTCTGGGTGATGCTCACAGAGGTGAAGCACCGGGACTTCCCGGGAGGTCACCCATCCCAGTACCACTCCATCTAGAGTGCACTTAACTACGGAGTTTCCTCCATAGTTAAACCCACTCTGCTTGCATCCTCATTTGCAAAACCTTCACCAAGTGTTGTGCCTTATGAACCATCCATTAGAAAGCCCCTTAAGCTTATCAACTGAT
>MU218995.1:23106-38739 GCA_018584345.1 Thuja plicata
GAACCTTGGAGTGTTTTCTTACGTCCTTCGTAAGTATATGCTTTTCAAGAGAGGGTTGAGTGTTTGATACCCTGTATCAAGCGTTTAATCCTATATGTTATGTAGTGGTACAAAACTCGCATCAACAAGTATGTTACTCTCTCTTACAAGAAACTAGCCTCTTCAATAAAATGCACTCCAATAGAATGGATCCAACATGCTATTGAAAAAACATGTTTATTGTCCACTCATCCATGAATCTTCCCTTTGATCTCTTGTATGTCATAGTTCACTATTCTTTATATGTAGATCAAATGAGACATGATATGGTATATTTTTTTGTTTTATAGGAAAGAAAAAGAGCATAGATAAAATGTTGAGAAAACAAAAAAAGAATGTAAACATAAAATGTTGCTAGCTCGTAGAAGCCAACGCTTTGGTGATATAGAAAATGTTGATGTGCAGACTAATATAGCACATGATGATGTGAAGCCTGATATAGCACATACTGATGTGAAATCTGATATAGCACATTGTGATGTGTAGCCTGATGAAAGTCACAAAGAGAGTCCACTTGCATCTGATGTGTCACCTCAGAGTGCACCCATTGCATCTATAAATTTTGATGGAATTGGTAGATCAGCCACAAATATTGGTATAGTGGTTCAAAAGAAGATGTTCTTGCTATTGTTAAAAGACAAAGATTGAGTCAAACTTTATATAGATCTACAGAGAAGAAAGCAAGAGAAATAATATTATAAGGGAAGAAGCCATTCTTGGTTGAGGTATCAAGAGATGGTGAACCTATTGGGCATAATGCTGCAAGGTGGGCCTCTGAGTTTGGCATAAGATGTAGGGCCCATTGGGATATTTGAAAATCAAATATTGCAAAGAAAGATCCACAAAATGTGGAATATGTTATACAAAAAATGGAAAATGTCTTTGGCACTATTGGTGGACAAATCTCTAGAAAACATTAAAAGAACAAGAAGAGACTTCTAATGAACAATTTTAGGTGCCATTGCAGAAAACAATCATAGAGGGAAAAGAGAATTCAGATTCCACTATATCTCCCAAATAGTGGGAGGCATTAAAAGAAAGTATGTGTTCTGAATAATATTTGACTAAGAGTAACAAAGGCAAGAGAGAAAGAGATAATGTAAGGGCTGAATATACATTTGGTAGAGGCGGGTTGTAGGGAAAAATGGACAAATTTGGAGTAAGTGTATGGATTTTGGTTAAATTTAAATTGTGCTATTTATTTCATTTTTTTATGAATTGACTTTGTATTTTAGGTGGAGAATAGTAATAGAGAAGTAGGTGTTGAAGATATTGTGAATTATATGAAAGCACTAGATCCTACTAAATCTATGAGTAGTATCAAGTGGACATCTAGTTCATCAACAGAGATTTCATAGCCATCTATTGAGCGCCCATTAAGAGCCTCTCCAAATCATGTCAACTCAAGTGAAGTGTACCAACATATAATGAATTTCTTACTTAGTCTCACTGAGAAAGTTTCCCAGTTGACTACCTCGGTTCAACCTATAGTTTCTGCATGGAATGAGCATAATTCCATGGATTCAGATCAGGTAAGAGCTTCTATTGATGAGCTAAGTTTGGTTCATACTAGTGTATCTTTGCATCATTGAAAGCATCATTTTGATATCCTCTTTCTAAATTTGTATATTAAAAAAACCTAAAGCATTGATTCTCATATGCATAATATTGTTGATATTGCTCTTTCACAATATTGATTTATGCTCTTTCCTCTCTACAATAGAAAAGTGTTGTTAACATCCATAGATTTTTGTTGTTGGCTCCAATTTGATTTTATTTTTCTTGATGTTTAAACTAGATGTAGAATAATTTTATGAAAGCAACACAAAATGAAAAAATGTCTCGATGCCAATTGAGTTACTGATATTAATGCTAATCATGATGAACTAGTGGACAAGAATGTGCAACCCAATAATAGTTATGTTGAAGTTCAGGTAATATAATAGTTTTTATGGGAAAAAAATTGTCTTTTGCATTCTTTATTTGACTTATATTAACTTTAGATGATTTGTAAACCACATGCAGAGCAATCATATGAAAGAAAAATGAAAAGGAGAAGACATTATTGATGGTGATTATGCTGAATATGAAGAGTATGTGCATGATATTCATAGTAGTAGCTATTCTAAACTTGAGGTGAGCTATACTCAATGATTGCACTAGTTGATTTGTATCCTTTTCCTTTACTTTGACATATATATTCATTGCATTTTGTTGGGGTTCAAATTGTTATGCTCTGTAAATGATTTGGGGCAACACGGAAAGTGTAGGAGAAATTCCCTTATTGTGAATGATTTGGGGCACCAAAATAAGAGTAAAGATTAGGCATGAACAAATCTAATGAGACAATCTTTAAATTTATTACTTGAAAAAATCTGTCACTTGAAAGGTATCTATGTGTTTTGATTATTTGATATGCTACAATTACTCTTACTGATTTTAACTTTTGCTTAGAAAAGGCCAATAAGACAGAATTAACATGCAAATCAATATTAATTATGATACTCAAATTGTAACACAATTAAAATAATCTTTCCACAAGATAACACAATCAAGATCTAATTTTCTTGAAATAGATATCACAAGGAACAAATCAAATAAGCATTATAATTTGCACACCTTCGAAAGGAGAAAAATTCTCATATTATACTAACTCTGTAAATAAAGTTGCATGCAATTGGACACGGAATCTAAAGAAGAATTCCAATTGTGCATTCTATAATAAAGATCTAAAAATAGTCTTGAAATTGTCCCCTCCCATTACAAAATGACCCTCTTTATATAATAGAGGAATCAATAAATGTGAAAAGACGTGCATTTTCCCCAAAAGGTACAACAACTCTCTAGAAACTAAATGAAAACAAACCTAACTAATCAAAAAGTACAAAAAAATCATCAACAACAAGGATCAATCTCCCAATATAGCGCCACATCTCTGAATGTGATCTGAGTATCCCTCTGATGCATAGGTATTTACATCATTAATGACAGCCTTGGAAACGTACTCCAGGGCAATCAAGTGTTCCATCTGTGTTGTGGGCCTATCTAAGTCTGGTCCATTGGCATGAGAAGTCTCCAGGGAAGTTGAAAGGATAATTTGGCATTCTCTCATCCATATGTCTAAACCTTTCAAATCTCTATTTTGATCAGCAAGATTTGGAAATCCCTTCTTAATGGAAACTCTGAACCCATTATATTCAAACTGCAAACTCTCAGTAAATTTTGCATGATTTGCATTAGAATCATTAATTTCATCAATCGTTTTGGTACATGCCCCACTCATATTCACATTATGTAATTTTACATCCAATCTGTTTCTTATTAGATATTATGAGTGATAAGATTTTACATGTTTCTTTTGTACACATCCCAGAACTTCTCCAAAGTATCTTTTAATCTGTCAAATCTTTTCTGCAACATAAGAACTAGTGGTGTTCATTCTAATATCTTGAATTTCCTTTTTCATTTTTTGATGTTCCCTCTTCAACTCATCATATTTCTTCTTCCACTTGGATTCATCTAGTGCAACAATCATGGGAACAAAATATCCACTTCTTTTAAAGCCTTCTTGAAATTTGGATTCGTAATGATCTCTTTCTCTGACAACTTTCAATACTTGTGCCTTGTTGAACTTGGCCATATCAATGCCCATATCAGCAGAGACTATAGGATCAATCTCTCCTACCTTGATTTTCATCATATGTCCAAAATCCTTATCCGCATCTATGATTTTCAGCCTCTTGTTGGGTGGATATAATGCCCATAACAATAGAGCATTCTCATATGGTTCAAACCTTGACCCAAACTATATATCACTCACACCCTCAATATCATGTTTAAAATATTTATTTTTGTAATGGAGAAAACTATCAAAAATTATTGAAGCACCAATATCCCAACCTGGAAAGAGAATAACACCTAGCTCAATAAGAAATTGTCTTCCTCTTTGAGGATTCATATTCTGAATTTCCCAATCAACATCTGCCTTTATTTTCTTCAACAATTCTACATCATTATTAGGAGTAATATTAGGGATAGATTCCCTAAGCTTCTTGACTTTTGCATTAAACAAAAAAGATCTAAATTCTTTTAATTTTACAAACATATCATCAGATACAAAGGAAGAGTGGGCCTCCAATATGTTATCCTTATGCACTTCCTTTCTTGTCACAATTTTATCATCCTTATTTGGTTCCTCCTCTATTATTATTTTTTGGAGTCTTGAAGCCGCTTCTTGTTCCTAGGGCTCATAGTATCTTGACCCTTCCTGAGATTACAATTCAAGCAATTATTGAATTTTTCATCCAACCCCCTATTGTATTTGTCAATTATCTTCTAAGCCTCGAGTTCTTCTACATTCCTAAAAATATCCTCCCCAGTCATGGCTTGATGGAGGTAGTTTCCCAAGTTATGTCTGTTTTTGCAAGAGTGAATGTATCCTTATGGATCATACCCTTTCCTTGGCTAATGTTCTACTAGATTGAATTTATCAAGAAGTTTCTTCTGTACTACTTCATATGATTTAGTTGAAACAATAGTAAAATCTCCAAAACTTAAAGTACCAAGTAAGAAATTTTGTTTATGCACATTGCCAAAATGTTGAGCATTTGATATACTCAACTTCCTTACAATCTCCAAATAGGCAATTATGTCTGGTACAATTTTAGGCAACATGTATGGAGAACTTTCAATGTCATAAACTCTAACACAAGTGAAATCAAGATGAACATGCCAGTCTCCCCAATTTTTCTACACCAAACCTCTATTATCAAAGTCTTTTGGCCTTAGGAATTTCTTAATCTCCATGGAGATTTATCTGTCACATGGAAGATTATACACCTGATAAATAGGTCTGACAAACCACTCCTAAAACTTGATGTATTTGGATTTTGTGTATCTGGAGTCCCAAATGGAAGTCCATAATTGTATGGGTCACTCCTTTCCCTCCTTATCCCTGACTGCTAACTTAAGTTCATCTAGCCACATACCCCTAGTGTATCCATAAAACAACACTATGTGCATCAACAATGAATAACAAATAAACCTTGGTTGCTCATTGTCCTTTTGTAAGGATAAAAATAATTCATGCATATTCTCTGCTATGTAGGCTACATAATCAAATTTCCTGGGTTCAAAAATCTAAATATATATAGCTAATACCATTGGCCCTATACTTATAAATTTGGAACCTCCACATCTCCAACTTTCCCGCAAGACAAATATGGTCTGAATAGTTCCATATTGAAAGGTGGACCATCCTCATCAGTGAGAGGGAAAATTTTCCCATCTTCCCTATTCCTGTGAATAGATAATTTCCATCCCTTGTATGTGTTATCCATCCTATTATATTCTTCTTCTGAGTTCCTTAAATGGAAGTGGCATACTACATGATTGATCTAGGTTAAATACTTTTTCTAATGTGCCCGTAGAGAAATAAAAAAAGGCTTGTCATTGGCATCTATAATACACCTCTTCTTCGAACTGTAGTTCCTCACTAATACTTCCATTGATTCAACATTGATAAAAACATTTGGCATAGTTAGGTTGCCTAGATTTGTCTTCCAAGGAAGGCAAATGGGTACTAGCTTATCTCTTCTCACGTAATAAAACAAGAACAATTCATACCCCCTGGTTTTAGTCTAGATGTTCTCGACGAATTTGTATCTATCCTCCAATTGGTCTCTCTTAGGAAAATGGTGTTTCTACCTTCTTGACTTCAGACTAGGGGACTGTAACTGGTCAATCATATCTTGATTAAATTTCTTGGTTGGGTTTTTCTCTTCTATTTTTGCCCTCTTCACTTTAGATTCTTTTCTTTTTGTTGGTCTCTTCTTGCTAGAAGTACTCGATGACTCCATTGTGTCTATTCTTTGTCCGTAGATTATTTCTTACCTTAGTAATTATGTGATCCCTTTCCACCCTATGAATTCTCTCTTTTCTTTCTCTGATATCAACTAACTCAAAATCAATGTAGAATGTATTGAATTTAACAATTCGCAAAGAAACTGAATGATTAAAATGCCTAGCGTGATTCCATTACTCTGGCCGATTTGAGCATTTAATAGTGTCCTCCAACCTCTTTTTAAAATTTGAAAAATTAATGAGACAACGGTTGGGATTGGCCTAAGTCATTCCGATCAATTTTATTCTTACGCGCCATGGGCAAAACGCTTGGTTTACTTCTACAATAAACTTGTTATTTCATTACCATCATCATAGGTTACTCTGATCCTTAACTCATTGTTATCGGTGTATGTCTCACCGATGGGATATACCGTGTGTTCTCATCTCCTTATCAACATATGTTCTCCCGATGAAGTCAACGGAGCTCAATACAACACTGTGATTGTGTTACATATAATATAAGCTATACCGATGAATTCCATCGATAAGACTTTCCCTGATATTCTTGCATTATCTCCATCGACATATATCTCTCCGATGCCAAATATTTTAAAACCTTGCACTTTCTATCGGTGTAAGTTATACCGATATTTCCATCGGGTGTCAAAAAAACCTTTAAATGATCACCCTGATAGTTTAAGTAATGTCGATGACATTCATAGGGTAAACTCCCTCCGATATTATTTTCCCTTTTGTAACTGCCATCGGTATAGGTCTTACCAATGGTCTCATCAGTCATCGGTAAGACATTATAAATCTTCTTTTGCTTACCATTGCTATGTTGATTAACAATATCAGTATATGTTTTTTGGACCATGCATTCTCTCGTTAGTTTCATTTTTCTATCGGTATTACTTATGTCGATATGACATTAGGCTGATAATTTCCTTTGTAATTTAAAAATCCCCTCATCGGTACATGTTTCACCGATATTTTTTGCCTTTTAGTCTTCCTTCCTGACCTCTCATCGAAATAACTCATGGCGATAATAACAATCTGTGCAATTCTCCAATCGGATTAACTTGTACAATGTTTTGTCGATATGAAAGCTTATACCTATTCTTTTGGATTTGCCCTCTATCGGTGTAACATCCCCTACAGTCTTGCCAATGGTAGACTTTAGGACCAAAATACAGATGAAGCACTTGATTGTGTTGTTTCTTTGGGATCATTCTGAACATAAAAATGCAAGCAATAATTATTCTCATGATTTAAATACAATGGTGAAAGGATGTAATTAATTTCCAAAAGTGAAATACTGAGAATAAGTAAAGAGCACTCCCTACTCTGTAGTAAAAAAAATCAACTTTTGTAATCTACTGGCAAGACATGACGGGTAAGAGAGTATGACTTGAGGGATAACAATGAGTGAAAATTTAGGTGCTAAAACCATCTTCATACAAACCCTTGAATTGAGGGTTTTAACGATTATTTCACAAAATGGTTTTGATCTCCCATTATACTCATCGGTTAAGCACAAAGATGGATTCAAATGCAAGGAGACTCATTATACTACACCATCCAACGGGTTTGAGGATCCATCTAATCCATTTTAATGGTAAATAAGTCTCTAATAAGAAAAAATACACAGGAAATTAACTGGTTAAACAAGCGACCTCCCAAGGTGGTTGGGTGACTAAACACCATTTTGATATTTTTTTAAGCAACATTTGCAAAAGTTGTCAAGCAACTTTTACAACAACTTTACAACTTTTCATTTATCTTAACAACTTGACCTTAAAACATGATCGAATGGTGCAGGAGCACCTAGGACACAAGGGTCGCCATAAGGCCTTGATGAAGATCTATGAGAGGAATTGAGTTTACAATGTCTATATTACCATTTGATAATGTAAACAAGGCTATTAAAGTCATATTTTCTTATGTTGAGTTATTTGTAATCAAATTGTCAAATATTGCCATAATGGGCAAACAAGGGATAATAGGTCATGTAAAGGGCTCAAGGGTAGATTAAGAGTTTGATTAGTTTTTTATGCTCCATAAGGTATCATAAGACCATGCCAATGTAATAGGAAAGACAATTATGTTCCTAAGGTTTGAAAGGTCAAAAGTTGTTCAATTATTAAGGCATATAATAGTCTAGTTAAAGGCCAACCGACCAAAGTCGGTTCAAAGGTGGTTGAAGGGTGGTTGTAAGGAGTTAATGTTAGTTCATATTGATGGAATATGTCTATATATACTTTCTATGCCCAAAAATATGGAGCATTGGTCGATGTATGAAGTAAGGAATTAATAAAAGTTGGTTTCCTGGATATTTTTCGTTGTTTTCTTGTTAAAACAATTTGATTGAAGGTGTTTTCGTGATACATCTCTTTGTATTTCATCCAACCAATTAGTGGATCTAATGGAGGTTTGAATCCTCTAAAAATTGGCTTTTGTTTCATTTAATTTCATTAATTTTTTACTGATATATTTCGTTTTGGTGGAATCGGGTCTAAACCCTTACTAGTGTAATTAGTAACTTTGTAAAATGTAGATCTGCAATATAACACGTGGACCAAGATCCAAAATTTGAATAGATGGTGGGGAGTAAAATATATTTTATGTTCTTAAGTGTGCATGCCACCATGCATGAATTTGTATGTACTTTGAATGAAGGAAAGGTTTGGAATATTGTCTTGGACTAGTTAGACAGAGGATTTTGAATTTGGTGCAAGTTTGGTCACAAGGGGGTATTTGGGAGGAAGTCCATGGTTTAGTAAGGGATGTTTATGAGTTGTAAATGTGTCTCAATGGTTTGAAGGTAAGGGGATAGTTGTTTGTGTTTAATATTGTGGATGTCTCTACAGATGAAGTATGACTGTCACAGTGAGATAGTGAAAGGATTAGTAGTTTATAATTTGGTTAATAGGAGATTGCTTAACTCCATGGAGGGGTTATTGGTTGTAGAGTAGTAAGTGTATTTCAGTATTGTGAGGAGTGAGGGGAATCCCAAGGTAAGGGGATTGAATCAGAAAAGGGTTTTTCCAAGATTTGTTAAGGGACAGTCACAAGTCTAGGGATGATCACTTGGCTGAGGGAGTTTGTGTTGTCAACAAACATTGTGAAATATTTGTAAGGGTATGCAATCAGACTTAGAGAAAGAACAATCAGAGTTTGATAAGGGGAGAGGGATGTTGATAGTTGAGTGGAGATAAGTTGTGATCAGATTGAGAGAATTTGAGGATTGAGTCCTCTATTGAAGAGGATATTGGAATAGGGTGTTGTGATAGGTCACATGATATGAGAATTTGTCTCTATCACAAGGAAGTGGAGATTTGTCTTAAAAACACATTGTGTTGTTGAATGCCAATGAAGGAACATCATAGTTTTAGTATGATTGTGGAAGGTCCCATGATTCTTTGCATCATCAATGGCCCTAATACATACCAGATATGACCAAGTATGGTTGTAACAAGTATAGATATAATCAGTCGCTAATGTGTGTGTACTTGGATCATATTTTTGGCATGAATGGTGGGAGTGATTGTGAATTGTTGATTAGGGGAAGGATGTTGAAGAGGAGTAAGGATTTTTTTGGAGTTGAGATTGAAGAGGAAGCATAATGTATCTAGGCCTAGCCTTTGGATACTTGGGACAAAGATGAAGGTTTATGGGTGGAAGTTTGTTGATGAAGAATGAGATCAGTCAAAGATTCTTATAGTCTGACCCTACATGTTGAGGATGTGATGATGTCATGAAGTCAAATATGAAGAGTGTTTTTGATGGTGGGAAGTATAAGTTGGTTATGGCTATGGAAGTAGAGAGGTGTGTGTAGGTGTTAGGATGCTCTACATCAAGTTATCCTTGGTACCTATTACTTCTATGATCAAAACCTGTTATGTCCTTCATGTCTCATGATAATAAATATATTTTATTAGTCTTTGTCTCTTGTTAGCTTATTATCACAGTCTTGACATTCCATCATTCCACATTGATTTAAAAGGGTTTTCAAGTTTTGTAAATCAAGGGTAACCTATTCTCTGCCACAGTTAGGATTGTCCACATCTTAGGCCTTCTTCTTGTCAATTTGCTGATCACATATAGGGTTATGGTATTGTTTGGGGTTTCTTGGAAAAGAGGTAATTTTGTGTTAACAAGCTATAATAGAAGAGGTTGTAACATGTTTAAAATGAGTATCGTTTAGATAATGATTTTTCAACTTCAGTAAGTCCCAATAAAACTTTAATTTAATTTTATCTTCTCATTGTTGATTGTTGATGATTTTTGAATTGATAAGGTTCAATCCTTCAATGAATTGTTTAACTCTCCATTTTGAATTGAATCCTCTTTTTCTGAATATTCTTATCTGTGGGAGTTAGTTCATTTTATGGATTGATATCTTATATTCCAACTCGGTTCATCTATGTTCTTTCTTAGCCAATGATTTTTATTGTTGGTTATATGTATGTGTTTCCATGGATTTCCTTGTTTGGTTTGAATATATGTACGAAGCATAGATACGTTGACATTGATCACATAGGTTGTTATATGTATTGTTGTTGTTGTTCATAATATGTATTGTTGTTGTTTTTATATGTATTGTTGTTGATGTTCGTAATATGTATCGTTGTTGCTATTATATGTATTGTTGTCGTTGTTATATGTATTGTTGGTGTTGTTCGTTATGTGTATTGCTTGAGGGATATCATCCTTGTTTTACTAATCAAATGTGTAACAATATTGTTATAACCTTATATGTCTGGTATGCATGCATAGTAATGTAGTGTTTATATTTATGGCTTTCATAATTAACTATGTAATATAATGTATTTTTCTTTCTTTTTGCAGAAATGTATTGATAATAAGCTTAAAGAAGGGGATAAAGTTAGGGTGTTGGATCTGTATGATGGTGATGTTTTGGAAATTGGGCGGATTCATTCCCTATCTATTGCTTGTGGAGTCAATTTGAAAGGACCAAGAGACGCAAACGTAAACATTTTAAAGGTCACAAGTAATGTTCCCCTTGTTTATGAAAACAAAATAGATGGAGTCATTCGCTTGAAAGAAAAAGAGGGAATCTTCACACGGTGGCCACTAAAGTATTTGCAAAATATGGCATAATTAAGCATGTTTATCATGTACTAGAAGTTGTTAGACATGTTGGCTCATTGCAGCTTTATGCAATATTTTGAATGTGTTGTTTAAGGATCTTAGTTATCATGGTGTATTTGAAAGAGTTAGAAACTCTTAAGACAACTTTGATTAAGTTAGATATATACTCTAAGCTTTGACATTTTTTTATTAAGTTAGATATATACTCTAAGCTTTAATATCTATACATATTTTTGCATTAAGTTTTTTTTATTGCAGATTACATTTATTTGTCACAATGTTACATCAATCTTTTAATTCTAGCATGTTGTAGCTTGTTCATATATGTAATATTTTTATTTGCTTTTATGTTTTAGTTCAAGTTTAATATTATGTTATTTTGCATTATAAAATTTATGACATTTAATAAATTATTCATTGCATGGCTATATTTAATACTACTGAATACATGAGTAATTAATGACTAAATTAATGACTAAATCAACAACCAAATCAACGACAAGATCAACAACCAAATCAATGACTAAATCACAGATCAAAATTAGTGACTAAATCAATGACAACATCGATGATCGAAATCAATGACTAAAATCGTTTAGTCATAAATTTAATTGCATTATAAATGATTGCAAATTAACTACTAATAGTCACATGACTAAGTTTAGTCATTTATATATAATTTTTAGTAATATTTTTAGTCGCATATTGTTGTTTTTGTACTAGTGGAAATCATTTCATAATGTGTCTAGTAGTGTCATAAATTGTATCCTCATACAATTTCACACCCATTTTGGGCTCACTTTAGTGGCTTTCCCTCGTATCCTTGATTCTTGATTGATTGTGCTCATCTGATAACCAAATTTAAAATCACAGTTACGTGACATGATGCACGGCCCCCACCCAAAAGTGAAACTTTATCTCAAGTGATGATACAAAAATAATGTCTACATTAGATGGAAGTGAGGAATCATACAAGACACGACATAGATTACACCTCAATTGTTTCAGTTTTAGAGACCCCCTTATAATTGTATTTTGAGTGCAAAGCATAGGCATATACCCAATTTGAGTGCAAAGCATAGCACTTATAATAATAGTATGGTATCATCTTCATTGGATTGGACATGAAAAATTGACCACTATCCCAAAAGACGGCATTGAATCTCGAGCTACTATCGAAAAGTTTTATCAATTTGAATATTTGCCTCTATGCCTTAAAATGTATTACAGAATTTTAAAAATGTCCTTTTCATACAAATGTGAATATATGGACAAGTATTAGAATATTTTCAGAGGTTTCCGCATTTTTCCTTTAATACCCATGCCCACTCTATTTGAATTTCTAGAAGTTCCTGCATGTTGTAGTATAGTGGTGAGTATTCCCACTTGTCATGCGGGTGACCTAGGTTTGATCCTCGGCAACATGCCATTAGGATAGCTAAGGGTCATGAAATAGCCTCTTTTTCTCATTCTTGTATACTTGTCTTCTGCTGCTCTCAATCTCCCAATGCTGCTCATGATTTAGTGTCACTATTTCTACTCCCACCATTCTTTCCAAAAAAAAACCATCATAGCCCCTTAAAATCTTCTTCAAAACAATAGATGTACATGTGCCTTGACTTTGAGAAATTTACTTATGCCTAAAAGCACAAGAGGATTTGGTAATGAAGGCTCAAATGTCATTGTTCTGTCCATTCTTGAAAGTCTACATTATACTTTGCACCTTGTTATCAGTATAGTGACATTGAAACCACACTTGGCATTCTCAAAATTTCTAGGCATTGTCCATGATTATGTTTTGGCCCCATCTTGCTAAGCTTTTCACTTTTTTTTTATTATGGTCTGCCCTTTTGTTTGATTACTGTTGAACTATCTCTTCTTGGCCTGTGAATCCACTGCTACCTTTGTCCATTAACAATGTCTTTTAGATGAGTCCATTTTGCCAATTTTGTATCTTCTTGTATGAAATTTACATTCCATGTCTTTATTTTTGCATGCTCTTTTTCTAGTATCCTGAGACTACCTTTGATTCCTCATTCTTCATCAACTATGATTAATCATGCACAAATAACTATTGGACTGTCATTATTCATTCTTAGCATTGTTGTAGTTATTAGTCTCCACATTATTCTAAAAATGGCTCTTTTGCATTTGATCAATGTCCATGGCTTGGCTGCTTGATAAGATAGTCTCCATGCACCATTTGACTCGCACATCATTTGACTCACACTACTCCTTAGTGCTACGACTGTCTTTCTTGTGACTTCACCAAGCTTTCTGCATTTCATACTTACTGTCGCTCTTTGCACTTGTATCCTATTCCTCTATGAATCAAATCAGTCAAATATATAAGAAATCTGAGAACACGAGCAAAATATATCACTGTCACTTGTTTTCTCTCATGTCTGAATGTAAATCCATATCCATTCATATCAAGTGCTCTTCATCTTCCAACAACCATATGTGAGAAAGTATCAGCTCTGTGTTATTGCCTTAACTTTGTGCTTTGAAACCTTGCCACACTCACTGCTCTATGATTGCATCTCTTGTATAAACCGTGACTGTTTTGAGATTCATCTTTTCTTCATGAGATGCTTGTTATCGTGTCTGCTCATCTTGCTTGATGATTTTCTGTCCTGTAGTGTTGGCTCTTGGCTAATGCTTCCAGCTGCTGCAACTTTGCCTTTAAACGCCCCTTGTCTTCTTGCTACATGGCACTCCGCATGAAGTAACCTTCTCATGGCTTCCCACTCTCAATACCTTGTCCTCATGTAGGTTCTCTCTAAGCTTTCCTCCTTGTAGATACTGCTGCTATAATGAGAATATCACCACCATGCAAGATTATTTTGGCACCTTGAAGCGTTGTCATTCTCGGAGTACTATCATTGCTCAACAATCATATATGGTTGTCCTTACTTGCATCATGATCATACCACTCTGTGTTTTTGCCTTAACTTTGTGCTTTGAAATCTTGCCACACTCACTGCTCTATGATTGCATCTCTTGTATAGACCACGACTGTTTTAAAATTCATCTTTTCTTCATGAGATACTTGTTATTCTGTCTGCTCATCTTGCTTGATGATTTGTTGTCCTGTCGTGTTGACTATTGGCTAATGCTTCCAGTTGCTGCAACTTTGCCTTTAGATGCCCCTTGTCTTCTTGCTACATGGTACTCCTCATGAAGTAACCTTCTCATGGCTTCCCACTCTCAATACCTTGTCCTCGTGTAGGTTCTATCTAAGCTTTCCTCCTTATAGATACTGCTGCTATAATGAGACTATCACCATCATTCAAGATTGTTTTGGCACCCTAAAGCATTGTCATTCTTGGAGTATTATCATTGCTCAACGTCATATATGGCTATCATCCCTTGCATCAAGATCATACCACTAATTAACTGGTTTTCCCACCATTGATTCAACTCATTCAAGCATTATTGCTAGAAACTCCCTACATGGCAGTCCTTTAGCCTTCTATGTTTCCAGTGCACTACATAGAGCACTCGCTTATAAAGATCAACTGACGAATATCTTGTGTATCCCACTATCCTTAATCTATTATTAGCCCTTTGACTGTAAGATATAATCTTCTTTGTGCTATGCCAAAACTGAAATTATCATTATTTATTTGACTTTATTACTGTTCTCTCCCAAACATAATTCTTTCGTACCTGTAACCTCAAGGCTGTCTCCTTTGCTCTTTTTGGTGCTTCTAAGTTTCTAACAGTCATTACTTGATTTCCATTTGCATATTTTCCATACTCTTTGCCACACAATGCCATTTCTCAGAAGACATGCATGATCTCATGAAGGTTCTTCAAGTATTACCATGCATGTTTGAGGACTATCACCTGGTGAATATGTACATGTGCAAGTTTATAGTCTGTCCTCTTAATCCTTGTAGGTTACTCATGTTTGCAATCTTGTGAACTGCAACCTTTATATCTAGACTCCCAAAGCCCTGAGACTCTCATTTGCAACTTCATCCATGGATGACTGTCATCTTCATATCATTATTACCTTGTGGATTATATTATCCATCTTTTACAAAGCTTAAAGTCACCTCTTCTATTTTTCAGGACAGTCATGAATGATGATTACTTACAACTTTCTATTCTTCACCAAACTGTCCATACACAATGGGATGCCCTATCATTTGATATTTTCTATACCTGGTGAGATAGTGAACAGTGAAAATCTTTAATCCTCAACAAAGACAGTCTTTATACAATGCAAAATAAAACAATGGATAACATGGTTGTTCTTTCTTATAAATCTCTATAACATGACTCTTTCAGCCTGCCATACTCATCGTTTGGCTTGCCAAGTTACTATCAAATAGGAGCCTGTCATTTTCATGCTTTTGTTAATGCTCTTGCTTCACATCATAGTGCCTATTTATCAATGTTGTGTCTCTATGAAATGCCACAAGAACTTACTGCCACTGCTCTATTCTTCTTCCACGGTGAATTTCACTTGGCATGCCTCTATGCATGTCCCCTCTTGGCATTCATAAGAATGCCATCTATGCATTGATCTCCTTTTACTAAGCTTGTCCTTTGATATTTTTGAACACAATACTGTCTGTATAAATGATCTCTGCACACATAATTTCTTCCTTCTTCAATGTTGTT
>MU219002.1:5219-33057 GCA_018584345.1 Thuja plicata
AAAAATGTTATTTGTGCATGGAAACATCAATTTGTAGGACTTGGGTATCTTGTAGCCTTGAGGAGTTATGAATAGAACCCCTGCTCCAGAGCCTTGTTGCATGAAAGAACCATCAAAGTACATCTTCCATGGATACTCAGTTAGATGCATAATTGTATCATCAGAAAACTCAATTCTTAAGGGTTCATCATCTTGGAGTGTTGAATCAGCTAATTTATCTATGAGGACGTGTCCTTTAATAGCCCTCATGTCCACATATTCAATGTCAAATTTTCTCATAATGAGGACCCACGTTGCCAGCCGTCCTGTTAATGTTGTGTTGCTTAGCAGGTACTTCAAAGGATCTATCTTTGCAATGAGCCTTACTGTATGTGATAGCATGCAATGTCTCAATTTTTTTGATGCAAAGACAACTGCTAAGCAATCTTTCTTAATAATGTTGTAATTGAGCTCATAAGATACTAACGTTCTACTGATGTAGTAGATTGCTCTTTCCTTTTTAGTTTCATCCTCTTGTGCTAGCAATACTCCTAGTGATGTGGCTGTAGCTAAAATATATAGGAGTAATGGCTTTCCATGGATGGGTGCCATAATAATAGGAGGAGTAGCCAGGTACTCTTTTAATTCTCTAAATTTGGTTTAACAATGTTCATCCCATTTGAAGGTGACACCTTTGTGTAATAATTTGGTAAAGGGTTGTGCTTTATCTACAAGTTATGACATAAACCTCCCGATTAATTGGAATCTCCCTTGTAATGTCCTCATTTGACTAATGTTGCGTGGAGGAGTCATTTCTAGTATATCTTTGACTTTGCTAGGGTCTACCTCAATTCCTTTTGCTGAGACAATAAATCCTAGGAGCTTTCCTAATTGGACCCCAAAGGCACATTTCTTGGGATTGAGCTTGAGTTGAAATTGCTCCATACAATCCAATATCTTTATTAAGTCATCAATATGTGTAGTCCATTATTTGGATTTAGCTAAGGTATCATCCACATAATCCTCCATGTTTTTATGCATCATGTCATGGAATATAGTGGTCATTTCTCTTTGATATGTACACCTGCATTCTTTAACCCAAATGGCATAACTTTCCAGCAAAAGGTTCCCCATGCACATGTAAAGGTGGTCTTCTCTTGATCTTCAGGAGCAATCTTAATCTAATTATATCCTGAGAAACCATCCATTAGTGAGTACATTTGGCAGCCTATTGTGAGGTCTATGATCATATCAATATTAGGTAGTGGAAAATCATCCTTAGGACATGCCTTGTTTAAGTCCCTAAAGTTTGTACAGATCCTGATAGATTTATCTGATTTAGATACAGGGACCACATTAGAAATCCATCCTGTGTAAGCGATGACTGATGAATCCAGCTTTCAATGATTTTTCTAGTTCTGCTTTTACTAGTAATGCAACATGAGGATGCATCTTTCTAAGTTTTTGTTTCACGGGTTTAATCCCAGGAGCTATAGATAAATGGTTCATTATCAATTCAAGAACTAGTCCAGGCATATCTGTGTAAGACCATGCAAAGTTGATATTTTTCTCTTTCAGGAACTCAATGAATTGTGTCTTCTCTTCATCTAACAAAGATTGTGCTTGGTGAACAATTTGAGGATCTTTAGCTGTGCCCAAGTTAACTGGTTGTGTTGGTTCTATCATAACTAAAGACCTTTCTTGAAAGTGCTTGGGGAGGATATCAAGAATCTCATCCTTTGGCACCTCTGAGAGGTTTTCACCATTAGATATATCTTTTGTTTTTACTTTTTTAGAATCTGACGCTGCCACAACGTGGTTTTCACCATCATTTCTTTTCTTCTTTTTATTTTTCAATTTTGACTGAGAAACTTGATATCCTCCTGTGACATGTTCTCGCTACTTGCATTGGTGGAAGAAGGGTAAGGTTTACAAGCATTTAGATAGAAGGCCAAAGTATAGTCATTGGGAAAGTCCATGATGGGGTTAGGATCTATATTAGTCCAATCAATTAGATTGGGGTTTATCAAAGGCAAGGAGTCAGATTTTGGGAAGGACAACATCGCGTTAACATCAAGACTATTAAATGACATGACATGTTTGGTTAGGTTAATCTCTTCGATGTTTAAATCAATAGGAGTTAGATTGTCATTATCGAAGTCATTGTTAATTATATGTGGACCAAACTCTAGTGACTCGTCAGTGGACCTTTCATTTTCATCTCTTCGTAGAAGGATACTCCTTTCTTGTAGCCTCTGAATTTCCTCTAGGTCTAGGAGAATACGAGTTTCTTCATCAATGAGTGGGGGAAGGAATACCTCCTCTACTTCAGGAATATCAACACTGTTAGGAGCGGTGTTAAAATGTTCTTTGTGTGCTGATGGAGCTGCAAACATGTGAATCACATCTATTTCAATGTCATCTGTGGTGACAGATAGATCATCCTACTCATAATCATGTGAGTCGGTTACTTCGTCATTAGACCTGTTTAGGAATTCAACAATAGTTACCTGATGTACTCTATTAGCCGCTTGTAGATCAAAGTGTGGTAAATCAAGGATATGTGAAATTATGACTAACTACCCCCAGTTGGGATGTATATCCTATTGTTGAGGTGTGTCTTCAGTATTTGTTGTGATCAATGGGACTGTTGGATTGTCTTCTATTTTTTATTCTACCTCTTGAATAGGAGTTTGTGCTAACAAAGGCACGCGAAGGTCTTGTGGTACTTCAAAGCTTGGTACATAGTGCTCTCCTTGATATTCAGGATTCTCCATACCAACATGTAATAATATTTCATAGGACCATTGTTCTAGTTATGTTTCTTCTGTTTCATCACTCCCTTTGTCAGAAACTGGAGTATCGTAGGGTTTTCAGATTTTTTATTAAAACCTAGTCCTATTTTATCTTTGGTATCCCTGAATTCCATGTGTACAGGTTCAATAAGTCCCTTTCCTTTGTCGCCTAAAGGTCCTTTTCCTTTATACCTCATTTTTTTAAGTAGGTCATATCCTTTACCATACTTTTCTGGGGATATTTCCACATGTTTTACCTCAGCTTCTTTTGGTTCTCCCTTGTAAAGCTAGACCAAGACTGTCGGTTCTTTTGTGTTATCTTTAGGAGAGGTAGATGCTTTTGATGACATGTAACTGATTGAATGTTTGAAGATGTTAAGTTGATTATCATGTAAGGCATTAGATCAGTTAATGTATTGTATTTTCATTGATGTCAACTTGATATAATATGTATGATCGTGGAAATACTTCCAAAAACTTCAAAGAACCGATGAATCAAGGTTATGCTATCAGTAATGCATACAAGTCAAGTATTCACTAAGTGACTGCATACATCGATGGAGTGGGCATTGACGATCAGAGTAATGAAAAAAAAGTCATGGTGTTACTTGACGAGCAAATGGATAGCATTACTGATGAGTAGAGTTACAGTGTTGCCCGATGAGAAAAACACAGAGTAACCCGACAAAAATAATTTCATTATTTCCTAAAGGAAAAGACAAAGGATGGAGATCCCAATGAAAACTGAAGTCACACTGACAGAACAATCAGTTATCATCGATGACTAACTGAAGTGTTGACCGATAAAATAGAGAGTTCAGAAAATGACAAAATGCTTAGCTGTCAAGAAGCTAAAGATAGACATAACTGATACTTATCATTGTTTTAATTATCCGGTTAAAGCCAAAGATAAGTAATTAATTTAAAGATGATTTGTCCAGTTGGCAAGAATATCTCTTTGATATAAATCAGGAGTTTGCTTTAAATCTATTGGCGAGAATTGTGGAACACGCCAAGAATCAAGAAAGCCAAGAAAAGGGGAAATCATGTCTATATAGAGACAAACCCAATTCATTATGAATGGGTGTGTGGGGTGAACAAGAGAGAAGAGGAAATATGCAAAAGAAAATCTGAAGGAGAAGAAAGTCTTCTTATAGTCCTGATCAACAAGCTAAAGGAAGAGCTAGATTCTGCAGACACCTACGAACAATTAGACAACATCACAGAGCAGAATAGTGTGGAGCAAAGGTATAAGTGATTATATTGATCAGAGAGGTAATGGAATTAAAATAGATCTAAAAATATGAAATTGAGTTGTATGTATGAACAGATCATTAGTGTTCCAGTTTAATCATTGAAGCATAAAGCCTCTTAACTGAGCATGACTTAAATGTCTTTTACAATTGAGATACATCCTAAGGAGTATCAAAAAGTTTGATCATAAAAGTAGCATTGGATATGCACGACGCCTATTGACAGGCCAAGTGAGTGTTTGATTAAGGATGGTAGCATTAGATGCCAGATACTAGGTGACAAACTATTCTACAAACTATGCTATTTATTTATTATATTGTTTGTTATATTTTAATACCTATATTGTTTTTTTCCCTTATTCTTTTATTTTCTTAGGTGTTTTTGTGCTTGCTTGCTTTGACTTATTTGCTTGCTTTGTCTTTCCCTTTCTCTTCCTTTTTATTTTTATTTTTTGTCCTTGGGCCTTTCTTCTTTTAGTTTCTCTCCGCTCTCTCTTCTATTTTTTTTCCCTCTTTTTTTATTATTTTCCATCACATCACTTTGTCACTTGTGCCCTTGAACCTCTTTCCTTCCACCTCTTCCCCTCTTTTAACCTGTTTAGGTCTACAACTTTATTCATTTTTCCTAATGCTCTCTTATTGCTCATCCTGATGATTGATCACGGAGTGTGATTCAAAACGTTGATGCAAAAATTCATAACACAATCAAATCCAAAAATTGTTAATTAGTCACTATCATGGATTGTGGAAATTTCTTCTCTTTGATATTATTAAATCCTCTAACAAGGTCACACCTAATAGTGTGTTTGTAACCTTTAACAGGGTTGGCTCTTAATAGGGCTCACTTCAAAAGAGTGATAATTTGGGGTACCGGTCCCAGAGGTTTTTCCCTTAACAGGGTTTCCATGTTAAAAATCCATGTGTTAAGTGTTTATGTTTTGTTACTTTACTGTTTTACATTTCATATATGCAATTCTGGATTGATCAGTATACTTTGCATATTTACTGTGTTTCGATAAATAGTTAACTGCTTATTGGTAATCATACATAAGAGAGATTTAAAAAGAAATCTGACAAGTAGAAAATTGATAAAAGTATTTCAAGGCATTCATCTTGTAGGACAAAAGATAACTAGAGACATAATTTGTGGTTATAAGTTTTAAGAATTAATTTTTGAGGCCACTGATTCACCCCCCCCCCTCTCAGTTATTACTAACAATTGGTATCAGAGCTTGTGTGCTTAGAAGGAAGGTTTCAAGACCTAAGCTAAAGATCACAAGATGAACAGATGAGATGTGCCCAAGTTGAACAAAGATAATTTTTCTTCATGGTAGAGAAGAATAAGACTCCACTTATCAACTATTGGTAATGATGTTACTCAATGCTTAGATGTTGAATATGTGTTGCCCATAAGAGCACCAACAATTGAACAATTGAGAGAGAAGGATGAGCACAACTACATGATGATAGAGCTTGTTTCCTCACTCTCCGATGCTGAATTTGAAGATGTCAAAACCTGCAAGACTGCAAAATAGATGTGGGCAAAATTGATGCTTGTATATGGTGGTGACAAGAATGTTTTGAGAGACAAGGAAAAAAGCCTTAGAGGAAAGTTTGATGATCTCAAAATGAAAGAAGGTGAAAACATCACTCAGTACAACACAAGAATCAAAGAGGTAGTTATTGCTATCCGAGGAGTTGGAGGTTTACTAGAAGAAGATACAGTGGTAAGTAAAATTCTAAGAACCTTACTGCCTACTTATGCTATTAGAGTATCTGTCATTCAAGAAATGAGAGCAGTAGGAAATAGCAATGTTACTCTAGAAAGTTTAATTGGAAGACTAATTTCATTTGAGATGAATAACTTTGATAATAGTGTCTTACCAAACATAGAGTTTGCATTCAAAATTTCTATGAGAATAAGTAAATCAAGTCATAAAAATACTATGAGAAAATATAGTGATAGTGAAAGTGAAGAGGATGATCTTGATGAAATTGAAGCACTTATGGCTAGAAGAATGTAGAGAGGAAAAGGTAAATTACCACTTGTTTGTTCTAATTGTAAAGATATTGGACACTTTGCTGAAAGATGTCCTAACAGGAGAAAATATGATAGAAGTAATGACAGATCATTTGAAAAGAAGTCTGACAGAGGTGACTACAAAAACTACTGACAATCAGAAAGAAGAGATACCTGAGACTACAAGGACAAAGGAAATAAGGGAAGTTACCTAGAAAAATGCAAAGATCATGACACCGACACCGAATCTGATGAAGACATTGAGATGGTGTTTGTAGCAGTAAAAGATGATTTAGATGATGATGAAGAAAGGTATGTAGAAACAACACTCATATCTAAAGTTAGTAAAAATGATGTCTAGATCATAGATAGTGGCTGCACTCACCATATGACCGATGATAAGCAAAAGTTTGAGACTTTTGAATACTATAAAGGTGGTTCAGTAAGAATGGGTAATGACACACCTTGTCCAGTTGAAGGTAGAGGAATCATAATGTTGAATAACTAGATAAAATGTGAAAATGCTTTTTGGGTAAATGGATTGAATTATAATCTATTGAGTGTTTCTTAGTTGAATAATTCAGGTCACAAAGTAGCATTTGAAAATAAGAAGGCAAAGATCTTCAATAAATCAGGAAATATGATTGGTACTGGTGAGTAGACAAAAGGTAACTTATTCTATATGAATGATACTAACACCACTTGTTTGATTGCTACAAATGAAGACATATGGTTGTGGCACAAAATATTGTGTTGTGTGAATTTTGACAACATGATAAAGATTAGCAAAAAGAGAAATGTCAGAGGCTTACCGATGATGAGAAAGCCCGACAACATCATGTGTAAGAATTGTCAAAAAGGTAAAATGAAAAAGTCTAGTTTTAAAATAAAAACCCATACATATAATGCAATTCTAGAACTAGTCCATACTAATTTATGTGGACCTATGAGGACAAAGAGTTATTATGGAGATAGATATTTTATTCTCTTTGTTGATGATTACTTTAGAATGATGGCAGTAATGTTTCTAAAAGATAAATCTGAAGCATTTAAGATGTTTTAATTGTATAAGGCAATGGTTGAGAAACAAAGTGGTAAAGAGTTAAAATTCTTAAGGTCAGATAGAGGAGGGGAATTTATTTCAGTTGAATTCACTAACTTTTGTAATGAGCATGGAATCAAAAGACAGGTCTTTGCACCAAGAACACCACAGCAGAATGGTATTGCTGAAAGAAGGAACAGATCTATAGTTGATTGTACAAGGACACTAATGATAGAGAAAGGCATCACCCAAATCTTCTGGAGGGAAGATGTCAGTACTGCTGTTTACACATTGAAAAGAGTACAATTGAAGAAAGACACCTTATGAGCTATGGTATGGATACACACCCAATGTAAGTTATTTCAAAAATTTTGGCAGTCAATGTTATATCTTAAAAGATGATAGAAATGGAAAACTTGACTCCAAGAGTGATGAAGGAATCTTTCTAGGGTATTCTACCAATAGAAAGGCTTATAAATGTCTACATAAAGCCTCTAACAAAATTGTTGAAAGTGCAAATATAAAGATAGATGAATTTGCAGAAAAAAATGGAAAGGAAAGCACTAAAGAACCAAAGGACTACAATAGGTTTAGTTACAATGAGGAATCTGACACTCTACCCGACCAACAATGTAGAGCTCCTAAGCAAAGATCATTGCACCTGAGCATCAGGTTGCAAATACCGGCGATCAGAATATTGCTCAAGATGATGCACAAAGTGATGGAGAATAGAATATCGAACAAAATGATGATCAAGATGATAGACAAATAATTGAACCTATACTTGTAAGATATGTCAGAAGGAACCGTCCACAGAACCATATCATATGAGATAAAAAGGCTAGTATGAGAACTAGAAGTAAGTCTCTAAATACAAGATGTCATATTTGTGATTATGAGCCCAAATCTGTTAATGTTGCACTAGATAATGATGAATGGATTAGTGCTATGAATGAGGAGATTGAGAAGATAGAGAAAAACAAGACATGGACACTTGTATCGGGACCAGATGACAAGATTGTCATCAGTACAAAATGGATATTCAGGAATAAGTTGAATGAGAATGGAGAAGTCACCAGAAATAAAACAAGACTAGTATGCAAGGGGTATGCGTAAGAAGAAGGGATTGAATATGGAGAGACCTTTGCACCCGTTGATAGGCTAGAAGGAGTAAGAATATTACTTGCTTATGCTGCATATAAAGGCTTTAAGGTATACCAAATGGATGTAAAGTCTACATTCCTAAATGGAATACTTGAGGAAGAGGTATACATCGAGCAACCAGAAGGGTTTGTTGATCCAGACAAGAGGGACATGGCATGTAGACTACACAAAGCCCTGTATGGATTGAAACAAGCACCCTGAGCCTGGTATAAAAGACTTCATTCCTATCTTATAAGTATTGGATTTGTAAGGACTAGTGAAAATAGTAATCTTTACTTGAAGGAAGATACTGATGCTAACATTTTGATTGTTGAGATATTTGTTGATGACATCATATTTGGAGGCAATGATATGCTATGCAAATCATTTGCAAATGAGATGCGAAAAAGGTTTGAGAAGTCTATGTTTGGAGAGATCAAGCTCTTTTTTGGTCTACAGATCATGCAACAGGATGAAGGTATTTTCATTACACAATCCAAGTACATCAAGGAAGTACTGAAAATATTCAAGATGGAAGAATCCAAACTAGTTGGAACACCGGTGGAAACTGGATGTAATTTGACAAAGGAGGACAAGTCATCAGAGGTAAATCAGACTTTGTACATATCAATGATTGGAAAATGCATGTATGTTTTACATTCTAGACCAGATATTGCACATGCAATAGGAATAGTTGTTAGATTTTATGCTAATCCCAGAGAATCACATATGACTATTGTGAAAAGAATCCTAAGATATCTGAAGAATACCGAGGAATATGGCTTATGGTATAGAAGAGAAGGAAAATTTAAACTTAAGGTCTTTACCGACGTTGATTGGGCTGGAAATATTGATGACCAGAAGAGCACAATTGGAGGAGAATTCTTTACGGGTGACAGACTTGTCACATGGATCAGCAAGAAGCAAGGATGCATCTCTCAATCTACTTCAGAAGTAGAGTATGTTGATGCTGCTGCAAACTGCTCAAATATTGCATGGATCAGACAGTTACTGGAAGGTATGCATATGAAATTTTTAGAACCAATAATTGTCTACTGTGATAACACAAATGCAATAAACATTTCTAAGAATCCATTCATGCATGCTAAAACAAAGCATATTTCCATCAAGTATCATTATTTGAGAGAACAAGTCCAGGCAAAGGAAGTGATACTTGAGTATGTGCAATCAAAGGAACAATTGGCCGATATCTTCACCAAGCCACTGCCGAAGAATGAATTTGAGTACTTGAGAAAGAGACTAGGGGTCAGACCCTTGTGTACTGGTCAGTAAGCTAGCTAGAAGACTGCATTAGTCTGCATATTATCATAATATCATTCATGTTGATGCAAGCAAAGAGATGGACTTCACAGATACATCTATATAGAGAAATTTATTTATCTACACTGACCACTGGAGTTATTACCGATGGATTGGGAAATTCAAGGAATATATGATGGATAGAAAGGATCAGCTGGCATCACTGTCAAAAGCATGTTTGACAAATATGATTGTTTGGCACTATTTTCAAAGGGAGAGAGATATCTCATTATCATACAGATATTTCATCCATCATCAAACTCTGGGAGAGATCACATCTATCAAAGTATCCAAAGGGAGAATGTAACAAGAAAGGGAGAGCACACACAAAGGAAGAGAATTGCTGACAAGAGACATCAAAAGAAAGGAGAATAGTCAAAGGGAGAGAGTTTGACACAGAAGGAGAACACATCACATCAGAGAAAGAAAGATTCTACATCTATCCAGTGAAGGGATTGATGACAGAAAGAAAGCTGCAAGAATCAAATCAAAGCTATTTGAGCTTACCGATAGCCATACATTTGTAATAGTTACATTAGGAAAGCCTGATGAAACTGTATATTTCATATTGTATTAGTAATAGTATAGTATGATAATGTAGTATGTTGCCATCAATGCCAAAGGGAGATATTGATGACATGTAACTAATTGAATATTTGAAGATGTTAAGTTGATGATCATGCAAGGCATTAAATCAGTTAATGTATTGTATTGTCATTGATGTCAACTTGATATAATCTGTATGGTCATGGAAATACTACCAAAGACTTCAAAGAACTGATGAATCAAGGCTATGCTATCAGTAATGCATACAAGTAAAGTATTCACTAAGTGACTGCATACACCGACGGAGTGCACACTGACGGTCAAAGTAATGAAAAAAGAGTCACAGTGTTACCCGACGAGAAAATGGACAACATTACCAATGAGAAAAGTTACAGTGTTGCCTAACGAGAAAAACACAAAGTAACCTGATAGAAAGAATTTTAGTATTTCCCAATGGAAAGGCAAAGGATGGAGATCCCGATGACAACTGAAGTCACACTGAAAGAATAGTCAGTTATCACTAATGACTAACTGAAGTGTTGATCGACAGAACAAAGAGTTTAGAAAATGAAAAAATGCTTAGCTGTCATCTAGTTAAAGCTGGAGATAAGTAATTGATTTAAAGTTGATTTTTCCAGTTGGCAAGAAGATCTCTTTGAGATAAATTAGGAGTTTTCTTTAAATCTATTGGCGAGAATTGTTGAACACACCAAGAATCAAGAAAGCCAAGAAAAGGGGAAATCAGGTCTATATAGAGACAACCCCAATTCATTATGAATGGGTGTGTGGGGTGAACAAGAGAGAAGAGGAAAGATGAAAAAGAAAATATGAAGTAGAAGAAAGTCTTCTTTCAGTCCTGATCAACAAGCTAAAGGAAGAGCTAGATTATGCAGACACCAATGGATAGTGAGACAACATCACAGAGCAGAACAGTGTGGAACAAAGGTATAAGTGATTATATTGATCAGAAGGTAATGGACTTACAATAGATCTGAAAATCTAAAATTGAGTTGTATGTATGAAAAGCTCATTATTGTTTCAGTTTAACCATTGAAGCATAAATCCTCTTAATCGAGGACTTAAAAGTGTTTTACAATTGAGATACATCCTAAGGAGTATCAAAAAGTTTGATCATAAAAGTAGCATTGGATATGCCCGATACCTATTGATAGGCCAAGTGAGTGTTTGATCAAGGATGGTAGCATTAGATGCCAGATACTAGGTGACAAACTATTCTTAAATCCTCTAGCAAGGTCACACCTAACAGTGTGTTTGTAACCTTGAATAGGGTTGGCTCTTAACATGTCTCACTTCAGAAGAGTGAAAATTTAGGGTACCTGTCCCTGTGGTTTTTCCCTTAACAGGGTTTCCACATTAAAAATCCATGTGTTATGTGTTTATGTTTTGTTACTTTACTGTTTTACATTTCACATATGCAATTGTGGATTAATCGATATACTTTGCATATTTACTGTGTTTTGGTAAATAGTTAACTGCTTACCGGTAATCATACAAAAGAGAGATTTACAAAGTAGTCCGACAAGTAGAAAATTGATAAAAGTATTTCAAGGCATTGATCTTGTAGGACAAAAGATAACTAGAGACATAATTTGTGGTTATAAGTTTTAAGGATTAATTTTTGAGGCCATTGATTCAATCCCCCNTTCCCCCCCCCCCCCCCCCCCCCCGCCCTCTTAGTTATTACTAACAGCTTTGACCATGCCAGTTTCTTTATGAATTTATGGCGTTTGAGATGCAATAGGTGTGAATGATGAGAAAGGTTTTCCATAGGATCTTGGTGACACCAAAATTTCTATCAATGTCGGGGTCATGTCTAGTTTGTATTCTCCCATACATGTTTCTTCAAGTTTTAAGGTCTTTCCAAAGCCTTTCATAACCATGTCCTTGGTAGTCTCAGAAACAATCTTGTTTGTAGCCTCCTTGTTATGCGTGACCATACTACCTACCTTAATATTGTTGCAAGTATAATTGGCATCTGCAGGAATTGTCACTTCCACCCCATTATGTGAAAACTTGATACACTGGTGGTAAGTAGATGGTACAGCTTGCATTTCATGCATCCAAGGTCTCCCTAATAGTATTTTTTAGTCTAAGGGTAGATCTAGAACCTGACATATGACATTCCTTTGAACCGGCCCGACTATGATGGGTAGAACAATAAGAACTTTAGAGGATCTTTCTTCCTCATCATAAGCTTTGATAATGATTTTTCTTCTAGAATAAATGGTTTGTTTTGAGAGACCTAGTTTCCTAATTAGATTAAGGGTACAAATATTCAATCTTGCACCTCCATCTATCAATACACATCTAACATGGGATTTATGAATTAGGACTTCAATATGAAGGGGTTGGTTATGCGGATGTGTCAATGATTTATCATCTTCTTCAGAAAAAGAGAGGTAATGTGGCACTGAGATGTGATTAACCATTGCTTGGAATTTGCCTACATCAAGGTCCTTTGGCACATTTGTGGCATGTAGGGCTTGTTCAAGAATTTCCCTATACACTGAGGAGATTTAAGCAACTCAAAAATGGAAATTTGAGCAGAGGTTCATTATAACTGATCTACCAAGTTATACTTTGTTGCAGGAATAGTAATGGTTTTTTTTGTTGTTGTTGGCTTGGGGATAGTGATAATGGATAATTTAGAATTTTTTTCTAGTTTTGATGAGGAATTGGGTCCTTTGATCGTGACTTTTGCTTGACATTGGGTCACCGCATTGGATTGGGAAGATGTGTTTTGAACACCTTTGATAGTGACCACATTAATTGATTTAGTTTTAATGTCTAGCATGTTGATCACATTATTATTTTTAGAGTAGGCATAATTTACTTCATTTCCTTTCCTTTAGATACTTCCCATTTATTGTAATTAGGGAACGACTTGCTAAATGTCGTATGATCTTCATTAGTGGTATGCTCTTCTACTTTGATCTTGCCTCCTTCAATAAGGTCTTGGATAACATGTTTGATTTTAAGACAGTTATTAGTCTTGTGTCCTTTGTTTTTGTGAAAGACACAGTAAGAATTGTCATCCCACCACCTTGGTTTGACTTCCGGCTCCCATGGTTTGGAATATAGGATTGTGAGAACTTTGTTGTCTAATAGTGTCTTTAAAATAGTCTCTAGAGGCTCTCCCAAAGGAGTAAATATTCTTTGAGGTTTGGAAGTCCATGACCAACCCTTTCTATTCTCACTGTTTGCTTTAGGTATGGAGGTTGTTACCTTGGCATCTTTGCTCGCTTGCATGATATTCGTTAGATTGAACACCTCAGGTTTAGGATTAACATTAGATGCATCTACTACCCCATCATTAACAAATTTTTTGTTTAGTTTCCACCCTTTAGGCTTGTTGTTGGAGTTGGTAGATTTGCTTTCACTTTGGAGAGTGATTTCTCCCTTTTTAACCACGACTTCTTCAATACAAATGGCATTCTTGATCATCCTATCAAAACTGGGGGAATCTTGCATTTGCAATGCATAGTTCAATTCAGGTATCAAGTTATTAACAAAGATTTCCATTTTCTCAGATTTGAGAATAGCTCTTGAATATCTTGCAAATATTGTCCTCCACCTCTTTAGAAAGTGTGTAAAGGATTCGCCAATTTTTTATTTAATGTTACTTAGATCCATCATGGTTACATCATGATGTATATTATAGGAGTAATTTTGGATAAATCATTACATTAAATCCTCAAAATTTTTTACCTTAGGTGTAAGCTTTGAGAACCACTCCATGAATTTTCCACCTAGGCTTCCTGGAAATAGCTGCATGAGGTATGTAGGTTCATGCATGTATTCTATGCTGAGAGCACAAAATTCTCTGACATGGTCATGTGGGTTGGTCTCTCCCATATATTTGTCATATTTTGGCCTTGCCATGTTGGAAGGAAATGGGACCATATTAATACTCCTGTCAAAAGGAAATGGACAAATGGAGTCCAAAGAGTATTTTGTTTTGGGTTTAGCCTTCACCCGTTTGAGATTTGCAAGCTCAATTTGCATCAAAGTTAGTTGTTTGGTGAGAGAAGATATAGGAGTTGACACCTCCTTCTCTTTTAATTTTTCAACATCATAATACTTAGGTAATATTATGCCAGTGGATGCTAGATGGAGAAAGTGTTTCTCTTTATCTTCGCCAATTATCTTTTCCAATGTCTTTTGGAATTTCTTCTTGTGTTTGAGTTTATTGTATTATTCTCCAGTGATGTCTTCCACACTATCTGAACCAAACAAAGGATGGTCAAAGTGTTGTTCTTCTTCATCATCGCTATCTTTATGCTTTTGGTTTTTATCATTGTCGTATTCCTCAAAGGCCTTACTCCATTCGTGAGTGGGTCTTTCCATTTCTGGAGAGTCTAAATTGAACAGGGAACTGTGAGATGTTTCTCCTTGTTGAAAGTGTAGTGATCGAGGAGGTACTTCTAATTCTTTAGAAGTGTACTTGTTGCGTCTTATGTTAAACATGTATTTGTATCTCAACTTCGTCAATGTTTCCCGATAGTGTTAAGTGGAGTCTTAAATCGTTCAAGTGAGTGTGTCTAGGTAGAGGTGTTGCTCATGTTTAAATGGAAGTAGATGATTCCAGCATCAAAGGGTTAGAATGCCTTGATAGTGAGCTAGGAATCAAGTTGTTTTGAAAAGTGAATAGACCACATGTATTGAGACTGATTGTGAGAAGCCAACAGGACATGCAAGGTAGAAGTTTGAAAAAGTGTTTTGAAATAGCAACAGTGAGACCAGAAAAAGCAACAGGGATAGACTAAAGAGCCAAAAGGGTATCCAAATCCACTGAGGTTTTTTGAGAAACTAATCTGCAAGTGCCTACTACCCTAGATGTGATCCTCTAGATGTGAGCTAGGAAATACAGGATACAAGCCTCTGATGACCCATATGTGAGCTAAGAAATGTAGAATGCGAGCTTTCTCCCTAAATGTGACATAATACTGACTAGATGTGATTCATGATACCAGATATGAGCCACAAAATACAGGATACAATTTTATGATGTTTCTGTCAGACTTTGTCAGTTTTGTTTAAATGTGTTTTGGAAGTTCATGAAGTTTGGTTTGATTGTAGATTGTGTTATGAGGTGTTCCCATGTGTGTAAAACACATGTACTCCAAGGATTGAATTTTTGTGCTTATTTTGAATGATTTATCTTGTTAGTGATCTTTCAAATACATCAAGCAGATTTGTTAGGGGATAAAACACATCCTTATGCCCTATTATTTAGGTAGAGGATGAAAATCCTTGCTTGTTGACTAAGATACACACTCAAATGATAATTAGAATATGGCCATCACCAAGAACGCAATGGCTCTAGTCATGATGCCATATTAGCCGAATCCAAATGCAAGTGAGGGCATGATATGATGAGTGTCTTGGGAAAATTACTTTTTGCCTTGCACAAGGATTATCACCCTTTTGGGGATGAATCAGGTAGTTAGACTACAAAGTTCATTGTTTATGATGGGGCAATACATTTGAAACCGTCTCCCATAGAATTGCACAAGGTGAAATTGAGGCGTATAGCCCTATGAGTACTCAAATATGTGTAGTCTCACAAGAAAGATTCAAGTGGCTCTGCTCCACACATACCCAAGCATGTTCAAGGAATGATGTCAAAATTCTAGGAACAAAACCGATTCTATCTTCCAAGGCTTTGGCCTATGAGGAAGCAATTATTTATAGTGAGTTGGAAGGGTTGGCATAAAACTTGTCCTCACTTAGGTCATTCCCGGGAGATTTTTTCTCAACTGGGAGGCCCTCTACTATTTAATAAGCATACAAAGGATTGGCGAGCGTAGGATTTCTAGATTTATGATTCTTCAAAAGAAGAAGAGCATACTCTCCTAGTCCATGTCATTTTCTCCCAAAATAATTCAATCAATGTTCATTCCCTCAAGCTATTTGAGCTCAATTTAAATATTCCTATATTATGAAAGCATTACATGTGAAATAAAAGTTTGTTTTGTTCATTTGACCGTAGTTCTTAGTGCTTTACTTATTCAATTACTATCCCAAAATGAATTAAGCGATGTGTTTGTTCATTGAGCCACAAAATTTAGTGATTTGAGTTTGTTCATTTACTATCCAAAATTGAAATTTAAACAGTGCGTTTGTTTTGCCTTGTTCAGTTACTTCATTTTCCTTTCAAGTTTTAAACCAGCTTTTGATGTTCTGATTTTCCTTGAAGAAAAAGAGCATAATAATCTGGTTGGTTTAACAAGTGATTGAAAAATGTCTTAAATTTGGAAAGATTGCAACAAGGTTAGTAGTAAATCAACTTTTAAAAACCTGCAAACCCATATGTTAGCAAAGTCTTCCACCTTTTCAATAGCAACCTGCAAGCACTAATGAGGCTATTCAAAGGATCAAAACCACAACTGATCAAAATGTTAGAGGTTAGGCAATGGAGCATGCAAAATTTTTAACCATATATGATCCTAGAAATCTAGAATGTGATGCAATATACCAGATGCGAGCCTCTGTTACCAGATGCGACAGAGTAATGACCATATGCGAGCCTGTACCGGAAATGATCTAGGAATTCCAGGAGGCAATTTTTGAAATATGGGATGCGAGCCTAGATTCTGCGATGCGATGATTTCTCCCAGATGCGAGCCTTGATGACCAAAAATGACCTTGTTCCAAAAACCTAGGAAGACAAATTAGCAAAAAATGAACTTGAAATGAGGCAAAATTTGAAATTGAGCCCCACGGTGGGCGCCATAAATGAGTGTGTTAATTAGTGCACCTGCTATCTGCAACATGACACTTCAATAGATCATTATATTAGTGAAAACTTATAAAAAGAAGGGGTTTGAAGCTAAGCACTAAAACCAATCTATTACTTCTTATCTAGAAGGAATTTGAAGAATGCGATAATCATGCCCTCGGATTATGCACAAATCAGTGACATATACAACCTAAGAATGAAAGATTTGAATGAAAAGTAACCTAAATAATTAATAAACATGCATATTAACTCTAAAAATGAAGATAATAACAATTCATAATATCAAATCTAAGATGCAATATGGATTTACAATTAATCTTAACAGCATAAAAATGCTTTCAACTCTAAAAATTAAGGGCCATTTGAGCTCAAAAACTCATTCTATTTATAGAAGAAATGTGGAGAGAGAGAGAGGGGACAAGGCCATTAATGGAGGTGTAATAGCCATTAATAAGGTATAAGAGGCATTAATACCAAAGGCATCAATGAGGCATGGGCTTAAGGAATCTCCATTAATGATGTATTAATGAGAGCAATTAAGAGGCATGGTGAGGGTGTAAGGCCAAGCTTGATAAGGTGGACTTAGAGGGAGTCAAACTTCAGAAAGTTGACTTTCTCAAGTGGGTTGAATTCCTAATCATAAAATTAGTAATGTGACATCATTAGGGAGGGGATTAAGATGGGATTAAGATTAGGATTAGGCTTACCATGGGGGGAATAGGTTGGGATGAGTTTGAACCCAGGGTTAAGGTGGTTGAGATAGGTTAGGTTAGGGGTTAAAGGGAATATTAATAAAATAAATTATAATTAATATATTCATTCAAAAATAGGGGAAATTAATTATTTAAGCTTTTGATTGCTTTGGATAATTAATTAGGACTATAGCCAATTAATTAGATTAATTTAGGCTAGAAGATAGGCTTTGCAAGTGATTATATATAATTAGGATTTATTTAATTTCTTTTAAATTAATTACCTTAGCCATGTTTTGATTTGAATTGATTTTATTGGCTTAGGTTATTAATAAAATTTAGTGATTAGATCACTTAGGAGATTAAATCTGTTTTGAAAGAATTATGCTAGTCGATTAAAGAGTTGTCTGGACTTAATTGGGGGTATGATCACACTTAGAAAAAATAGGGTGTATGGTTAGAGCAGACCAAATTAGGGTGATTACAACCCTAACCTTATCCCTAACTATAATTATAACCCTAACCCCAACCCTAATATTAACCCTAACTCTAACTGTAACCCTAACCTTGACGTCAACCCCAACCCTAACCCTAACTCTAACTATAATCATAACTCAAACCTAAACCCTAACCCTAACCCTAAGCATAACCCTAACCCTAAGCCTAACTATGACCCTAACTCTAACCCTAATCGTAAGCTTAATTCTAATTGTAACTCTAATCCAAATCCATAACCGTACATTGCAACAGTAAAAAGTCACCCTAACCATAACCGTAACCCTAACACCAACTCTAACCTTACCCCTAACCCTAATCCTAACTATAATCCTAACCCTAAACCTAACCCTAAATCTAACTCTAACCCTAACTCTGACCATAACCATTAATCATAAAATGCCTTCCATGTTGCGTCACGACTGCTACTAGCTTATATATACCTATATATAATACACCGAGAGTAATCCTTCTCGAGGTGCCTATTTTAATCAACCCTAATCCACATGAAAAATAGGTGCACTCGAGAAGGATTACTCTTGGCATATTATATGTATAGGTATATATAAGCTTGTTAATTTTACTTGTAATCATTCCTTTCCATGAAACCCCAAACATGAAATTTTTTGTAATTTCTATATATTATTAATAAAATATATGTAGGTCTCTAACCTTTTTCCAAAAAAATTGGAATCTTAATTTTAATTCTACTTCATTTGAATGCTAATTAAAATTATATTTTAATTTTTTTATCAAAATGTTATTATATGCATAAATTAGTTTGATCATTATGGATGAATAACCTTTAGAATGTGTTATATTAGAAAATTGTCTATTCATATATACATTTATAACCATGACCAAGGTTGATGATGATGCTGATAACGACCTTAATTATCATCATGATGATGATCATGATGGTGATGATGATGATGAGGTAGTTGCTGGTAGTGTCCAGTGACATTCATCATCATATAGACTGCATCATGGATCATTGTTGATATATCGTTATGATGCCTCTTTTCATGGTTACTATCATATGTATCATTTGCAAGGCCCACAGTACCATATTACTGAGTTGTATCATTTTAACTTATTTGGACATTTATCATCTTAACTTGTATCATTTTGAGTTACATAATTTATTATTTTTGCTTATATCATTTGTATATGTATCATTTTGACATGTTAGTGATCTAATGACATATTTGACTTTCACTTATTCTAATTATAGATGATGATGTTGGCCTGAGATTGATGATATGGAGGAGTTGTATGTTGTCATTAATGGAAACCATACACTATTCTAGTGATGACTGATTATGATATGGTTGTTAGGAATAACAATCCACCAACACAACTGAGGGGGGGGGGGTGAATCAGTTGTGAGACATATTATTAAACATTAAACTTTATAAATAAAATCTTAATCCAAATGATAACACAATAAATTCCAACACAATAACACAATCATTTGTTTTCAAGGAAACTCTGTTAAAGGTAAAACCCTAGTGGGAATTAGTACCCAAAAATAATGTACTAAGAGTATAGTATCCTTGTTACCAGATTTAGCCCTGTTAGGAGATTATTACATCATTACAGTACATAGTCCATGTTAAAAGACAAGCCTTATTAGGATTAAAGAACAATAGTTCTCTCACTACCTAGGCACACTTCCTAAAGAAGGTTAATGCCATCCTCAAGGACTTACAGTCCAAAACACAAGTATATATAGAAAATATACAATCCAGTGAATTTTCTGATAGCAATTGTCTTTGCTTGGTTAGTTCTAATGAAGTACAATAATCATATCCTCTTCTCTACATCCAACAGAAAATCAAGCTCGCAACTTCCACACTTCTCTATCTCTATCAATCACCTTCTCTTCATACATATATCTTTTCAAAAGAAAAGATCTCACATATAACCCTATTACAATAATTGATCTGGTCGGCCAATTAAGCTTTCCCAATATAAAAAGAATTATTTAACCCCTTGCTAAGATACACATGGTACCTATAACAATTATACATCAATTACATTACATCAGATATAATCCAAGATCTGTAATCCACACTCGCAATCCACAATACTCGCTACATCTCTGAAGTTGGCCCCAAATAGGTCTCCTCTAGAATACACGCCACAAATGACATCATCAACAATCATATGACTTGTGACCCATAAAAAACAATCCTTAACATGTCTTTTGTCATCCCTTAAGCTTGCATAACCTTAATCATCATCGCTTGTAAGATATACTCAAAACATAGAGACTCGCTCTGTTAATCATCAATGTCACAATACAGTAATTAGTCTTCACCAAAACATTTGTAACTCATCCAATATGAAATATTAAGCCAAGAGACCTTAGAAATAAGATCAAAATACATCCTTCTAGGGTAAAAGCACAATAATCTGTCACCTTTTAAGCTAACTTGATTGACTCATTCAAGTAACACTCGATCGAGTAAGACTCGGCCGAGTCCAACTCGCCCAAGTCTAACTCGACCAAATCAACATGGCACCGAATGGCACCTACATGGCCAAGTTGGCTAATGCACAAGCCAATGGGAGGGCCATTAGGATTGGGCCGATTCTGACTCGGCCGAGTCTACCTAGGTGGCATGCCATGTGGCAGCTAAACCTCCAGAAACAAAAAACAAAAATCAAGAAGTTTGCACTTCTTCTATTTTTTTCTCTTCTCAAACTAGACAATGGAAAAAAACTAAAAGTACCCTTTTCTATATCTTGGAACTACTATTCTTGACATATATATTTTATATTGTTTCGACTACAAAACATTGAACAAATTTGTTAAAAACTACATGTAGGTTATTAAAGCTTTCAGAAGCCATTGATTCATATAATATAAAAAAATTCTAAATCAATTCAATTTTTTTTTAAAATCATAGATAACACTAGAGAAGAGAGTCCTCTTCAATAATATGTAATTTATTTGGTTTTTGGTATAGTTTTGATAGGGGAAAATGGCGGGAGACAAAAATTGTTGATTTCAAGTAAGTTCAACTTTGAATACTTATAACGGGCAAACTATACATCAAAAACACTTCTTTCTTTTTTTTTGCACTACCTATACATGTCATCTAAAACATATTCTAAAATTGGAGGAAAAAACAATGTTTTGCTTATAATGATTTGGCGGGAAGTAAACTCCCTGATTTACAGTATTTTTTAGAAAATGAAAAATAGACCTAAAAATTTCAAAAAACATATTAATTTGGGTTCAATTTAAAAAAAAAAAATTATAGCCATATAATTCATCCGATTTGACACATTTCATGAGTTTACATTATCTTCAAATTCTCAATAGAAATGTGACTTTTATGCCCTTGAAGTTTTACAGTTTTGGTGATGTTAACCTTTTCCTTTGTAAAAGGGTGACAAATTATTATGCTTTTACCCTCTACATATCCCCATCTTCACTCATTCTGATTCATCTATACAGTATATGTACACTTCTGTCAGTTATCATACAACAGTAATAACCAGTCTGTTCTTCCTCCACAAAAAAATATGTTGACATCAGTTCCAAAACATGAATGGCAACAACATCAGTAGTAGCCAATTCCAACATCATCCAATAATTTCCCCCTTTAGCATTGATGGAAACATATGGGAAAATCCACCAACCCAAAAAGTACTCTCTCTCAATACAATCTTCTCAATATCCTCAACATAGCTCTCCCTAAAATAGTAGGAATTTTCTCATAGAATCTCTCCCCCTTTGACAACAATGGAAAAGGGTGTCATAACTCTTCTTCATTCTTCTACAAGGTGTAGCTTTTTCAAATAACCAGGTGCAAAATCACCCAAATATTTTATGTAGTGTTCCTTTGGTCACTCCCCTTGAGCAGTAGATCCATACATCAAGTCCTGAAAATGATATAGCTCTGAAAGCCACTGGACTGATGTATTCCTACATCAATTAATTACCACAGGGAGGGGCTCTCACCCCAAGTATTCTTCTAAGATACTCAAAAGCATCATTTAGAAAAGGTTTTGTAAATATATTTGCTATTTTTTCCTTTTTGCTAACACACTCCAATCTGATCTCCATCTCTACTACCTTGTCTCTCAAGAAATGATACTTAATAGAAATATGTTTAGTCTTTGAATGCATTATAGGATTCTTCGACATATTCATTGTGCTAGTGTTATCACAATGGGTAACCACTGGCTCTTCAAAAATTATTCCAATGTCCTTCAACATTTGTTTCATCCAAAAAATTTGTATACAGTTTATAACAGCAACAACATACTCAGATTCAGTTGTAGACTGAGCTATACAATCTTGCTTCTTACTTAACCATGAAACTAGCCTTTTTCCAAGGAAAAATACTCCTCCACTTATACTCTTTCTATCATCCACACTACCTGCCCAATCACCATCAGTATAAGCATGTAAAATAAAGTCATCGAATTTTTCATACCATAATCCATACTCTACTGTCCCTTTCAAGTATCTGAAAATTCTTTTCACAACATCAAGCTGTGTCTCTTTAGGATATTCTTGATATCTTGCCACAATTCCAATTGCATTGGAAATATCTGCTCTGGTGTGAGTTAGATATTGTAGACCTCCAATCATTGATCTATACTTTTTTCAAAAAACACTCTGAGTTTCATCATTGTTAGTAAGTTTATAACTAGTCACCATAGGTGTCCCAACAGGTTTAAAATCTTCCATTCTAAATTTCTTCCGCATTTCCTTAAGATACTTGGTTTGAGATATAAAAATACCATTCTTGTTATGATTAATTTGCAATCCAAGGAAAAATTTCATCTCACCAATCATTGAAATTTCAAATTCATTTTCCATTTCTTTAGAGAAATTTATACTTATTTCATCATTACCTCCAAAAATGATATCATCAACGAAAACTTCTATGATTAGAATTCCATCTTCACCAGTTATTGAGTATAAATTACTATCTACATTAACTTTTTTAAAACCAAGACGAAGTAGATACCTATCTGGTCTTGCATACCATGCTCTCAGTGCTTGTTTAAGTCCATACAATGCTTTCTTCAACTTGTAAACCATGTCTTCATCTTCTGTCAAAGAAAATCCATATGGTTGCTTTATGTATACCTCTTCCTCTAGATCTCCATTCAAAAATGTAGATTTCACATCCATCTGATATACCTTAAAGTCTTTATGTGTAGCATAAGCAAGAAATTATCTCACCACTTCCAACCTAGAAACAGTAGCAAATGTCTCTTCAAAGTCTATTCCTTCTTGTTGTGAGTAGCCTTTACAAACAACTCTAGCCTTATTTCTTACCACTGTTCCTTCCTCATCCATTTTGTTTCTAAAAACCCATTTAGTTCCTATACCATTCTTGTTTTTAGGCCTTGGAACCAATTCCCAAGTGTTGTTTTTCTTTATCGTTCTAATTCTTCCTACATAGCTTTACTCCAAATTTCATCTATACATGCCTCATCGGTAGATTTCCGTTCAACTTTAGAAATCAAACAAATTTCATCTCTTACTTTTGATCTTTTCATCATTCCTATATTTTCATCACCAATGATTTAATCTTCAGGATGGTTCTTCTTAACATACCTCGGAGTCTTAGGAGTTTTAGTAAGCTCATTTGATTCATCTTGACAAACTTTGATCACATTATCAATCTCCAAAGGTTTTGCAAGATCACTAGTGACCTCTTTAATCTGACCACAGTCATACATTCTCTCTTGAATCTGAAACCTTTCATCTATCCTCATCTTAGCACTTTCAATCAACTTCCTCAATCTCAAATTGAAACATTTATAGGCTTTTCTCTTAGTATAATAGCCAAGGAAGATACCTTCATCACTTCTAGCATCAAACTTCCCTATCTCATCATCTCTTTTGATATAGAATTTACTTCCAAATATTCTAAAATATTTTGCAGTAGGAGTGTGATTAAACAATAATTCATAAGGAGTCTTACTTGCACCTTCTCTGATCTGAATTATTTTCAAGGTGTACACACCAGTACCAACAACTTCTCTCCAATGAAAATGTGATACATTTCCTTCCAGAAACATAGTTCTAGAAACATCTAATATTGTTATGTTCCTTCGATGTGATATCCCATTCTATTGTGGTGTCCTAGGAGTAGATGTATGTTTGTATATTCTATGCTCTTCGCAGTAGGTATTAAACAAGTCTCAAGTAAACTTGCCACCTCCATCTAATCTCAAACATATTATCTTCAAGCCTAATTCATTCTCAATTTTTTCTTTGAATATCTTGAATTTGTCAAATGCCTCAGATTTCTCTCTCAGATATGTAGCCCACGTCATCCTAGAAAAGTCGTCAACAAAAAGTATAAAATACCTTTCACCATAGTAAGATCTTGTTTTTGTAGGACCACACAGATCTATATGTACCAAATCCAACTTTTCTTTCACAGATTAAGATTTTCTTTTAAATTTGCTTCTAGTTTGATTCCCCATAACACACTCTCTACACATAGTGTTAGATAGTTTCACAATCTTAGGTAGATCTCTTACTGCATTAGTCATACTTGCCTTCACAATATTATCAAAGTTAACATGACAAAATCTTCTATGCCATAACCAACTGTCATCAACCTTCACAATAAATCAAGAAGCCTTAGATGTATTCAATTCAAATACATTACCTCTGGATTTAGTACCAAATATGATCAAGTCTCCTGACTTACTTCTAATAGAAAATTTCCCATCAATGAATTTCAATTGATAATCCCCTTCCACTAGTTGTCCAACACTCAACAAATAATGCTTAAGTCCATCAACAAGCAACATATTTTCAGTATTAGTTTTTCCATCCATAAAAATAGATCCAACTCCAATGATAAGATTAGGAGTATTGTCACCAAATCTTACAGAACCACCATCATATATTTTCAAATTAACAAACTTATTTTTATCTCCAGTCATATAATGTGAACAACCACTATCTATAACCCATTCAAATTTCTTTTCAACATGAGATACTAAGGCTCTTTCTTCATGTATAGGTTTATCATCCTTAATAGATATAAATCCAATCTCATCATAGTCAATAGCTTCATCATCAGAAACACCTTCACTTTCATAATAACATTCCTTGTCCTTTGAATACTTAGATTTATAAAACTTAGGTTTATTCTTTGGAATCCTTGTAGGACATCGAGATGAAAATGACCTATCTTGTTGCATGAAAAACATTTCAAAGGTAACTTTCCTTCAAATTTACTCTTACCTCTCTTTTCTCTTCTAGCCATCACGGCCACAAATTCATCTAGATTTTTTTCTTCTTCATGTATATGTTCCCATTCATGAACATATTCTCCAAGTTCTTCTCTCAAGTCACTATTTCTGGTGCTCACAATTCCTGATAAGGAATTTTTGTTTCTATGCATAGTCACCTTGAATGCTGAATCAAATTTAGGTAGAGAATCTCCCAATTCATTGACCTTAAAGGTAATTAGTTTCCCAACCAAGATATCTCTATTAAATTTTGGTATCAAAGGTATAATCTCTTCTATAGCTTGTACTTTGTTTCTGCATACAGGTGTCAAGGATCTGAGAATCTTCACAATCACTTCTTCCTAACTGTAAGTACCTCTAGAGTTCCTGATGCCAATAAAAAATTTAGTAATTATATGTGAATATGCTCTAATGTTCTCATCATCTCTCATTTTCAATGTTTCCATCTTTGCCTTCTATTTCTGTAACTTCACCCGCTTTGCAAACTTATCTCCTTCATACAGTGCTTCCAATCTTGTCAAAATTTCATGTCCAGAATCTAAATCTTTTACCTCTGTGAATTCCCCTTCAAAAAGTGCATTGATCAATTCTTCCCTTGTGACCATGTTACATGAAAATAACTTATTTTCATCTTTAGTAGCTTTATCTAGTTCATCCTCAGCTTTCATCTATTCCTTTCTTTTAGTAATCATCCAGTAGTCAATTCCCAAACATAGAAAATGTGTTCTCATCTTGTACTTCCAACTCTCAAAGTTTTCAGGATCAAGCTTCAGACTATCCTTCCTATAGTAAGTCATCTTCAAGATCATCTCAAGCTTTTAAGCATTCTCTCTAAAGACCAATAGCTTTGATTGGGATATTGTTAGGAATAACAGTCCACCAACGCAATTGAGAGGGGGGGTGAATCAATTGTGAGATAGATTATTAAATATTAAAATTTATAAACTAAATCTCAATCCAAATGATAAAACAGTAAATTCCAACACAATAAAATAATCCTTTGTTATCGAGGAAACCCTGTTAAAGATAAAATACTAGTGGGAATTAGTACCCACAAATAATGTACTAAGAGTATAGTATCCCTGTTAAAATATTTAGCCCTGTTAGGAGCTTATTACATCATTACAGTACATAGTCCCTGCAAAAAGACATACCCTATTAGGAGTCAAGAACAATAGTGGGCTCACTGCCTAAAGAAGGTTAATGGAACCCTCAAGGACTTACAATCTGAAAGACAAATGTATATAGAAAATATACAATCTAGTGAGCTGTCTAATAGAAATTGTCTTTGCTTGGTCAGTTCCAATGAAGTACAATAATCATATTCTCTACTCTACATCCAATAGACAATCAAGCTTGCAGCTTCCACACTTCTCTATCTCTATCAATCACCTTCTCTTCATACATACATCTTTTCAAAAGAAAATATCTCTCATATATACCCTGTTACAATAATTGATTAGGTCAGCCAATTAAGCTTTCCCAATATACAAATAATTATTTAATGGTAACCCCTTGCTAAGATACACACAGTACCTATAACAAGTATACATCAATTAAAATACATCAGATATAATCCAAGATCTGTAATCCATGCTCGCAATCCACAATACATGCTACATCTCTGAAGTCAGCCCCAAATAGGTCTCCTCCAAAATACACACCACAGCTGATGTCATCAACAATCATATGACTTTCAGACCATAAAAAACATTCCTTAACATGTATTTTTTCATCCCTTAAGCTCACATAACCCGAATCATCATCTCCTATAAGATAGACTCAAAACGCATGGACTCGCTCTGTCAATCATCATTGTCACAATCTAGTAACCCGTCTTCACCAAAACATTTGTAACTCATCCAATATGAAATATTAAGCCTAGAGACCTTAGAAATAAGATCATCATACATCCTTTTAGATATCCCCATATTCTCTCATTTTGATTCATCCGTACAATATCCATACACTTTTGTTAGTTATCATACACCAATAATAACCAATTTGTTCTTCCTCCACGGAAACGTATATTGACATCAGTAAAAAAACATGAATGCCAAAAACATTAGTAGTAGCCAATTCCAACATCATCCAAGAATGGTGATATCGAAGGATAGACTATCATATTTGGCTAAGTATAAAATAGAAGACACAGTTTACTAGTTCCAGTATATGGATTGGAGAAGACACACATGATCGCGTTTTGAGATGTGAACCTAGGAGGAGATTCAAAGAGGTGCTATTTAATTTTTTATATCATCACAATAGTTTATATTATCATCTGAAAAAGTTACAACTTTCTAAGAATCTTTTTACATAGTTCAGTGGAGGATAGAGACAGCTGGTTACTGGATTGATCAATGATCCTATCAAATCAATGATCCGATCGGTTTGATAGTTGATAATGGTTGCACTGACATGTTTTTTGATACCTATGCTTGTGTTTGAGGTAAGGAACATGTTTTGATAATAGATCTAGCCACCACTTCACACGTTATCTATTGTGTTTTTAATGTTGATAGTGTGAGTAAATATCCTTGAT
>MU219002.1:58077-68142 GCA_018584345.1 Thuja plicata
CTAGTTGCCATATTTGTTGATGACATTATCTTTGGAGGTAATGACAAGCTTAGTACAACATTTGCAAAAGAAATGCAGAATGAATTTGAAATGAGCATGATTGGTCCTATAAAATAATTTTTGGGATATTCAGTTATCTAAAGGGAACTATACACTATGTTTTATGGTATCCTAAATCAGAGAATGTACAAATTCATGTGTATACAGATGCAGATTGGGCAGGTTGTATTGATGATAGGAAAAGTACTTCAGGAGGAGCAGTATTTCTTGGAGACAGGTTGGTTTCTTGGATAAGCAAGAAGCAGAATTGTATTTCTCAGTCAACAGTAGAAGTTGAATATGTTGCATCAGCACTGAATTGTTCAACCATGGTTTGGATCAAGCATATGGTTAAAGACTTTGGTATTTAGGTTGATTATCCTATTGTTATTCACTGTGATAACACTAGCACTATTAACATGTCTAATGCATGAAAAGACAAAACTCATAGAGATCAAGTACCACTTTCTAAGAGAAAAAGTTGCAGACAAAGAAGTAAAATTGGACTATGTGAGCACCAAAGAATAGTTGGTAGATATTTTCATAGAACCTTTATCAAAGGATAGTTTTGAGTATCTTAGAGAGAAGTTGGGAGTAATTTTCTCTCCTGAGTCTGATTAGATAAATTAGCAAGAACAGTAGTCCTTAGTGACTGATGAATGGTTGACTACTCTACTTCTGGAGTTGTACCTGTGCCTAATTGTTTATGGCACCCTTTTCCATTGTGTCAAAGGGGGAGTATATAGTAAGGGGTAGTATAAAAATAGTCAGAAGAACTAGAGCAGTGTAGAGGAATCCTTGATGAGGACATTGAGAAGATTTTATAAGAAAGAGGACACCATGAATAGAGGATGCTTTTAATATCAAATGTTGCCATCAATGTGAAAGGGGGAGATTGTTGGAGATTTGTTTCTATGCAGTTGATTGATTGTATGTTTGTCATTAATGACAACATAATATGCAGTAGTGTTTCTGTATGTAATTATTAGAATGATGATATCCAGCCTTGCGTGGTTAGATACATGTTGGAGACATGTTTATTATGTTATGTTCATACACGTAGATCCAGATATGATGTTTGAGTCAAGTTGTGTAATTCTGTTATTGGTAGTTATAGTTCTTGAAGAGTATCTGTTTAGAGCCAATGTATGTAACATGTTTCCTGAGTTGCACCTATCTTTAGGATATGCGTGTGTATATTCATGATTAGTTATGATTTGATGATATTTATCTAAAGGTTCCAAATGTGTTTCAAGAAGATTGCAAAGTTAGAGATAATTTGGTGAGGCTGACTTAGTGAAGCATCGCATCTATTCAGTTTGTGTTGCGTGGACTTAATATTGTTTGCATGCTTAGTAGAGCCGACAAGGATGTTATGAAGAGTCATCTTATAGGTCCCATAATCTCATAATTTGAGGAAGATACTTATAGCAAGTCATTTGTGATACACTAATGGTGAATGATACGAAAAGAGACAGAAAATGTGCAGAGCAGAATATCAGATGTGGTTCATTAATCAAGAGTCTATGTGAAGAAGAAGTAGAAGATTACAATACACTGGAATTGATCAAGATAGCAGGTCTACTCTATAGTTCATCATCAGATATAGTGCATATCTGTTTTACAGAAGGTTTTAACCTTCACCATTGAAGCACTGAGGTTTTGGATAGTGAGTCCACCACCCCTAACAGGGTTACTTGTAAAAGATTCCTAATAGGGTCTGACCCTTAACCAAGTCACTATACTTATTGTGTGTTGTGTGCTGTGTTATCTGATTAAGCATTTACTTTATTGTATTATGAAGTTAAGGAAGTAAAAATAATTAAAGTTACTGATAACTGATTCACCCCCCCCCCCTCTTAGTTATCCTTTAGGACTATTCTAACATAAATATATCAATGTTATCAAAAGTCCAAGATACAAAACTACTCAAAATCTTAGATACACAACTATATATAAAAAATAAGTGTGTCATTTTCACTCCTATAGTGTATAAGTTTAACAAATAGTTCTCGATGACATCTACATTCCGTTCCCTGCATTCAGAAGGAACAATAAAATTTAATAGAGAAAATAAGAATTTTATAGGTTGACAAAAAGATTATGAATGTATAAGTAACTAAATGAACCGAAGAACATGAGTAGCTAATGCATAGTGAAGTTTACCATCATTTTTAATGGGCTAATCAAATGCACACCTATATATTCTATATCTATCATATATATATCCAACTGCATTGAAAATCCACATACAAAACCAAGTTTATTGGCTCAAACAAATGAAGAAGAAAACTGCAATTAATGTATTGAACGTAAGTGTAATGAACATGGAAAACCTTGCAGTGAGTTGTGTAGGATTTGAGAAATACAAATCCACAGAACCTGAAGAACACCTACATGCAAATACCTATTACAAGAGAGAAGTTGAAAGGAGTAAAAAGAAGAACTCAGAAATGCTCAAATATGTGAGAACAAAATTATATTCCAAGTTATGAAACAATAATTACAATTTTGACCTTAAAAGGTGAACGAAACCCTAAAGGAAGTAAAAGCTAGGTTGTCCATTAATAATTAATATAAATATTAATTATAATACACCTAAGAGACAACTTAAGCGATAAAGAGTAATAAAAAAATTAATTAATTAAACCAATGTTATTTAATTAATAATCTTAAAATATTATTACTCTAATAATCCCCCTTAAGTTGATCTCAAGGGTAAGCCAACCTAGCATAGCTATAAAAGTAGGAAATGGGTCCTGAAAACAAGGCCTGATCGGGTACCCAATATAAGGAAATCTCTATAAATCGGAGATAGAGGAGAAAACCCAGTAGGAAAACCCCTCTCCAAAAAGAGAGAGAACAAACATGCTAAAAAAAACATGAAGGAAGGCCTCAAGTAGAGCCCCAAAGGACAAATTTTGTCACTCCAAGCATACAACACAATTGAAGATAGCACGGAGATGCAAAAGGTTTAATGAAGATATTAGCAACCTGTGTTGTAGTGGGAATGTACTCCAAAATGAGAACAAAATCTTGAATCATCTAGCAGATGAAATGCTCAATGTGTTTAGTGTGCTAATGCTTGATTGGGTTGCAGGAAATGTGAATAGCAATCTGATTATCGCACCACAGAACAGTGGGACAATTAGGAGGAAAACCAAACTCAGTCATCAACTACCGAAGCCATAAAATCTCATGATTAGCGTGCACTAAAGCTATGTACTCAGCCTCTGTAGATGAAAGTGTGTGAGCATTCTTCTTCATGCACGACCATGTGATAGGACCATATCCAAGACAAAAAAACAAAGCCATAAGTAGACTTCTGATCATCAACATCACCAGACCAATCTGAGTCAGTGAAGCCAACAATATGAGGATCCCCTAATGTGTAGTGAATGACATACAAAATAGTGCCTTGAATGTATCTCAAAATACGCTTGGCAGCTTGCCAATGACTCTCATGAGGCTCATGTGAAAACTAAGAGACAAGACCAATTGGAAAGGAAAGATTAGGAAAAGTGTGTGTCACGTACAACAAACTCCTAACCAATTGTTGATACAGTGTAGGATCTACTAAAGACAAAGTGCAAGAGATAGACAAGGTAACACCTAACTGAAAAGGTGTGGGAGAAGGCTTGGAAGCAATCATGTCAAAGCCCCAAAGTATGTGAAGAGCATACTTCTTCTTGTAAATAAATATCCCAACAGAGGAATGAACAATCTGAAGACCAAGAAAGTAGTGTAATGGACCAAGATCAGTCATCTCAAACTGCTGCATCAATGCACACTAAACATCCTGAATCATAGAAGATGAGCTACCTATGATGAGAATATCATCAAAATATAGCACAAGGATGAAAACCTCATTTTCAAGACTCTAAATGTAGATTGTGGGATTGGAATGATAGCGTGTGAATCCTGTGGAAAAAAAAAAAAGAGTCCATCTTCTCATACCAAGCCTAAGGGGCCTATTTGAGACCATACAAAGAATGCCTAAGTCTAGAAACCAAGGAGGAATCATACACAAATACCTAAGGCTACTCCATGTAAACCTCCTTAGTAAGATCACCATGCAAGAATGCACTCTTCGCATCCATCTAAAAACTAAGCCATCCCTAAGAAGTTGTGAGGGATAAGACAAGGAAAATATAATTCATCTTGGCAACATGGGAAAATGTCTTAGTGTAATCAATACCCTCAACCTGTGGAAAACCGTTCGCAACAAGACGTGCCTTGCACTTATCAATAGAACCATCAACAACAAACTTAGTACAATACAACCACTCACATCACACTAACTTTCTTCGCTTAGGAAGAGAGCAAAGATCTCATGTATGATTCTTCATCAAAGAAGAATAGTTCTCCTCCATAGCACTGTCCCACTCAGAATGTCCTGTTGCAGGTGAAAAATTCTAAGGATCACCACAAATAGCATGACTCAGAAGGCTAGAACCCGCAATATAAGACCGGGTGCGATGGGAAGAAGGGTCACCTGACAAAGATCCTACAACTTTGATAGTAACACAGGCCCATATAGGCATTTGTGGAGGATCCTGTGGTGGAGGTAAATGGGGATCACCAAGATCATCATCCTCATCATCTTGAAAAGAATCTGGAAGAGATGAGGGAGTAGTGGTAAGTGAAGGAGATGCTAGAGTCAAGGTATCTACTACAGGAAGGTGCTCATCAAACTGGACACCCTGTCAAAACATGACCTCTCTGGAATTAGGATCAAACAACATGTACATGTTGACATCCTCATAGTAGCCAACAAAAATGAGGTGTCGAATCTTCTACTCCATTGCTCTCCTCTGAGCATCAGGTATAAATGCCCATTCTTCACTACCAAAAACTTTTAATGAAGATACATCAGACTTGACATGAGACCAAGCCTCCTCAGGAGTCATATGTTGAACTACCTTATGGGGCATTTGATTCTGAATATCATTGGCACAATTGAATGCCTCTACCCAAAAAGATGAATCCATGGACCTGGACTGGATCATACAATTTTCCATCTCCTAAAGTGTTCTGTTCTTTCTCTCTACCACACCATCCTGTTGAGGGGTGTAGGGAACTGAAAACTGATGATGTAGACCATGTTCAAAGCAAAAATCTCTAAAAGATTGATTCACATACTCCCCCCATTATCTGTGTGTATTTGTCAAATAGAAAGACTAGATTGCTTCTCCACAAATATCTTGAAGATTTGAAATAAATCAAAGACATCTGACTTGTACTTAAGAAAGTACACCCATGTGCGCCTGGAGAAGTTATCAATGAAAGTAAGCACATATCTAGCACTAGAAAAAGGAGTAGGAAATGAAATAAGGTCACTATGAATCAACTCCAGTGATTCCAAAGCACGAGTAGCTCGTCCCTGAGGAGAAGGATCCCTATTTTGTTTTCCAAGAACACAACCCTGACAAACATCATCAGTACAAGAAATATGAGGTAGCCCAAGAATAAGTGTCTGTGTGCTCATCTGCTAAAGATAAATGTAATTGACATGGCCCAAATGCTCATGCCAAATCTTTCTCATTGAATCTACATGTTCTATAAGAGAAGAAACTATACTACTAGAATTCTCAAATCCTTCAAATCTATAGAAGCGGTATGCAGGGTCAACACTCCCAGTAGCCACAATCGAATTAGGATCATAGAGGTCCCAAATAACCACTAGAAAACCCTTTAGAGAACCCCCAGCTAATACAATAGATAGAGAACCCAAAACTAAAAGATCTGATGATTTCCCTACAATCTTTGAAGTAGCATAAGGAGCAAGTGAGGTGACCAATTGATGAGTGTGAGTCATGTGGTGAGAAGCACGGGAATCAAAAATCCACGTTGGCCTAGAAGTCAATGCTCATGTAGTGAAAGCATGACCTTTCCCTGTAGGGGAGGATGTGGATCGAGGAGAAGAAATTTGATGCTCTTGCATGGCTTCCTCTAAAGCCTCCAAATATTTCTAACACCTAGAAATGAGATGTCCATCCTTTCCACAAAAACTACAGGTTTCACCAGTTTTCTTCTTAGTCTTAGAGGAAGACTCAACATACTTCAAAGAAGATTTACCCTTTGAAGGGTGAGCTGGAGGTTTTGAATCAGGTGTCTGTGCAAGTTTCAAGGTAGAATCATTGCCTACTGAATATTTCTTCATTTTGTCTTTCTATTTTTGTTTCCCCTGTGAAGACTGAGCTACCAATGCTTTGCTCATAGATCCAGAAGAATCCATCTACTGGATCATTTTTTGTTCTCATGTCAACTGATCACAGAAGGCCTCAAAGGAAGGCATGGTGTGCCCAAAGCATCCATAGTGGAGTAGAAAGTAGAAGAAAAGATCTGAAACTGTCCTCACAACTTGGAGAGTATCAGAAAGATACACTCACCATCTGAATTGTTCTTCCCTCATCCTTGCAAAATGGAATGGAGAGACTTGAACTTCATGAGGAATTCCTCAATGGTGGGAAAATCATCAAGATTCAAAGAGGTCAACTCCGAATCAAGATGCAGTGCCCAGAACTCATTCACTATGCCAAAAAAAATGCAAACTTTCCCCAAATGGACCAAGGAGTGGTCAAGCTCTCCAAGTGAAATAGGAGACTGTCTAAAATGTTTAGTGCTATTAAGCTCATGGCTTCATCCATTTTGTTCCTATGTTGAAGAATCTCAAAAGGATTTTTCAGAACAGGTTGATTCTCATCTAGACAAGACCATAAGCCATGAGACATGCGTAGCCTAGTCATGTGTGCTTTCCAGATGTGGTATTTATGTGGTGTCAGTCGGGTAATTGAAGGGTTCCACTTTGAGAGAAAGAAGACAGAAGCAGAAGGGTATTTCTAAAGTAAATGAAAAAAACTAAAATGCACCCCCCACAAAGTAGTATACTATCCCCCATACACCAAAAAATAACTTAGAGAGCACAAAACACAAGAAGAAAACCTAGACGTCAGATGTAGAGAGGGAGGAAACTAAATCCTCTACTTTGATGCTGAAATCAGGTACTCAAACAACCAAATTTGCATATGAAAACCATAGAATGGTCTCTAGCTTGGAAAGAGCTTTCCGACAATATCTTATTTTCTGAAAAATGATATCGTATGCTCAAGTTATGGCCAAAAGCCTGAAAGGATGTAGGAATGAGCAACTCATTGGAAAAACACAATGACAGGAAAAATTTTGACATCCAAATGGTCGTCGCCCGTCACTTGAAAAAAATTGATGACCGTCTAACTGTCATGAGCCTATCACTGATGTCAACATCTAAGAATATTCCAGCGGCCGAGAAAAAAATTCTAGTTACCAGAAGATGATGTCACGCCTTACAAAGGTGATGTCATAGAGGGTTGATCTGGCAGCGGCGCGGGGGTGGTGGTGGAGCTGGGGTGATAGGTGAGTAGAGCCCCAACCACGGTGACATGGAGGTAGCATGCTGGTCATAGTTGGGTGCGGGTTGAGTGTGGGTGGCGCGTGTTGCCTGTGCTTAAAATAAAGCATTTTTTTTAATTTATTTTTTTATTTTTTCTCGAAAACCATGCCCAAATAGCCTTGGAGGCCAAAACATTTTTCTCCAGAGGCACAGTAGGCCAAATATGTTGTGCCTTATATCAAAATAGGGGTTTTTGGGCCTTCTGGACTCAACCATGAGGTCGGTTGTTGTCCAAAGTACTCCAAAAAAACTCTATCCCCAGATTGATGACAAAAACCCCCCAAAAGTTGAGCTTTTCTCCTTCGAATCACTTCTTCAGAAAGCACCAAATTAGGAAGAAACAATATGACTCTAATACCATGTAGGATTTGAGAAATACAAATCCACAGAACCTAAAGAACACCTGCATGCAAATACCTGTTACAAGAGAGAAGTTGAAAGGAGGAAAAAGTAGAACTCAGAAATACTCAAAAATGTGAGAGCAAAATTATATTCCAAGTTATGAAACAATAATTACAAGTTTGAACTTAAAAGGTGAATGAAACCCTAAAGGAATTAAAAGCTAGGTTGCATATTAATAATTAATATAAATATTAATTATTATGCACCTAAGAGATAGGTTAAGTAATAAAGAGTAATAAACAACTTAATTAATTAAACCAATATGATTTAATTAATAAGCATAAAAGATGATCACTCTAACAAATTGCACTTACCTATTGAAGTGTGCATAAAGAGTCATCTCTCTACTTGAGGGTATTCAATATTGCTTCATGATCAATAGTATTAATAGTCCAAAGTTATTTTGTCTTTGGTTTTCCTTGATGTTTCAACAACTTAACATTGGCTTCTATAACAAGGTGTGAATACATGAGAATGATATTGTGCTTCTCGTAGTCTTCAAACGAAGGAATGCCATTATTTCTAATCATGTATGTACACAACCATGTAACCGAAAAAACATGTGAACATGTTAGATATGTGAACATATAATCATCTATCATCGGTTGTGCAAGTTTATGCTTTCCTCATACACAACGTGCTAACCAGTAATCTGATCTCTCATCATTCTCTTGTGGTGAAACCAATGCAAAAGCATGTCTTATTTGTAGAAGATCTGAAATATGGTCATATTCAAGTGAACAATCCATGTCATCATTTATTACAGAGATTGTGATAGATAAAGGAGTGAGATAATGTGTAACCCATGTATCAACCCACTCACTTGACTCACACTGATCCCAATCACACTGAAGACACCTCAGAAAAAAAACAAGCCAACTCTCGTATCCAAATGGTCCATGTACTAGCATATGAGCTTCAAAATAAATGCATTTTTGAAGAATCTTTCACTGTTTGACAATCCAACCTATCTCCTATTGTGCCCAACTCAACCAACCAAAAGAATTTGCACACCGCTGAATCAAGAGCCCCCCTATGACAATGCTAAAGTATGCCAATCAACAATAGAATGAGAATCAAGGAGTTTTGCACCTGAAATCCTCAATTGCTCCTTAACTAGAGCTTTCTTTATACATGCACCTGCTCAATCATGCTCCCTTTTCTATGTATGACCTTAAAAAACTCCAAATATGAGGTACACCTCTCTCTACATGCATTCTACACAACCAATAAAACATACGAGCATTTTTTAATTGACCTATGCAGTTATCTAACTGATATGAGATGTCTATCCATAGAAATATCATTTTCCTGCACCCACTCAAAATAATTCTCAAAGAAATGTTGTACATACTTGTGAGAGTGAGATCTATCATTGCTCATATAAAAATGGTATTCTCTGATTATCTTATGATCATCTTCTATACATTGCATTCTTTTGTAACCAACTCACATCTAGAGCCTTCACCTCCACTTTTCAATGTATATTTAATGGTTTCATATACCTTTTTTTGGACAATTGTCTTTCTAAAATCGTGTTCATAGCCCTCATGAAAACAAGAAACAAACTTAACTAACCCACCACACTCCGAGCACTTGTCATTTAAGAAATCTTGTCTAGAAAAGAAACATCCATCATTTCTAGGACATAAAAAATGATCTAGGAAGTCTCTTGATGATTTTGGAAGAGCACTTGCACCACACTCCTCCAACATTTCACTAGTATACAAAGTAGAATGAAGGGATCGCAATATTTCATGGTGCATTGAAAACTCCACATGATATTTGCAACAACAAGTATTTCTAATCTTAAGAGGTACACATAAAAAGGCTTGAAATCTTCAAAATCTCTTTGTGATATTTACAATATTGTATTTTTCTCACAATTTTTTTTGAACAACATTGTTTGACTCACCTCCAAATAATGTTTGGGATGTGGGGTGCGGTCCCGAATGCCAATTCTCAGATTCAAGACATCCTTCACATTTTGTGACACTCTTGAGTTAGGTTGCCAAAATAGTTGAATTTGATCATTCACACCATCGATAAGCTTCTTATCACAATGTGGAAGTATCCCACCAGAAGCCCATGTATAATTTTGAAGAGGATCATCAAGTCTTTCTCTTCTTGCAAGTTCTTTATCCAAAGTTTTAGGATTAAGGTTCAATTCAACACAAGTTTGTCTCATCGAA
>MU219006.1:0-10097 GCA_018584345.1 Thuja plicata
TTATTTTAGAAAATAAAGATGGATGAGGAGGTATGTCTAGAAACCTATTTAAATGCCTTTGATTCAAAAATGGGTTATGCTCTTAGGGATAAGAATCCTAGAACCTGTTGATGGGGTTTTCTTGACCGGGTCCGCCAACAGTCATAAGTTGTCACCGGGTTCCGGGGATACCGGCCAACTCCGCCTGCAAAGGTTGTCCGGATAAAATAAATTCCCTGGGCCTTCAAGCACCTGGGTGTTGGGTCACGAAGATGCGGGGATCAGTTGGGAGAGGTGACTATTTTCAAGGGGGATAACTGGTTTCTTCAACTCATTACCTCCGGAGATTCAACACAGTAAGGTTTCCCCTAGCATTCTACACTTAGCAAATAAAACGAAAAAGATCCTGCAGGGTTAGAAACACTTCATATAACTATAGTCATGCTTAAACCTCTAGAACATCAATAATAATTTGATAGACTACACTAAATACTGAAGAAATACATAACCATCGGCTAGCATTTAATCAGTAGCGGAAGCAAAGAAGTCGTTAATCTATTTTTAACATATCAGAGTAGAAGACATGAAGAACATTGAAACATGAAATACCATTAACTCAGAAGCAGGAATGCAACCAACATCATTGCCAAGAATTCTTTCTTCTTTATTAATTTTTCTTCCAGCAAGCACTGGTGCGTGATACAATGGTGGCTCCAGGGGAGCATTTGTCTACACAAAGCCAGAACAATGGAGCATTGAGCTCTGCAACTAAAATGAGAAATTACTTTGCTATTATCATGGACAACAAAATCATCAATTTTGTCGACCCTTGGAAATGGGCCGGTCTGCCTATTTATACAACTCTCTTCTAACCCTAACCCTATTTACATCATGTTTCAATAAAATACAATATCTGGGGGCCGGTACTACCTGCGCCACCCTACAAAAGACCTGGAGACGGAATAGGTCTGTCATGTCAGAAGGATAAGACAAGGATATTCAGCAGAAGAATCAGCCTTGAGAAGAGAGCCAAAAAGGGAAAAGAAGAAAGTAGGTCCCCCGGGGACCAAGGCTACATGCCTCATAAATGGGAAATGCGGCGCCCGGTCTCCAATGTGCCAGGTGTACCTTTTGAGCGGTGCCTCGAGAAGATTACCCTGTCAGAAAACAAATTGCTGAGTCAACGTCCCTTGATGTAGCCAACCACCTTCTGACAGCCTTTATTAACTGCTTCTGAAAGTAACCGATCGGCCTCGGGGACCGGGACATAGATCACTTTAAAGGATACAAAATTTTGGATCCGGGACTCCGGGATCCGGGAACTTATGTCCCCAAAGAATTAAGAATGCCCAACACTTGAGTTCTCCCCGGTCTCCAGAAAAAGCTCAGGGTTTCTTATTATCGTTGAAGGCCTAGAGGAGGCAGGAAATGCCATCTTCATCTATGTCTTTTAAGCTGGCCCTTCTTTGCTTGGCCACTTCAACTTGTTCCCCCAGGTCCAGAACATGTTTTTTGAATTCATCTGCCATTCTTGCCGCATCATGATCACTAAGTATCATGCGGGTTAATCTTTCCATTTGGGCCCCATCTATCCCCTCTGGGGATTGATACCGGGATTTCATTATTTCATCAATACTTCCCAAAACTGAATCTTCAGGGGTGCATGTATCTGTGCTAACGGGATCAGCCCCGGAAGTCTTTATTACAAAAGACTTGTATAAATTGGAAGAATATTTTACAGCATTTACCTTTTCTTGTAAGGACCCTACCAATTGCTTGGTTACCTCCAATGTGAGGTCAAGTCTGGAGTGCTGGGTTCTCACAAAATCAAATGATTCATCACCCAGAATTTTAGATTCAGAAATCATATCCTCTCCCAAGGTAAGGAGCTCTTCGAGCTCCACCTTCCATGCCTGGTAATTCTCGGCGTCACCCTCCCACAGATTAATAAGTTTTTCCTCCTGATGAATAACCTACTGGGCTGTGTATAAATCTGGGAGGGTGGACACCAGGAAATGCCGGTGTTTCCTATCTGCAGGGCGACCCACTCGTCCACTGCGTGGGCTTTCTTTTTCAGTACTCGTAGGGAGTCTATGTCACTCTGCGGTAGATCTTCTAAGGTGGAGGCCTCCGGAGGAGTGGCATTGATGGGTCGGGCCAGCTCGGTAAGCAGCCCCATAAGGTTTGCATTTTTTTCCTTTTCAACCTTGAGCCTCTGGGCCTCTTTCTCATATCAGGCCTCCACTGCCCTTGCTGCCTCCTTCAACAAGTCTACCTCACCTTGCTTTCCCCTTTTGACTAGGGATACCTTTGCAACATTGTAGTCTGTGGGATCCGCGGTTGCTTCATTGGCGTTTGGGGGAGGTGTTGCTACAATGGCAACTATTTCTCCACCTGACCCAGTTCGAAGAGTGTGAACTATCCGGGCTTTCTTTGCCTTTGGCGGGGCCTGAACTTGGGCCATCATTTCGGCCAGGGAGAGAGGAATCACCGGAGCAGACTGAGCCTTTCTTTTTCTGCTCTCTATCAGCCATTGAGGTGGTAGGGGTGGCCTTCCTGCCAGAATTTGTTCTCCTAATTCTTCCCCAGTGTCCTGTGGCTGTTGCTCCTTAGCAACGTGGACCTCATCCGTTTCTCTCCCTGCTTCAACTTCTTCTGTAGTGACATCCTCTTCGATCTCCATCTCCTCAGCCTTGTCATGTATGTCAATCACTGGATCTGGACCTTGGTAGGCTTCCTCGGGGATTTCTTCTTCAAGTTTCTCTTCTTCTTGTTCTTGTTGTTCTTCTGTCGGGGCCTCTTTTTTTGTCGACACCTCTTTTGGCAGTAGGAGAGGTGTTGGGGCAAGATTTAGAGTTTGGGCTGCCGTGATCACCTGTCTGAAGGTCACTCCCGGGAGTGGCCCTTGGAACATGGCGGCTGGGGTTACGGTTATTCCTGAAGGTCCGGTTCCCCCAGCGGATGCCATTTGTTCACCTTGCTTTAGTTGGTCCACTCCCGGACCTTGCATCTCTTGAGCCCCAGAGATAATCTCTGGCTCTAGCTCTTTCTCTTCCACCTGTTGCTCTTGTCCCTGTACAGGCTCTTGTTCGATATCTTCTTGGTCTGTGGCCTCTTGTTCTGTCCCTGGGACTTCTGCCTCCGCTTGTGTATCGTCCCCTTGCAATTTTCCAAATTCATCGGTTGCAAATACATCAAACTCTTCTTCCAGAGGGGGACTGGCTGGGACCTCTGTAGGTTCTATTTCTTTCTCAAGTTTCGGGGAACTGGAAGAAAGGATTTCTACTTGCTGGGGGCGGGATGCTTCTGGCTCCGGCTCTGCCTTGGGCTTTTTGCTGAGCTTCTTCTTTCTCTGGGTAACCAGAGGTGGCCCCGCATCTCTTATTGTTGTCACCTCCAGGGGATCTACCCCTGTTGCCTTAACCATCAAGGCAGCCAATGTTGGAGAGGAGGAGGGACGAAGTGGTCCGGCCATGAGTGGTGGGGTGGCCAGCCTCGTTATTAATTACTCCCTTATCTGCTGGGAGGCTGCCACCGACTGCTTTATTTTCTCTGTAATGGGGACTTCTTACACAAAAGGGGTTGTGTCTATTCCTTTTCCCTTATCTGCACCCTGCGAAGAAGTCCCGGCCCCTAGAGTCATTTTTGGTATTGGTGGCAGATTTAACTTTGGCACCGGCTAGGCTGCTCAGCGGGTACTCCCAGGGCACACCTTCTTAAAATAGGCGTGGCTTCTCTCGACCACTTCTCAAATGAAGTCTTCAATTGTGGGCCCCTCCTGGGTGGCCTAGTTTACAAGTGGAAGGGCCTTTTTGTCGATCTCCTTTACCTTGTACTGGGGATCGATAGTGGGGGCGGCATTCGAGAAGTCTGACGGGAACTTTCAGAGCTTTAGCTTCTGCATCATGTCAGCTGTCATTCTGATGAAGTGCCTACTGCGCACCTCCACATCATCTTGGCAGTCTGCCCAAAATTCCTCCATGTGTATACGATGGGGCTCTAAAGCTCGGGGCATTGCCGTTGCGATTCTGCCATGCGGATCAAAAATTTTCCGCGCTAGATAAAATTCTTGCAAGTTATAACTTTTTAGCTCATTGTCTGCCTCCTTCGCAGCGGCCAGATTGCATATGTAGTTCCCGCAGGTAATTGGGAACGAGATGTTGGGGATCTTCTTGAGGGCAAAGAAGGCATGCACCTCCATTATTTGCTTGCAATATCCCAACAATACGATCTTGTCCCCATAATGTCTGGGCAACAAGTAGGGTTTCCTGGAGAAACCAGCGACCCTAATGTATGTGTGCTGTTGGAACTTAATATAGTAATGTCCATAACTATGGACTAGCTTCATCGCCTCAATAGACAGGCGGTATCTGGCATCCTGGGTGGGTGTAAGCAGATGGTAGTAAATGAACGCATCGTTTACCCTGCAGAAACTGGGGAAACTGGCCTCCCATTGAATCTGTGGGAAATGGTCCCAGGGTGCCTTTTGTCCTGGGCCAATCCTGAGTACGCCGTCAGTAAGTAGGTCGTGGGAATGGGGCCTCTGTTGTGCCACGGCCTAGAAAACATAAGAAGACATGTAAAACTTCTTCTTCCTGTTCAACTGCTGGAACTAAGAGTTGACGTGGTTGGAGATTATTGTCGCCCAGTCGAAGTATCCTCCCTTGGTGGACATGCCGAGGAGGAAATAGTACATCCATCTGAAAAACTCCTGGGCGGAGGGCTGCCCAAAGGCCCGGGCTAATGCTATAATCCCCATTTGGATGCTCTCCTTGAATTCAGAGCAGGGAATCTCTATCTTCATTCTCTTTGGGTCCCTCTTTGGGGCCTTAAGCCAATGGGTATTCATGTATACCCAGGCAGCATCCTCCAGTTGTGTGAACTGGGTCAAGGTATCAGTCGTTGTAACCATAGAAGCCTTCTCAAACTGTGGGATTCCCAGGCTCACCTGGAATGTGACTAGGTCGAGGGACACCAGTGGAGTGGGGTACCCTGTAGGTTCTGCGGCCACAAGCATAACGGCCCAGACAAAAGAGTTATAGTGGTTTTCCAGTGTTAGGATAAACTCTGGAGATTGCACGGAGCATGGGAAACAAGCTGCCTGAAGGATTTCAGAGTTCCCGACGTTAGTTGCTAGTTGATCTCCAGCTTGTCGCTGGATGTGCATTATTTTCACCAAGGCCTGCATTTCTGACCATGTTCCAACGTTGGTGTCGGTTATCAGCTTGACCTTGGACTCAATCTTTGAGCCCACAATGACATTATCCTGTAAAAATTTCATGGTCAGGGGCAGATTTTCCAGGGCCTTCTCCATCTTAGATTTTACTGCTGCCCTAGTTTCTACAGCGGTAGGTAGCTCGGGACTTCCGGGTGGAGAAGATGCAGACGCTTCGGACATGCTTGAAAGATAAAATCTGGGAACTTGCAAGGCAAAGCGACCGTCAGAACATGTTTATCAAAATAATTATTCTGGGGTCCAGAGATCTTACCGCCACGGCACTTGCTTTTCCTGAAAAGTTAGTTTCATGCAAAGATAACTGAAAAGAAAAACACATCACAAACTCATCCTGTTAAACACCCGGGTCTGGAGATTTTCGTCATACTTGGTAAAGACATAGGATGGATGATGGTAGGAGACCCAAAACCCAGAGAAATGACCATTAGTGAGGACACGTAAAAAGCCAAGTCATCGAGCCCATGTGGGTGCCACGTGCGTAGGTATTAAATGGAAGTTATGGCGATGACGACGGAGCCAACTGTCCGAATGCGTGAAAAGGGAAAGCCACTTGGCTGGAATTGATTGTGTGCATGGGACATAAATGAGGTTCTGACAGACTTCAAGGAGGAGAGAGAAAACCACCTGTCTGAAACCGGTCGAGAGTCGAGTTTCAAACAGGTGGTTTTCTGCCCCGAAGCGAGTTCGCAAGAGAAAAACCAGAAACACAGGCGAGTCGACCAACTTGTTAAGCCACCTAGAAGGATATACATAGAGCCGATGGATATATACAAAGACACGAAGAGATATATAGAGACTATATACAACTATACACGCATATATACACAAGTATACAAGGCGGAATGCCGCCCGCGGGAAAACCAGACAAAGAAAAACATATATATAGATATTTACCTATTTTACAAATGAACCACTTCTACACAAAGGGTGGACAACCCTCTGACAGAGCCGACCCACCAATGGGCGGAAAAAAAAATAGAAAACAACAAACCAGACGAAACAGAGAAACAAAACAAACAAAACAAAACAAAACGGAGGAAAACCAGAGAAGCGGGAGAGCGAAAACACCAACCTAAGAACGCAGAAGGTAGAGGAAAGGGAGGATTTATCGCAGTAGCTCTGCAACAGCTCAAGTTGTCAAACGGTCAGAATCACCACCACGAAGCACTTGCACATGCCTGAAAGTGATTGGAAATGTTAAGCGTTGATTATCATAAACTCTCTACAAATGCTTTGTTAATCGCTTTGTTAATCACTCTAAGTGCTTGGAAGTTTTGATCGCGGTAAATGTGAAAGTGACAGATAAGCCCTATTTATACCCATGGTAAAAGGTAACCTTCCTCCTTTTGGCAATCTACGGATAAGCAAACCTCTGGATTATGGGCCCGGGGATTCCTCGCGATGATGTTCTTAAGAACATCATGGCGAAGAATCTCGGAGTCTAAAATTCAGCTCCCAACGAAGGACAACCTCTAGGATCGGAGTCCCAGAGGTGAAAACCAAACGAACAAAATACCACGCCGGGGAAGAAAACCCCGGAGAAAGAAAACAAAAAGGGAAAGGAAGGCAAGGCAAAGCCGCAAGAAAAAACAAAAAAGGGGGACCCAACATTTTGCACACAAAATGTAGGGACGGGGATGCAGGGCATAAAAAATGGTGACTATCTGGGACAAATGCCTTAGCGCATTTGAGAACTATAGAATCTCTGGTTAGCAAAACTGGAACAGGCCGCTTCCCGAAGTGTCTGACAGGCAAAGAGCAACATATCTGAAAGAATCCAACCACACGGGAATCGGTCCGTAGCCCTTCATCAGTGGTGTCGTGTGTGTGCTTTGGAAGGAAATCAAGCCAATGACCCCTGGGAGGAGTAGAGAAGAGGCACTAATTACATCGGACTAGTCATTAATTCGCTCGCTTCCCCCGGAGATCGGAGTTTCATCCCGCTTTTCTTCTTTTGTTATTTTGTTTATTTCTGGGTGGGGAAGGTGGTACTTCTTTCAGCATTAAGCTTAAGCTTGGCTAATTTTAATGGCGGTACTTCTTTCACCTGTCCACCTAGGCTTAGATGCTTGAAGAGGGGATAAAACTCCAGACCCGGGAAGAATCCTTTAAAGTTTTAGACCTGGGTCAACTAATTAGTACAGCTGATCTACCCTCAGCGTGTTTGATTACTTGTTCCTTATATTATTTGTGTTCACTGATTGCCAGACTCCCGGAGAAAACACCCAATGGAGATTTCTCAAAATGTGCCATAACCCGTAAAACAACCCTGAAGACCAGGCTGACTCCACCGTGCTAAAGATAGATTCTAAAGTTCACCATGCCGTGGACATCACGCCGGAAGCCAGAGTTATGCGAAGTATTCCAATTCCTGCAAGACAGAACAAAACGCCGGGACCAAAAGAAAATTGAAAACAAAAACAAAGATGGAAAAAGAGGACTGTCACGGAGGATAGTCGACAAGGCTATTTACAAGGCAGGGTACCTCACAATGAGACACCCGAAAGAGAATATTTACAAGGGGAAGACTTTACATATAATACAACTTTGGACAATCTTACCCTACTTGAAGTAGTGTTTGAGAAACTGTCCATTAACGGGCAATGCAACAGGTTCTCCAGTCAGGGTGTTAAAGCAGTAAGTATTTTTCCCACAGATTTGCGAGATCAGGTATGGTCTGAGCCAGAGTCGTTGGAACTTGGTATGCTTTCCTTTCTTCTCCCGGGCCTTGTCCCACAACAGGACCAGATCCAAAATATGAAAAGCCTTGTATTGGGCTCTTCTATCAAACCATCATTTTACCACTGCTTGATGACACGTGAAGTGTTCGAGGGCTACGTCTCGCTGTTCTTCCATTCGCACTAGATTCAAGAGTCGAACCTCCACAATGTTGTCCCTATTGCTAAATTCCTGCATAAACTGTAAAACTGGGATCTGTAAGTTGACTGGGAATACAGGGTTCTGACCATAGACCAGATGGAATGGGGACATCCCTAGGGTGGCCTTGACACGAATGCGATCCGCCCAGAGGGCGAATTTCAACTTTTGATGCCAGTCCCAGGGATTCTGTTCTAAAAGGTGTTTGATCACTTCAAGTAGATTTTTGTTTGTTGATTTAGCAACACCATTTCCCCGGGGATAATAGTTTCTAGAGAACTTCAAAGTGATCCTCTGATTGTAGGTCCATTCAAGTAGCTGTGCCAAAGAAAATGCCAAACCATTGTCACATACTAAAGCAAAGGGCATTCCAAACTGTGTGACGATGTTTTCTTCCAGGAACTTGATAACTACATCCGTCGTGTTGTTTTTGCAAGGTATAGCTTCAGACCACCAAGTGCAGTAATCAGTAGCAGTAAGGATGTATCGGTGGTTGGCAGACGAGTTGGGGCTGATTTCCCTGATGAAGTCGAATAACCATTGGGCAAATGGTCTAGCCTCGTAGACTGGTTGTAAAGGCATAGCTGGGTTATGTTCACGATGCGCTGTAGTTTGACAAGTGTGGCATTTCCTAACATGAGCATAAACGTCTTTGAATATATAGTGCCAATAGTATCCAGCCTGAAGGATCTGATGGGCAGTGGCATCGGATAAGCCATGCCCAATTCCAAACTATCTATGGAATTCATCTATCACTCTTACAGCCTGCTTTCTGTCGATGCACCGGAGGTACACTCCCTCATAGTTTTTGCGATAAAGCGTAGAGTTTTTGATCATGAAGTGTGCGCTTTTCATCCGTAGAGCGCGGCGTTTGTAGGGAGGTAACCCCTTCAGGAATTTGTTGTTTAGTAGCAAGTATACTAAATTAGTGTACCACAGGTCTTGGGTAATGGACTCCACCGTGTAAGTCTGACACTCTATGCGGGGAGTCTCTCCTGCCATCACTCAGCTTAGTCCTTGGCCCCAGACTATTTTCATGGGCTACATTTCTAAGTCATACTCCTAGAGGATGGCCATCCATTTCCCCTGTCTCTCACCCAATTCACTCTGCATCAGTAGAGACTTGACAGTCTGGTCCGGAATGATAGCATGTACCTTGCGCCGTAGAATATAATGCCAGAATTTCTTCACGGTGTGAACTAGAGAAAAGGCCTACTTCTCTAGTGATGAATATCAGACTTCGGCGTTCTTGAAGGGGGAGCTCATGAAAGCTATTGGTCGTTCTTCCCCTTCAACCTTTTGGGTCAACACTGTCGTGGTAGAATGCAGCGAAGCAAACGAGTAAATGTAAAACGAAAGGGAATAGTCTGGACTAGCTAGGATAGGTGCTTCCGTTATTGTCTGTTTGATCTTGGTGAATGCCCGCTTTGCCTCAGGACTCCACTCAATCTTGGTATCCTTCTTCATCATCTTGTTGAGCGGTTTGACTATTTCTGCAAATCCCGTGATGAACCGCCGGACGAAGTTGATTTTTTTGAAGAAGGATCGCATCTCTTTCTTGCTGCCAAGCATTTGTAAATTTAGCAATGCTTTGACTCTATCAGGGTCTATGGATATACCCTTCTCAGAGACAATATGCCCGAGCAACTTCCCCTTGGTGACCCTAAATATGCACTTCTTGGGGTTGAGGGATATTCCATATCGGCGACATCTCTCGCAGATCTGGGCGAGATGGGCGGCATGGTCGCGCCTGTCCCAGGAAAAGAAGGTCAAATCATGCTGTTGGAAATAATCAAGACTAACCAAGTTACTGAGAGGGGAGGGGTGAATTAGTAACTCTTAAAACTTTAAAACATTTCTGCAGATGTATATACTTTGACCATTCATTCATCTAATCTACTGCAAGCATAAAAATATAATCATTCATAACACATAAACACAAAGATTTGGTGACCTAGAAACCTTCCAAATAGAAAGTAAAACTGGGGTGGGGATGGTACCCACA
>MU219015.1:12688-32342 GCA_018584345.1 Thuja plicata
CATACTAGGACCCCTAGAAAGACCCCATGACCCCTTGTGACCCATTTCAATGTTCAAATATTTTCTAAAGGGTCCTACGACCCCTTAGGACACACTTGACCATTCAAATGGGTCAAAAGAGGTCGTGGGATCTTCCTAGGGGTCCTAATGTGTGATAAGATATACTAGGACCCGTAGGAAGACCCCATGACCCCTTTTGACCCATTTTAATGTTCAAATGTGTTCTAAGGGGTCCTACGACCCCTTAAGACATATTTGATGATTCAAATTTTTCAAAAGGGGTCATGGGTTCTTCCTAGGGGTCCTAATGCATGATAAGGCGTACTAGGACCCTTAGAAAGACCCCATGACCCCTTTTGGCCCATTTGAATGTTCAAGTATGTCCTAAGAGGTCCTACGACCCTTTAAGACACACTTGACCATTCAAATGGGTCAAAAGTGGTCATGGGGTCTTCCTATGGGTCATAATGCGTAATAAGGCGTACTAGGACCCCAGAAAGATCCCATGACCTCTTTTCACACATTTGAATGGTCAAGTGTGTCCTAAGGGGTTGTAGGACCCCTCAGGACACATTTGAACATTCAAATGGGAAAAAGGGGTCATAGGGTCTTTCTGGGGGTCTTAGTACGCCTTATCTCATGTTATGACCCCTAGGAAGTCCCCATGACCCCTTTTGACACATTGCAATACTCAAGTATTTCCCTAGGGGTCGTATGACCACTTAAGACACACTTGAGAGTTCTAATGTGTCAAAAGGGGTTATGGGGACTTTCTAAGGGTTCTTGTATGTGTTATCACGCATTAGGACCCCTAGGAAGTCCCATGACCCCTTTTGACACATTTCAACACTCAAGTGTGTCCCAAGGGGTCGTATGACCCCTTATGACACACTTGAGTGTTCTTATGTGTCAAAAGGGGTCATGGGGACTTCTTAAGAGTCCTAACGCATGATAAGGTGTACTAGAACCCCTTAGGACCCTCTTTGACCCCCGTGAACACATTGGAACACTTAAGTGTGTCCCAAGGGGTCCTACAACCTCTAAAGACACACTTGAGTTTTCCACTATTTGAAAAGGGGTCATGGGTTCTTCCTAGGGGTCCTAATGCATAAGAAGGTGTACTAGGACCCCTTATGACCCTTTTTAACCCCCGAGGACACATTGGAACACTCAAGTGTGTCCCAAAAGGTTCCACGACCTCTTAAGACACAGTTGAGTGTTCCAATGTATCAAAAGGGGTCATGGGGACTTCGTAGGGGTTGTATGACCGTGATAAGGTGTACTAGGACCCCTTAGGTCCCTCTTTGAACCCTGAAAACATATTGGAGCACTTAGGTGTGTCCCAAGAGTTTGTAAGACCCCTTGGGACACAATTGAGTGTTCTAATGTGTCCTTAAGGGTCAAAGAGGGACGTAAGGGGTCATAGTACAATCTCACACGTTAGGACCCCTAGAAAAACCCAATGACCCCTTTCGACACATTGGAACACTCAAGTGTATCCTAAGAAGTCTTAGGACCACTTGGGACACACTTGAGTCTTCCAATGTGTCCGCATGGGTCAAAGAAGGTCCTAAGGGGTCTTATTACACCTTCTCATGCATGAGGATCCCTGAGAAGAGTCTATGACCCCTTTCTACACATTGAAACACTCAATTGTGTCTCAAGGGTTCCTAAGACCTCTTGAGACACACTTGAGTGGTCCAATGTCTCGAAAGGGGTCATGAGGACTTCCTAGGAGTCCTAACACATGATAAGGTGTACTAGGACCCCTTAGGACCCTCTTTGACCCCTAGGAACACATTGGAACACTCAAGTGTGTCCCAAGGGGTCCTACGACCTCTTAAGACACACTTGAGTGTTCTAATATTTTAAAATGGGTCATGGGGTCTTCCTAGGGATCCTAACGCATGAGAAGGTGTACTAGGACCCCTTAGGACCCTCTTTGACCCTCGGGGACACATTCAGACACTCAAGTGTATCCCAAGGGGTTCTACGACTTCTTGAGACACACTTGAGTCTTCCAATGTGTTGAAAGAGGTCATGGGGACTTCGTAGGGGTCCTACAACGGTGATAAGGTGTACTAGCACCCCTTAGGTCACTATTTGACCCCCGGGAGCATATTGTAACACTGAATTGTGTCCCAAGGGGTCCTACGATCTCTTGGGACACATTTGAGTGTTCTAATATTTCAAAAGGGGTAATCAAAAGTCCCCATGACCCCTTTTGATACATTGGAACACTCAAGTGTGTTCCAAGAGGTTGTAGGACCCCTTGGGACACAATTGAGTGTTCTAATGTGTCCCTGGGGGTCAAAGAGAGACCTAAGAGGTCCTAGTACATGTTCTCATGTGTTAGGACCCCTAGGAAGATCTTATGACCCCTTTTGACACATTGGAACACTCAAGTGTATCCCATGAGGTCGTAGGACCCCTTGGGACACACTTGAGTGTGCCAATGTGTCCCCGAGGGTCAAAGAGGGTCCTAAGGGGTCTTATTACACCTTCTCACGTGTTAGGACCCTTAAGAAGGCTCCATGACCCCTTTTGACACATTGAAACACTCAATTGTGTCCCAACGGGTCCTATGACCTCTTAGGACACACTTGAGTGGTCCAATGTCTCGAAAGAGGTCATGGGGACTTCCTAGGGGTCCTAACGCATGATAAGGTGTACTAGGACCCTTTAGGACCCTCTTTTACCCAGGGGACACATTGGAACACTCAAGTGTGTCACAAGGAGTCCTACGACTTCTTGGAATACACTTGAATGTTCCAATATTTTAAAAGGGGTCATGGGGTCTTCCTAGGGGTCCTAACGTGTGAGAATGTGTACTAGGACCCCGAGGACACATTGGAACACTCAAGTGTGTCTCAATGGGTCCTATGAAAGTTCATTTGAAAAAAAAAAATTTATTAAAAAAAAAAAAATCAGATACTCGAAAAAATCAGGTACCCGATTAGGCTTGTGCTTTAGTGTCAGGTTTGCCCAAGTGTACTGACACTCAGGCCTACTAGAAAGTCAACAAACGTTTTCATGCGCTTTTAGACGAGTGAAAAGTGGATTTTTTTCACATCGCCACTTTTTGGCCCCCCATGATCTTGCACATACCCCTAATTTTAATAAGATTAGATAAACTTTATAAAAAAAATTAATTTCCTGCCTAAATTACTATTTGTGTCGATAGTTGATAAATAGTTGTCAGTAGTTGTACTTGCCCTTGCACTTCATTAGTACTGGTATCTCTTGCCTTTTATTTATCATCTAACTCTGTGTACATTATACAATCAATCTCAATATCATTTATCTATCTCTTTATTCGTAAAAGCAGCAACATTCGTGAATCCTGACTTAGAAGGTAGTAAACTCCAACAAAAGATTCTTAATTTCAAACTGAAATTATGTTACTATGAATTCGTGTAACAAGAAGTTTGCTTGTGGATCAACGAATTGCCTCCACAAACCCATAGTGAGAGAGAGCAATAATGCGATGCACAACATTGTGCGATTGAGAGACAACTTTCAGCTCTCACGGTCTTTCCAGAAATTATAGACTATGTGGAAATGAGCTTTGTCGGCCTACATACTGACCATGACTCCCTTGTTGGAAGGGAGGAAATTGACCCGCGACAACTTATGATCACTGAGCTTATGTGAAGGAAGCCAAATGATGTGTGTAATTTTATGTAGTGAACATCAAAATAGTTGAAGTGCGTTTTTGTTTTGGCGTAACTACGTTTCTAGTCGGCCGGACTTTCGTGTACCAGTTAATACTTAAATATAGAAATTCTGAGGTAGTGGGACCCTCTGTTTGACAACCATGGTAGATGTTGAGCTTTTCATATTGCACCCAGTTAAATTTCATCAACGACCTTCGTTTACTTCATGACATTGAACGAGAGCATATTTTTTAATTCGTTGCGGTGGATTGAAATCGACAAGCAAGAGAGCATTGTGTAGTTGAGAGAAAACCTTGACCATGACTCGTGAATTTGCATCCGTGCCTGTCTATATCCGCATCATATTTCGAAAGGGATCTTTCACTATCACAAGACTTTTGCAAAGACTTTGACTCTTCTTCCACCACACGATCAACCGATGGTTCCGTGTAAGGCTCATTTTCTCTCTCAAAATACCGACTTCAAACAAGTTTACTTGTTCGTTATGCTTGTTGGTTATGCTCGCGACAATATTGAATGTGATTCCCAATTTTGTTTTCTTGGCACATGAGGATAGAATAGGAAAAGATCGTTGACTACAAATGGTTAGTAAATGGATGAGGATGAAGCATCGCTTTGAAAGTTGAAAGGAAAAATGTGATGCAAACTTCTCTTGTATCAAAAGTTGGAGAAGCTTTAAAAAAATTTATAATTTAAGTTCTTTCGAGGAATTTAGATTTTAAATAGGATAGTTAGGGAAAGGAGGATTTAATAGGGTTAAAAAAGATCAAGAGGATTATTTTTAGTGGAAATAATATTGTTTACATAGTTGAAGTGAAGATTGATATGGCTTTTTTAATGGATAATATAGAAATTTGTTAGATCAATAGATTATTCAAATAGAAATCTAATTTAATCTAAACAAGATGATTCATCATTAATAGTATATGAATCGGATGATTAAATCTATCCAAACATTGTCTAAACTTGTTTCAGAGGTGTACATCTTTCTTGTGAATCTAGAGTATACCACCAATATGTGACTGAGGTGATTTGAAGAGGTTGTTCAAGAATTTGTTTACCCTATTTATTATAAAGAAGACACACACTCAATTGCATTACTATGGACACGGGTGAGGCCAATATGTACAAGTGCGAACTAATGAATTAAGAAAGAGGGCACTTTAACTACTAATAAGGATGTTATAGATCAATAGGTACTCTTGAAATGCCCTCAAGGGACTTTTGTTGATAAGAAAGTTGAAGAATATAAATGGGGACTAACTCTAATTATATTCTTTGGAGTAAGAAAAGAGAATTTTTTTTTTTTAATCTTTTTCACTAATGTAAATAGTAGTGTAGAAAAAATAAGCTAATGAACCAAAAAATCATAATATTCAAAAAAAGTAAAATGAAAGGATGATCACAATTACACAATGTGATAAAGATAACAATATGGAAGAAACATGATTGACGATTTATATGGATTTGACTCCTCCAAACAACATTAGCACTGTTGCATATGGGAGCAAGGCGGACTAGAATGATTAAAAATCTAAAATAGTCATTCAATCGTAGTCTATCACTATGAGGAAAGGTGGATGTTCTTGAAAATAATAGGTTTCTTGAGATGAAGTTGAGTTAATCAATCAATTTTCACCAAAGGTTCACTAAATATAGCAAAAGTGGATTCTTTATTTGACACGTATTTATAAATAATCTCATTTTCATAAAATTGAAGTTTGTAATTTGGTTTGAGACAAAAGAAGTCAGCCCAATCCATATTTCTTCAAATACGTGGTTTCATGATTTACAAAATATCAAACATTTCACCTTTTCAAAAAGAGGAAAAATAAAAAAGAATGAATATGACTTTCCAATGGTCTATTTATGTATGTATATGTTTGAGATACAAGATAGATAAAGTATTCCTTATATTTATTCATCATATAGAGAAACTTACACAATTAGTATGAATAATCATTAAATTAAGAGGATGTTTCTTCCATTTTCAATGAGATTTTTAAAATCATAATAGTTTTCTTTTAATCATTTTATTCCACCACTCTCTCCCTTAAAAAGCTTGATCCTTTAAAAAAAAATGATTATAGGTTTGGAGCCTACACACACAAAAAAAAAACAAAAAAAAAACAAGATTTTATAGGTAGTGGATAAGGAGGAGAAGATGTGAGGCTATAATGAAGAAGAGATGGTGATGCTGATAAACCTTGCACTTCTATTCATTAAATCTTGTGCCACTCACACGCCATCAATGTCTAAGGTTGTGGCAACATTATTAGGAAAAGATGACATTAATTATCAAAATATTATGTAGCAAGCATTCATAGATGCATGCAACTAAGTACGTGGACAAAGTACTCCTTTATATGAATCAAATGCAACATGATTACATAATCCCTTGATGCTCATTAGTAGTGGCTAGAGAAACCCAACAAGAAGCAAGTGACAAATTAGCTATCAAAAAAACAATTCAATCCTTTCACTACTTGTCATTCCTTGCACCATCTCTAGCTCCTTAATATTTTAAGATATTATAAATCTTAAGATCACTTAATTATATAGTATATGGTATAATAAATAATAATTATTGAAATAAATATGAACAAAAATTAAACATATAGTTTATTATTAAAAAATTTAATATATAATTTCAAATTAATTATATTTATTAAAAATTACTAACTAACACACACATAAACAATATTATTTTTTAGATAATATATATCTATGAATTATTTAATTGTATATTATTTGTTATAATATGATAATTAATAAAATAGAATAGAATGAATATTAATAAAATAAAAAAATGATTTACAATTAAGAAATTCAATTATATTATTTAAAAACATAATATTATTTATCTATATATGTATTTTAAAAGAAAATTAATAATATATATCTTAAAATCACCTAATTTTATATAATATATGTTATATTATAATTATTACTAAAATAAATACATTTTTAAAAAACTAAACATATAATTTGTTTTTTGTATTGATAATAAGGTGGTCACCACAAAATTACAGTAACAAGTTCACAAAATCACAGTATCAGGTTCATAAAACAGAGGCACCGCCTCAAACCGAGAGTATCAAAAGTTTAAAGTTTTACAACATCATTAACAAGATACATAAATTTAGTAAAGAAGATCATCAAAGACATTCAACCATGCAGTCCATCCCATGGTGCCCTCCATCCAATCAATATTTTTCTTCTTTTGAATCTGGTGGAGCAAGAGGATCATGTTATCCGAAGTGCTCTTGATGTTCCTTTTAATTTCCAAGTTGAGCTTCTTTATAGTTCTCTAAAATATTTGCAAGTTGTCCATATGACCCCTCCAGGCCTGTCCATCCTTAAGCTCAAAGGCGAGGAATGTGGCGTACCCATTTTTTAGAAGTCTTTTGAACTTTTCCTTTTCCATCCTCATGGTAATTTGCACCTGTAAATTTTTTTTTAAAAAGTGAGACTTTTGAAAGACTCAGTAAGAATCCTAGGGTTGCTTTGAAACCTTTCCTCATTCCTGCATTTCCAGATCTTCCATAGTATGTTAGAAGAAAGAATATTACAAAAAAAAATAGTATACTTTTTAACCCCATCAATATGTCCAGTAATGATTTCAAAAATATTAATGTTTCTAGGAAGAGAAATACCAAACGTGAGCTAGATTTATTTGGCAAAATTGTAATAAAAAAATATGTCTACCAGATTCAGGAAGTCTACATCTATGTTATAGTATTGGGTCGTAGAGAAATCCTTTCTAATAGGTATTCTATCAAGAGTCAAAAGCCATTTAAAACATTTGATCTTAGGATCTATGGGGCTTTTCCATAACCTGCCAAAGTGTTTCTTCCAGGAGGGGATATCAAGATTAGAGTACAAGAGATTATTGACATGGTCAATGATGGAATCATTATACCCAATCACACCGTATATGTTTTTGTCTTTGATTTTGGTCATAATTATTCCATCAGGCCATTTAGCATTCAATATTCTATCTGAATCATTATGAAAATATGTGGGAAGATCCCTACAGGCTTTATTGATGATAATATAAGTCCCTTTTTGAGTAAAGGGATGTTAAATTTGAGCCTTAACTCATCACAACTAATGAGACTGTCATGTTAAAAAAGATCCATAAATTGAGTGATGCCCAGCTTATGCCAATACCTAGCAGAACATCCTTGGGAGAGGGCAAGGGGCTTACCAAAAAAGGAAGTTCCACCAAATGGACCTTTCACCAAAGAGTTGATTATCATCATGGAAAGACTTGTTAGTAGCATAAATTCTGACTTTACTCCAGGCCTTCCAAATGGATTTGAATACAGTCGAGCCTTGAACCACAATCGGAAATCTCCCAGAGATCAAGTCACTAAAAGGTAAAATTCTCTAGGACTTAGCATTCTTGGGGAAGCCTCTTTCAATATTGCTCCTAACAAGAACTTTCCACGGATCATCCCCAGCTAAAGAGTGGAAGGTCTATTTGGCAGCCATGACTATCCCCATCATTTTAAGGTCCTTCAAATCCAACCTCCAAGGAGTTTGTCTGTATGGCACCATTCCCATTTAACAACATCGAGATTTTTGTTCCCTTTTCCATCCGACCATAGATAGTTCCTTATAGCCTTTTGGATTTCTAAAATTTGGTAACTGCTGAACATCCAGGCAGAGGAATAATAAATGTTGTAAGATGAAAGAATTTTTAGGCAGACTTGCACTCTACCAGCTAGGGATAGAGATCTGTTATGTCATTTATTCAAATTTTTAGTTATTTTCTCCTTAACCCAAAGCCACATATCTTTGAGCGAAGGTTCAATAGAGAAATGTATACCCATATATCTGACAATATTGTGAGGCCCAACCCACTGATAATCATATTCATTAAACCAGGCTGGTGGCTGCTCATCCCAACTGAGACATATTGATTTGGTATGAGAAACGAGCCCCATAAATAGTAAAAAATATCTTGAGTTTCTCTTCCAAAGCTTCAAAATTATCTTCAGAAGATTCATGAAAAATGGCAGTATCATCCACCAACTGACAGTTAATAAGGCCAGAGCCATTAGGAAGGGAAATACCCGTAACCAAAGGGGAAAGGTTGTTGTCTGTAAGAATGTAGAACAGGGCATCCGCAACAATAGAAAAGAGGGAAGGAGCTAAGGATCAACCTTGCCTGATGGATTGGCCAAGGGGAAAGGCTTATGACAGGGATCCATTCATATCAACTTGGGAATAAGAGTCATTAAGAAACACTTTGACCGCATCATAGAAGAAAGTAGGAAATCCAAAGGCCTACAACATCATGGAGATAAAACTCCACTCCACTCTGTCATAAGCCTTTTCAAAGTCAAGAAGAAACATAGTCGAGTTCTATTGAGAATATTTTGCCCAATTTAAGGCCTCCTGACTGGTAATTAAATTTTCAAGAATATATCTGCGTTTAATGAATCCAGTTTAAGTTGAACACACAAATTTGGGTAAAATATTCTCAATCCTTATAGCCAAGATTTTGGCAAAAATCTTATAAGAAACATTTAACAGAGTGATAGGCCTCCAATTTTTAAGTAGGGCCTTATCCCCATCCTTAGGAAGAAGCTTAATGATTCCACTATTGATGGAGTTACCCAAGGTACCCGTAGCCAAGGCCTCCATGTGTATATCATGGATATATTTGGAAATCCATTTGTTGTTAGCCTTTTAGAACTCAACAGGTAACACATCAGGCCTCAAATTTTTGTCATCTTTAAGAGTATTAATAGCTTTTTCAATTTCCTCCATAATGATATCCTTACTAAGAAAGGAAGTATCCATATTGAAAATCCTATTAGGGATAAAAGATCTACATCGGGTCATGGGGGTGTTGGCTTCTTTTGTATCCTCAGATGTGAATAGGTTTTTTTGATAGTCGGCAAAAGCTTGTTTTATGCTATCAATATCAGTAATCTCTTGATCATCAACAATAATTCTATCAATAGTCTCATTAGAGTGTTTTTTCTTAATAAGGTTAAAGAAGAACATAGATCCCCTATCACCAGCTTGGAGCCAGTGCGCCTGGGATCTAATTTTGGCTCCTCTGATCTTAATTTGATGATGTTGCCTAAGGGCATCTCTAGCACTAGCCACCACATAAGGGATAAGAGATTCATCCAAGGGATTGGCTTGGATATTATTTTCAGCCTCTAAAAGGTTAGCATTAAGAAATTTCTCAGTGAAACTAAAGTCTTTGGCCCTCTTTTGACCTAAGGTTTTGAATAAGTTCTGCCAAGAAAGAATGTTCATATTCCAATGGTCAGAGTGAGAGATGGAAGGATAGTGGTTTTTTTTAATGAGTCTAATGAGGTTGATAGCCACAAGAATGTCTTCATCTTTAAGAAGACTAGTGTTAAGGATGAATTTAAGATTGGAAGCTTTAATAAGGGTAGTGGAACCATTAAATCTAGCACAGACAAAGATTGGATTATGATCAGATAGGGAAGTGGGGGTGACCAGGACATAGTTGCCAAGTTTATTAGGCAATACCGAGAAGAAGTTTTTGTTAGGATAAAAATGGTCCAATCTCAAATAGATTCTCGAAGGAACATGTTGGAAATTTCACCATGTATGACATAATCCAAGATTGGTATCATTGTTCCCAGACAAGGAGTTGAAAAGTAGTTTAGCCATTTTCAATCTATCCCACTGCGTTTTTCCAGTATCTTTCCAGCTAAAGGGAAGACCATTGATTTTATCCTCCTAATTTTATACCATATTAAAGTCCCTCCCACAAACCAAGGTATATTTGGGAGAGAAGTCAACCAGGCCCAGAGCTGTGATCTCTCTTTGCAATCATTAGAGGCATATAATGAATAAATGCCAAACACCATGTTATTGAAGTTAAAAGTAATCCACAGGGCTCTATTACAAGGGGATATGTCGATACCAACAATAGAAGTTTCCCATTTACGATTAATCAAAATAACCACACCACCTCTGCCTCGTGGGGCTTAGTAACCAGTAAAATTGCATCTTTCCATATAAAATTAAGATTGGATTCAAGAGTGAATCCAGTGGTTTTGATTTCTTGCAGCATCAGGAAGTCAGTGTAATTAGCACTTTCAAGAAAATGTTTGATAATGAGTTTTCTATCTGGGGATTAAAGACCCCTAATGTTCCATGAAATGCAATTCATGAGGAAACATCTAGGGGGAAGAACCACGAATGCCCGCGGCCTCATCATTAGGAATCATTGAGACAGAGGAGTTACCTCCTTACTTTTTAGCAGATGTATTTTTGTTTTTGGACCCCAATGGTCTTCCTCTTCATTTAGATGAGGGCAAATCATTCTTGAGTTCAAGATCATCATCAGAAAAAATAGGAGAGGCTAGGTCAAGATCCATGAAAGGGTTAGAGGTGCACTGAGAATTAAGATTGTGTGAGGTATCTGGAGGAATGACTTCAACAACAAAATCATTAGTGATTTCTTTGAAATTCTTAGGGTGAGGGTTTAGGTGAACAAAGTCATTAATAGGTGGATCTAAAATGGTCGGACACAAGGTAGGCGAGCCGGTTTGGCGTGTAAGAGTGCATGACACATTGGGAATAAGACTAGAAGTAGCTTGCAGAGGTGTCAAAGAATGGAAATTCATAGAGGAAGGGTTACCCTATTTTTGGCCCACTTTTCCCTCTTCTTCGAGATGGTTTGAAACCCGTCGGTAAGCTCATTATCTATCGTGGGTGTTGACAGCGAGGCAAGGGAAGGAGGTTGAGAAAGAGAGATAGATGTAGCGAAAGAGGTAATAACAGGTGAATAATTAAGAGGTTTGGTCAAAGGAGGAGGTTTTCTCAGAGATGTTTCAAAATTAGGTTTAGTTTTGCTTTCAAAAGCAATATGATGTATCGGTTTAACCAGAGGAGGATTGCGTTTGCGAATATGGCAATGTTTTCGTAGATGTCCCTCTTTTCTGCAAAGAAAATAGGCGTTAAGGCCTCCTAACACTTCAATCGGGCAAGAATAGATATCACTCGCAATGTTAATCTTGATATCGTTTGAGATTTCTCTTCCAAGGTTAAGGAAAATTAAAATCTGGGCATCTATATGGGGAACAAGCCTGAAAGTGTCGTCCATCCTAATGAATTTCCCAATAGGTTCCAGAAGTTGGGGCAAAAAATACCACAGAAATGGCAGAATTTGTTTAACCAAAATCCATTGTGGGGACAAAAGGGCAAATACCTCCTCATGAATGGCCTCAGGGGTCCATGCTAGGGCATAGAATGAGGTATTTCCTATGGTCCAGTATCGTCGTTTGAGAATTGCAACCTGAGAATCATGATTGTTAAAAAAAAAAGAACAAACAAACCCTTCTGTATTTGCCTACAGAATGAAATATGATAACCAAGTTTAAGATTCCAATAATTGTGTGTTAAAAAAAACTGAGCACATCATATTAAAAAACCAGATACAGACACAATGCTGAAACAGAGAGGAGACACACAAGAGAGAAACATAGAGAATCCTATATTATCACAAAGATCAGATAAAAATTTGATACCAAAGTGCTTGCATGATGCCTCTATTTATAGAGGTCTGAGAATGCTCCAGAATTCTCTAGAGTCATACATGATGGATTGGTGATCAGCTGGAAAGATCTAGATAGGGACTGAAAGTGGATAATAACTGCAGTCAACATGGTTGGTCCAGGAAGTTTCTAGGAATGGTCGACAGTGGCAGTTAGTAATTAATTTAATGCCAACATCCCCCCATAAATTAATTATCAAACTATTTTAAATATCCCCCCATAATCTAGAAATGATGGGTCTTGGCTTAAAGCCTTGTTAGGCACCCATTTACAATAATTTATCCAATTCTTCACATTGTTTCCCCAATCACTGATGGGTTTTCACAGATTACCGCTAACCAATGTGCAAGTTTGAAGTACTTTTTCAGTCACTACAAACTTTGCACTCAAGTGGTTTTAGCTCACCACAAACCTCACATAAGAAATTAGAAAGTAGAAAGTGGTTTAAGGATGACCATGAACCTCACAATAAATAGTTTCAGGATTACCAAAAACCAAGCACTCACTGGTTCTAATGACCACAAATCATCATTGCGGGGAAACCATCATCACTCTGGGATTTTCTCAATTTGCACCTGCATGAAACGTGATTATTAAGTCCATATGAAAAGAAATCCATCTACCAAGATACATGGGTGCCCAGCCACTGTACTCGCCAGTTCTATAGGACTCCTTTTCGAATACATGGTTCATCAATAAGTTAAACCAAAAAACTTATGGGGTGTCGGGTACAACCGATAATGCACCCCAATAACTCAAGTACAATACATTCTTCAACTTTGTGATTGCACACTATTTGAGATTGGCCTTTTTTCAAGAGCCTCTCAAATACTACAAAATTGATGTTTATGAAGTATTTCCAATAACAAGGGAATAACAGGTGAGATGCACAACACCAAACACAGACTAAAAAACTTAACAACAATGCAAAGTTACTTGATTCTGGCATGCAAACTTCCTTAACAATAACTGCAACAAAAAAACTTCACAAATGAATTGGAACAAATTTGCATAGTTGTTACAACAATACCTAGTTAGAAACCCTTCAACACTACCTTCAATCAGCGATCAATTTCTTTGACTTGTTCTCTTCTCAACACCACCTCATATGGTATCCTTTAAACAACACCATATACGGGACATTCTTGACTGCGATCTCAGTCTTCAATGCTCTACACAATCATAATTTATTGCGGATCTTTCATACCAGCCATTATTTCTTTGTTAACATTTGTTATGGCTGTCTTCCAACCTTAAACAACAAAAAACACTTCCTCCATGTTATCAACACTTCACCAGATTCATCAGCTTCTTCCTCCCAAGGCTCTCCCAGATCTACCATGGGCTTTGATACCTTGTTAAAAAAAATTGAGCACAACATATTAAAAAACCAGATACATACACAATGCTGAAACAGAGAGGAGACACACAAGAGAGAAATAGAGAGGATCCTCTATTATCACAAAGATTAGACAAAAATATGATACCAAAGTGCTTGCATGATGCCTCTATTTATAGAGGTCTAAGGATGCTCCAGAATTCTCCAGAGTCATACATTATGGATTGGTGATCGGCTGGAAAGATCTAGACAGGAACTGAAAGTGGATATTAAATGCAGTCAACATGGTTGGTCCAGGAAGTTTCTAGGAATGGTCGGTAGTGGTAGTTGGTAATTAATTTATTGCCAACATCATTGTGCAACCAATCAATATGCGAGGAAACCTCATTATTATTGTCATACTCCATAGGAGTCCCAATTAATGGCGATGAGATGTTAGTGGGTATGGCCTCTGCCGAGCGGCAGAGGGAAGAGGGAGGAGAAGAAGCATTCATAACATTATTAATGGAAAGAACACACCTGGGCTTCGTCGATGTTGGGAGGTGAGCAATGCGGACCCCAAGGTCGCCAGCAGAGCACGTTTTTGGATCGAGCAGCAATGGTGGTTGCATAGCAGAGCAGCTTTCTTCTTCTTTTCACCTCTTTAATGTATAATTTGGTTTCAAATAATTTGTTTTTAAAAATTAATATATATTTAAATGTTATACAGTATATGTATTATTTTAATAATATAACCTTCAAAATAGTAGATAAGACATCTTTACAAAAATTAAAATAGATTATTTTAAAACTTAAAAAACAATTTCTTACCTGATATTTCCATTCTAGTTCATAAAAATTGAAGAATCTTGCAACTGTAAAAGGTTTAAAATTAAAAAGTTCTTTAAAATAGTCTTTGCTTAGTTCAAAACTGCATGATATAGTGATGAAATCTATATGAAATTTATTGAGCAATCCTCTATGTATGTATATATGTTTTGTTGTTAATCATTTCTATTTTATTTTTGCTCTTCATAACATTGGAACTAAGTTAGCATATTAGGCTAGGTTAAGATAGGAGCTCTAAGAACTGTACCAACAAATAAACGATTAATAGGTTTCACTTTTAATCCTTTCATTATTTTTATTATGACTAAGAATATTGTGCTTATGGAAGAACCAATTGGCTCCACAATCCCACATTGAAATCCCTTGAATGGTTAGGAAGAGGCAGCAATAATAGGACGGACAACATATTGCGGTTGATAGGCCAAGGCCTTCCAGCTGTTGACTACTAATTGCCGTGTTGCTTTTGTTTTGCCGTATCTTGATTCCTGAATATCTGATGTGATTGGCCCCCTGTTTGACAACCAGGGTAGAAGCACAACTTTTCACTTACAACAAAAGATTCTTAATTTCAAACGGAAATTATTGATATTACTATGAATTTGTGTAACAACAAGTTTGTTTGTGGATCAACGAATTGCCTCCACAAACCCATAGTGAGAGAGAGCAATAATGCGATGCACAACATTGTGCGATTGAGAGACAACCTTCAGCTCTCACGGCCTTTCCAGAACTTATAGACTATGTGGAAATGAGCTTTATCGCCCTACATACTGACCATCACTCCCTTGTTTGGAGGCAGGAAATTGACCCGCGACGACTTATGATTACTGAGCTTATGTGAAGGAATCCAAATGATGTGTGGAGTTTTATGTAGTGAACATCAAAATAATTGAAGTGCGTTTTTGTTTTGGCGTAACTTCATTTCTACTCGGCCGGACTTTCGTGTACCAGTTAATACTTAAATATAGAAATTCTGAAGTAGTGGGACCCTCTGTTTGACAACCACGGTAGATGTTGAGCTTTTCATATTGCAACCAGCTAAATTTCATCAACGACCTTCGTTTACTTCATGAAATCGACAAGCAAGAGAGCATTGTGTGATTGAGAGAAGACCTTGACCATGACTCGTGAATTTGCATCCGTGCCTGTCTATATCCGCATCAAATTTCGAAATATCCGCATCAAATTTCGAAAATGATCTTTCACTATCACAAGACTTTTGCAAAGACTTTGACTCTTCTTCCACCACACGATCAACTGATGCTTCCGTGTAGGGCTCATTTTCTCTCTCAAAATACTCACTTCAAACAAGTCTACTTGTTCGTTATGCTTGTTGATTATGCACGCGACAAGATTGAATGTGATTCCCACTTTTGTTTTCTTGGTACAAGAGGATAGAATAGGAAAAGATTGTTGACTACAAATGGTTAACAAGGACGCATAGCGTCTAGTTCCTTCCTAAGTTCTAAAGATTAAGCCTTAACATATTTGGCATAGAGTTAAAATAATATAAATAAATTTCAATATCCTATATAATTACCACTATATAGAATTTTCTTTAAAACTAAATGTAATATAAGTCATTAAAGTAAATATAATCATTAATATGTATAACTAAATATAATCATTAATTATAGTTGAGCATTAAATATTAAATATTAAATTAAGATTTTTATTACATATGCATTGTTATGAATATAATAATTTATTTTATTAGTATAATATATAATAAAAATATTAATATTATATTATTAAGTTGATATTAATATATAATATAATTAATTAGTTACAAATATAATATTATAAACAATAGTAGCAAAATTCAATAATAGAAAATTCAAAATATATTAAAATTATATAAATGTAAAAAGTTGTTAAAAAATAAAGTGTTATCATTAGACAAGTGAAATGAAAATATCTCTCCAAAAAAGCCTCACCCACTACTGTAGCCACATTCACCAATAAAAATAGAGATAAATAATTTCTATTACAATATACAAAAGTCAAAATATATTAAAACTATATCAATGAAAAAGTTGTTGAAAAATACAATGTTCTAATTGGACAATTAATAAAAACAGTAGCATTGCAATGAATGCTATAATATCCTGCCTGGTGGCAGGAACTAATAAATGGATGAGGATGAAGCAACGCTTTGAAAGTTAGAAGGGAAAATGTGATGCAAACTTCTCTTGTATAAAAAGTTGGATAAGCTTTAAATATATATATAATTTTAGTTCTTTTGAGGAATTTAGATTTTAAATAGGATAGTTAGGGAAAGGATGGTTTAATAGGGTTAAACAAGATCAAGAGGATTATTTTTAACAAAAATAATGTTGTTTACATAGTTGAAGTTAAGATTGATATGACTTTTTTAATGGATGATATAAAAATTTGTTAGATCAATATATTATTCAAATAGAAATCTAATTTAATATAAACAAGACGATTCAATAAAAAATATCAATTGGATGATTAAATCTATCCAAACATTGTCTAAAATTGTTTCAGATTTATACATCTTTCTTGTGAATCTAGAGTATACCATCAATATGTGACTGAGGTGATTTGAAGAGATTGTTCAAGAAATTTTTTACCCTATTTATAGAGACACATTCAATTGCATTACTATGGACATGGGTGAGGCCAATATGTACAAGTGTGAACTAATGAATAAAGAAAGAAGGCACTTTAACTACTAATAAGGATGTTATAGATTAATAGGTACTCTTGAAATGTCCTCAAGGGACTTTTGTTAACAACAAAAATGAAGAATATAAATGGGGGCTAACTGTAATTATATTATTCGGACTAAGAAAAGGAAAAAAAATCATCTTTTTCACTAATGTAAATAGTAGTGTAGGAAAAAAAAAAAACTACTGTACAAAAAAACATAAAATTCAAAATAAAAAGTAAGAGAAATGAAAGGATGATCACAATTACACAATGTGATAAAGATAGCAATATGGAAGAAACATGTTTGAATATTTATATGGATTTGACTCCTCCAAATAACATTAACAATGTTGCATATGGGAGCAAGGAGGACTAGAATGATTGAAAATCTAAAATAGCGAATCAATCGTAATAGTCAATCAATCGTAGTCTGGCACTATGAGGAAAGGTACTAGATGTTCTTGACAAAAATAGGTTTCTTGAGATGAAGTTGAGTTAATCAATTAGTTTTCACAAAAGGTTCGCTAAATATAGCAAAAGTGGATTCTTTATTTGACATGTATTTATAAATAATCTCATTTTCATAAAATTGAAGTTTGGAATTTGGTTTGAGACAAAAGAAGTCAGCCCAATCCACATTTCTTCACATACGTGGTTTTGTGCTTTACAAAATATCAAACATTTCACCTTTTCAAAAAGAGGAAAAATAAAAAGAATGAATATGACTTTCCAATGGTCTATTTATGTATGTATATGTTTGACCCACAAGATAGATGAAGTATTCATTGTATTTATTCGTTACATAGAGAAACTTACACAATTAATCTGAATAATCATTAAATTTAGAGGATGTTTCTTCCATTTTCAATGAGATTTTTAAAATCATAATAGTTTTCTTTTTATCATTTTAATCCACCACTCTCTCCATTAAAAATCTTGATCATTTTAAAAAAATGATTGTAGGTTTGGATCCTACACACAAAAACCAAGATTTTAGAGGTAGTGGATAAGGAAGAGAAGATGTGAGGGTATAATGAAGAAGAGATGGTGATGTTGATAAACCTTGCACTTCTATTCATAAAATCGTGTGCCACACACACACCATCAATGTTTAAGGTTGTGGTACCATTATTAGGCAATGATGACATTAATTATCAAAAAATTCTGCTGCAAGCATTCATAGTGTATTATGCTGAATGTGGACCTTGTTAGCACTGTATCAAAAAGATTTTGAATCCCTTGGTCTTGTCATTTTCCCGGGCTTTCTTGTTTTCAAAATCTTGGTTTTACCGCTCAAAATGAGTCAATCACTTTTTGAAGTCATATTTCATCTTTAGTCGCTTTGTTGCATCGGTTTTATTATAAGGTTTTTAAGTTGTGCGAGTAGGCGACGAGCTGTAGATGAAAAGATTAATCGCGCAGTCGTGAGCTGTTTGAGTCAAATTTAAGTATGCCTGCGAGTGGGCGACGAGTAGCAAAATTGTGTATCGCGCAATCACGATGCGCCCATGTTAAGTCATCATCGTTCTGCGAGTGAGCGGGTCTTATGTTTGCAGAGGTTAATCGCGCAGTCGCGAGCTGTTTTTGAAGTTAACTTGAAGGTTAGCGAGTCAGCGACGAGCTAAGGTCATGTTTATCGCGCAGTCGCTGGAAATTTGTGCTGTATGTTTTATGCTCCGCGACCGAGCGAGTATTGTTGAAACTTAAGTGGTCGCACAGTCGCACAGTCGCATCAAGCTTATATCAATGTTTTGAGTTGCGCGAGAGTGCGATGAGGTCATGTCATGTAGTTATCGCTTACTCGCATAGGTTTAACTCATCTTGTTTTTTGCAGAGCGAGTGCGCGACCAAGATATAAAATAAGGAAATGAGATGTGCATCGCCCAGTCGCACAAGTAATTATCAAGATCTGTGATAGTCCGCGACCGAGCGGCTAAGAATCTATTTAAACGCCTCGCTCAGTCACTGAAGCTTTGAGGTAATGAAAGATTAGCTCGCGAGCATGCGACGAGCAGAGAAAGAATGATGTCGCGCACTCGCTATTCAATGCAGATGATCAGAAAAGAGCTCGCGAATGAGCGACAAGGGAAAAAGTGAAGCATTCGCGCACTCGCGATATGAAATGAAATGAAAGTTTGGAGCCTGCGAGTCCGCGACGAGCCAAAGGACAAGGTCATCGCTCAGTCGCCAAGCAGAAGAGAAGAAAGAAACATAGCTCACGACTGGGTGACTAAGGTGAAATATTGAGCAATCGCGCACTCGCAGTCTAAAATGAATTAAAGTTTCTGAGCTCGCGAATCCGCGACTGAGAAAAAAACTATTGCATTGCTCACTCGCGCGTTGGATAAAAGCAGAAATAAAAGGAGAGCGAGTGAGCGATTGGACAGAATATGAGTTGAAGAAAATGAATGTCGCTCAGTCGCTAAGTCACCAAGGGAAAATGGAAATTAGCTCGCGGGTATGCGACGAGCAGAAGAGAGAAAAGCATCGCTCAGTCGCCCAAATCAAAATGTGCATTTTAAAAGGTTTGCGAGTGTGCGATTGAGTAAAAAATGAAAGAAAGGATGCATTCCCGC